>CM035409.1:168913528-168971333 GCA_020310875.1 Ceratopteris richardii
ACAAGGATCCATCCAACTATAAACCCTGGAAGGGGTGCTCCAACAAGTCGTAAATGCATTGAGGTTAAAGGCCTATAAAAAATTATAGGTCAACCTATGGTATTCGCATTGTACTTTATAAGGAGCATTGCTCTTAGTTTCTCTTTATTTCCCTTGTATTTAACGCCCTTAATTTCTTTGATCCTCGCACACAAGGCCTCAATCTAATCCCAAATTGAGTTTCCCCCAAGTCCCGTCAACTAATCTCGCACATAAATTTGCCCATCTCACCCATTCCTCGGAATTATAAGAAGTTTGTGCCTCTGGTTTCACTCCCCCAATTATTTGACCAACATTGTTTCCCCATGATTTGGTAATTTGGGACAAATAAGGTTCCAAATCCTACTCTGTCCACTCTCAAGTCTATCATTGGTCTCAATTTGATCGTAGATTCCACTTCAAGTCTACCATTACTCTCAATTCGACCATGGATTCCACTTCAGAACACCCTACAATCTAGTGTGTTAGGATACAATCACCTCTCTTAAATTGGCTCCCTTAAATTATTCATCTTTTTGATTACCTCCTCCATCAAATTTAGACCGATGTAAGTTTTTCCAAAATAAAATGTCGTCTATCATCTCAGACTGCACTTCAAAATTGTCTTCCATAATCCTGGGTTTGTCCCATCCTCTACCTCAGCTTGAGAATTCTCACCTCTTGATTCAATCCATACCCAATCATCCCAAATAAATTAACCTCTTGACATTCTCCTTATGCTCCAATGCTAACATATCCAATCATTCAGGATAGTATAACAACTACATTCTATGACAATTTCGAGCCTAAAATTGCCCTTAACACATCCAACTAGCACCCTTATTCAAGTTTCACTTAACGTAGGGGATCAACAAAGTTATCACCAACTCCATAACCAAATCCGCCCTAATCATACTTCTCAAGAATTTTTTGAAGAAATTCGTCCCAGCATACTCCATAACAAAAATTGCCCTAATCCTACTTCTCAAAACTCATCCTCAACAAATTCATCCTTGCCTAGTCCATAACAAAATTTGCCCTACTCCAACTTCTCAAAAATCATACCATATCCATCCATGGAATTTTTCTTGAACAAATTCATCCCAACCTAGCCAAAATCCATTTGCATTTAATATTGCCCTCCTCTTGAATTGGTCTAACTATGCATAATTCTTCTTGAGACATGAATTCATTGTAGTACATGAATTCCTGTATGAATCCGTCTTCATGAACACCCCAAATTTATCTCCCCAATTGGTCCTACAACTAACCCATATTCATCTCACAAGTAACATCCAAAATTTGTCTTCAATCATACCAAATTCAACCTAGGAATCAATGCTCCCAGCCTAATGAAATTTCCACCACCAACCCCTCCTACAAATTCATTCAACGATCAAATTGTCCTCACTGAATTCAACTTTCAGTTTTGACTTATCTGTTGAACAGGTATTCATCCTTATATGAGAGTGATAGACAACATATAAAGTTCGTGGAAGTGGAACCAAATTCATAATTATCAATGCAAGTAAAGTTGTATACACTATCTCCCTATATTCATCAAAGCCCAATTTTATCTCCTACTAGGTACAATTTGTCTCAAGAATATTCGTGTCCTTAGTCCTTTAATCGATTCATTAGCAACTTATCTTCTCATCAGAATTCACCAATGCGCGCACTTCTATACAAATTAAGCTGGTTTCACCCTTCATTCTTCCCCATCTGTCCTATTGGTGTCCTTCAATATATATCAATCAAAATTGCTCTTGACTCCACAAAAATCTCCATCTTGTCTCCTCCACCCATCCAAAATCTGTCCTAGCCATCCTCTTCTTACACATTGACATAATTCACACACCATATCAATTGATGTCATGCTTATCTCACTACTCATGCTCTTACATCAGAGTTAGTCCTTGAGTTTTCAGCAACCCCTTCCCTAAATTGCCCAGTCAACAAAGTCTTATCCCCATTAGAAATCACCTTCAAGTTAGTCATGGCCTCTTTGCTTCCCCATTTGGAACAACGAGCAAAAGTATATCATAATCTTAATCATCAAACATACCAACCAATCCAATCCAAACCAACACAATAGGATACTTTGAACCCCTTGAATAAAGAAAAAGATAAGAAGCTTGCCACAATGGTGGAGGAAATCCTAGTATCTTCTGATGAAAAAGATGAAGATGCTGAGGATAGTGATGAGGCTAGCAATCATGATATAGTATCAAAATTTGTAACTTGAGAAGACCTCTCCTCTATGGATGTGTCCCAAGGTACATCTTCATTCACTAATGCCTCTTAAGGGGATAGTGGCATTTCTTAATACATTCACACTCCAATATACCAAAGAAGAGGGAGACACTTCAACACTTGTTTTCAAAGGTTCAGATCATGGATATGGGACTTCACTCGTTCTCCTTAGTCCCCCTTTATACTGAGCCCCATCACATGGAGGTACTAGATTTTTTCAAATCGTTTCCAACATTCCCAGGTGGTGTATTAACCATGGAGATGTTATCTTCAACAATGGACAATCTATGTCCTACCTACTAGAGTACCGACCTTCTTAGGTATTACTAAAGAACTACTGATTGAGAAGTGCAAGGTAGGCTTTGAGGAGAAGTCAGCTGCTTTAGCAAGTGCTCTCTTCCTATGCGCCTTCAAATTCAACTTTATGTTAAGGATTATGAAGGATAAGCTCTCATTTAGTAATCTGTCAATGTGTGATGGAATCTTGTGTTTCTTGACCTTGAAGCCATACCCATACCATAAGCTCCTGTAGCATTCAATGCTAGATAAGAGAAAGTGCTTTGTATCCCAAACTAATAAAGGAGACAACAAATTTCATGTGTGTTCCCTGTGTATTTTTTCTTGGTTACATACACTTCTCGCCCTATATCCTCAACTTTAGTCTTCACCAACTACTCATAGTCACAAGAAGAAAGAAAGTAAGCAAACATATGTACTTAGAACACCTAACTTGCCCACTTACATCAAGAAGAGAGAAAAGATGGTAAAGGATTCATGAGAAGACTTAGAGACACTTCTATCTTCAGATCAAGGCTATGTAGCACTAGCACTAAGTAAGAAACTATCTTTCTCTTTTGCACATACTCCTACTACCACACGTACTATGTCATCCACCACCACACCCATGCACACTACCACTACTGAAACTACCACACCTACTACTACACCCATGCACACTACCACTACTACCACTACACCACCCACTACTTCATCCATGCACACCATTGCATGTTGCAGGAGATGGTGGATAGATTCTAGAGATGAAGTGGTGCTGCAAAATCTTTCTTCACACCAGCCAAGAACACATTGTGGATAGTATAGTAGACCCCTTGAGCTTCCCAAGAATAAAAAATAATCACCTATGTGCTTTGGAGCATGATTCTCTAATCAATGGATCAAAACAGATGAGTAGAAACTTCAATTAAGTGTCAAGACTTGCTATTTTGGTCTTTACACATGTTCAGTAAAATGAATAGTGCTCTCAACTTGCTAGCAATTGAATAAATTCCTTTGGGAGTATCTAATTGACTTAGATAGCTAGCAATCATTTTGTACAATTGATGGGTAGATCTGCATCACATATAACATTGGAATGTTTCTTACAGATAGACCCTACTGTTGATTCATTGGTGAAGAGGTTGCTCGATTCAAGCAAACTTTAAAGCAGGTCACAGATTATAGTAAAGCAAGATGCACAAGGTAAAAACTATGGTGGCATACTCATTCCAAAAGGATTGATTGACTTCATTCTAGAGGTCCAGCAACTGATAGTAGAGCTCAATGAAATTCTAGCACAAGGTGTAGTGAGCGAGAATGGTCTTTGGAAGGCAAAGATTCAACCTCAATCTCGTGCTCTTACTCAGCTCATGGTTGTAGAAAGGCTTAGAGAGGTAGCTTACATGAAGCAAGAGATAAAAAATTATTTCTATTGTAGTGTTTTTTTTACACCAGAGCTATTTCAAAGCATGGGGACCAACCAACTTCAATCAGATATCTATGGATTTAATTCGGCAGATGTAATAGGCCCAAAATTCCGTTTCATTCTGTTTTCTTGGCAGATCTGAAAAGGTACTTTACTAGCAACCAATGAAGATCACGACAACAAAGGGGGAATGACAGTGAAGGGGCGACCCTCTGTTAGAGGCATGAAGAAACGAAAAGGCATAACAGCTTTTGGCTGTTAATTTTGGGGGAAGGCCCCTTAAAATTGCACATATGGGAGAGGTCTTCTTCTTTGCCTCATATATGGTCCTGCTCTGTTGTTGGCGAATGGCACATATCATAAGGGGAAGGGGCTGCTTCTTTTTGGCCACTGAGCAACAGAGGAGAGAAGGAGAGAATATATTGGGGGGAAGCTCTGAGGAAGAGGCAGGAGTCAATTGGGGGTTTCCTTGTCCTCGTTTCGGCTTCACATCTCGTAGGGAGAGGGAGGCTACTGTTTACTCTGAAATCTAGAATACTATCGGGCAAGCTGAATTAACTTAGAGGATGGCACCAAGAGGAATGCAGGGAATGAGATGCCGTGGAGAATGCTATACCGAGTAATAGAGTCGCTTGGCATCACCGAGATTTCAGAGGTAACACTGCACTTCTGGCTAATACAGAGAGCAATAGAACTTTTTTTCAAAAGTTTGTAAGGATGATTTTGTGTTGAAGGAATTGTGCATGTTGTGGAAGTTTTTTTATTAGTTATATTGGCCAACACCTTGCTGCACAGGTTAAGAACATAGAGTCTAACTGTTATGTTCATATGGAAGAACTATTAGGCTGATGTAAGCTCTATGCAGAAGCTAAGACATGATTGTTATGAGTCATGAATTCCCACAAAACTGATGTGCAAGATAGGATCCCTACAGTGTAAATGCTTGTGATGTTTTCCCTTCAATGGGCTTTGTAGAGAATTAGGTAACCTTCAATTCAATTTGTTATGCCCCCGCTCCTCCATTTACATAAATGCCCAGTTGGTTGCACATGTGAGCAGTATCATTAAATTTTCTTTTTACAATCTTACACCCATTGCTTAGGTGACTGTTTTGACGTCGAATGCCATCTCTTGGTGCGGTGCATGTTACTACACAAATAGCCTGTTCCAGTAGTGTGCTTTGGATGATCAATCATGTTCCAGGTGGGATCTTTTGGGTCTGAACGATGTACTTTCTAGACTCCGAGAATTGAGCAAACGCTGTTGTAGCCCAAGGTTGTGAAATGCCTCTTCGATGGGATCTGTATAAGATGGACTGAAGTCTTTGGGACTAGTCATGAAGTCCATCAAGATCGGAAAAGTATGAATTTCGAGGGAGATCAACTAGAACACCCTTCAGCAGAGGAGAGAATTCGGTCCTATCCCTGCCCTTAAGCAAACTTTTCATGGTCTAAATGTAGGGAGCCTTTTTCAACAAGAATCGCTATGCTCTCTTTTATGTTCGATAGCTTATCTCATCTAGATATGAAGTGGAGGGTTGTGGGGAACGTTATGTATGAGTCACTCCCTCTGGAAGATAAGAGGTCACTCAGAGACGCAATGTACCTCTAACTCCCCGCACATTTCAAACACTCCATGAAGCAACCAGAGATATCACAAAAATCTATCTGCTACCATCATCAAAGTACATGATAAGTGCTGAAGTAGAGAGACTGTGTGTATGGAGGTTATGACATGAGTCATTTTATCATGTCAATGAAAAGGGATTGAAGTTTAAAAATACACTAAAACCAACACCCGGGGTAGGTATGTGTTCACCCCAAGTTATTCATTTTCTAAAAAGACAAAAAAGGGGGGGTGCTGAGAATAGCAGGCTACATTAAACCTTCGTACAAGAGGAGGGCTATTTCGTTTTGATCCGGGGGCTGCCGTTAGTGTGTGAGGATACATATGGAAGTGTGGGGGTGTAGGTATATATGTGCATATAAGAGAACGAGGGAGTAAGGTGAAGCGAAAAGAAAGTGTGGGTACATGGGTGCGAGACGGAGCGAGGGTGTGTGGAAATAAATAGAAACAAGGGGGACGGAAGCAGTTATGTGAATGAGTGATAAGATGGATGTACAAGTGGGTGAGAGAAAGAGATAGAGTAGAAGAAAGAAAAGAGAGAAGTGAGAGTGCAAGTGGGAAGCAAGTGTAGGAGGGAAGAAGATTGAGGAAAGGGAAGAGAGTGAACTAGGGTAGAAAGGAAAGTAAAAAGGGAGAAATTAAGGAAAATAGATAGGCAGGAGAAGAGCAGGCAAGAGAGTTAGAGGGGGAGAAGGGAAGCGAGAAAGTGAGGAATGAAAATGAACAAGGGAAGGATTAGGATATAGTGTGCATGAACGAGAAGTTATCTTCCCGAGATATAATTGCAGATTTCTTGCAAAAGAAGGTGACCAAGTGCAAGGAAAATGGGAAAAATCTAATTGCAAATAGGTATTTTCCTTTGGACTAATTCATACGACAATATGTTAACAACCCAAGATCACTAATTTTAAACTCTTCCATCATCTGAGATTTGATTTGCTTGAATCCATTGGCATCATTCCCTGTAATGATCATGTCATCCACATAAACACATAAGTAAATAACTTATGAGTTAGTCTTCTTTATGAACAAAGAAGAATCTCCTTTGCTAGCAACAAATCCTTGATCCTGCAAATATGTGACAAGCGTATGGTTCCAAACTCTAGGAGCTTACTTTAAACCATGAAGTACTTTCCTTAGTCTGCAAACATAATCCGGTTTGTCCTTTTCTTCATACCTTGGTGGTTGAGCAATGTAAACTTCTTCTGAGATCCATCCATTTAGGAATGAATTTTAACATCTAGTTGATACACGTTCCGATGCTTTGAAGAAACAATACTTACTAAAACCCTGATTGTTGGCATCTTAGCCACAGGTGAGAAGGTGTCCTCATAATCCACTCCATGGGTTTGAGCAAACCCCTTTGCTACTAGCCTTGCTTTATACCTATTAATTGAACCATCTAAATTCTACTTGACTTTATAAATCCACCTGAATCCTATTACCTTCATGCTTGGTTTCTTGAAAACCAAATCCAAAGTGTTATTCTCTTGAAGTGCTTCAATTTCTTCTTGCATAGCTTCTCTCCATTCTTCCTTCTTATTGGCTTCTTCAAATGAAGAAGGCTCTTCTGACATAGAATCTTTAGTTATGTATATTGGTGACTAGTGATGTGTCATAGCCATACCTTATGGGTTTTTTACTCTCCCTTTGAGATCTTGTGAGTGCTTGATTGGATGACTCTGGATTGTCTTCCAATTGTTTGAACTTTTTCTTACTGTTGGACTTCCATGCTTTGAAGTCAATCTTCTCTTCATCTTCTGAGTTGGCATCTTCTAATATTTTTGGTTCTTCTTGAGTCAGAGTTGGAAAATCACTTTCCAAGTCATAGGGTAGCTTAATTTTCTTGCAATCATCTTCAAACCATGAATTATTTTCATCAAACACCACATCCCTACTAACTATAAATTGTTTTTTAGTGGGATTGTACAACCTATATCCTTTCTGGTTTTGGTTGTAGCTAATGAATATACACTTTTCAACTTTTGGATCAAGATTCCCTCTAATTTGTGAGGGTATATGTGCATAAGCAATGCACCCAAAGATTTTACACCATTCCATGCTTCATAAGGTATCATTCCATCCAAGGATTTGGATGGAAGCCTATTAATTAAGTATGTGGCTGTGGAAATAGCCTCTACCCATAGGTAATTTGGAAGTTTAATTTCATTCAACATTGATCTTGCAGTCTCTACTATTAGTCTATTCCTCCTCTCTACCACTCCATTCTATTCAGGAGTGTATCTTGTTGTGAAATCTCCCTTTATACCTCTGTCCTATAAGAATGAGTCAAATTCATGTGACAAATACTCATCACCTCCATTAGATTTGATCCTCTTCAAGCTTCTACTTGTTTGGTTCTCAAACAATGCCAAATAGAAGAATTCATCTTTATGCTTCATGAAGTAAAGAATTGTCCATCTACTATAATCATATATGAATGAAACATAGTACCTTGAATCTGAGATTGATGGCTCTCTACTAGGTCCCCACACATCTGTGTACACAAGCTCCAAGTAGTCTTCATACATGTATCCTTTTCTGTTGAATGGTTACATGTGAGATTTACCAAATTGGCATGCTCCACATTTGTAAATCATGTGTTGCTTAGACACATTTGGAATGCCAAGCACACTCTTATCCCTGCATATTTGCTTTAGTGTTCTTTCACCTATATGACCTAGCCTTTTATGCCATATCTCTAGTTCAGATAGGGTTTGATCTTTGTAATTGAAAAGTGCAATGTTTCTGGTATATTCAACTTCAAATGTAAAGAGTCTACCAGATTTCTCACCTTTTGCAATCCTCTTAAAGCCTTGTTGCGGGTCCTCCACATATGCTCCATGCCTTGTGAATCGTACATGTAAGCCCTTCTCAATAATTTGCCCAACACGGATTAGATTTTTTATTATGGTTGGCACATATAATACCTTACTTAAAAGTTCATGTTACCGTCAGAAGCTTTGACATTTCCAATCTTCTTAATAGAGTGTCTAGTGTCATCACCTATCTGCACTTCATGCTTCCCTTTAGGTTCTTCAAGATTAGATAGCAATGCTACATTTCCAACCATATGATTGGAAAAACCAGAATCAATATAGAATAGATGCTCATCATCTTTACCTTGCTTGGATGTCATGTTCATGATCAATAGAGAATCCTCTTGGTCTTCTGTATAGTTGTTATAATCTCTTCTAACTTTGAAACCTCCTTGATAGTTGTTGTTGTAGCCTTGTTTGTAGTTGTGATGATAAATGCTTCCTCTATTGTTGAACCTTCCTTAGGATTGTCCATAGCCTCCTCCTCTATGAAAGCCTCTTCCTCTCTAATTCTTTGTGTTGTTGAAACACTCATCTATGGTATGGTTTTTCAAGTCATAGATATTGCAAGGTGAAGAGTTGTATGATCTCCCCCTATCATGCTTTCCTCCTCTACCCCTTCATCTGGTACCTCTTCCTCTACCTATGAAGTTCACTTGAGCAGTACTTGCTTCTTGATCATTCTTTTTACCTTTGCCTTTACCTTTACTTTTATTTCTATCTATGTAAAGGGCTGATGACTCATTACCTCTAGAGTTGTCTCCATTCTTGTTCAGCTTTGTCTCATGTGTGAAGAGTTTCCCCATCAATGTGTTGAGGTGCATCTGGGTTGCATTTATTCGACCCAATAATAAAAAAATACCAAATATGTTCGTTTTATTTGTGATTTTCCGAATAAACACCCAAAAAAACAGACGGATACATTTTCAATCGAAATCTTTTCGATCAAAATATTTTTCGATCGAAATATTTATCGGTCTAAAGCGCTTTCGATCGAAAAGCATTTTATAGGAGAAAAATATATATTCCTACATTCGATCGAAAAATTTATTCCGCATGTGCTTCATTGATGTACTAGAGAGCTTTAAGCCTGCATATTTTATCAGAGAGCTTTCTTTTCGATCATTGAGATGTTGTTTTAATTTTTATGTATTGTTTATTTTATTGTTTTGTTAATTATATCATTCATATGATATGATTCGCATATGCGTCTCTTACATATGCTTGATTTTTATTTATATAATTTGTTTTGTGTCTTTCAATCATCAATTGTATACATGTTTGACTCACGCAAGCATTTCTTACTTGTATACATTGATGAGAAATATTTAAAAATAAACCACTACTGTGATTGTCTGACTCGCTAGATCGATTCTTACTCTCAGAGTAGTATAGGACATAGTAATAGATCTATTGAGATTGTTTGAATCGCCACCTCGATTCCTACTCTCTCAATAGTATAGGGAGTGTCATTAGGGGAAAAAATGAACCTTGAATGGGCTAAGGAGTGATTAGTGATGGACCAATCAGAAGAGGGTGGTGGCCACAGTCTATGCCCTATAAAATACTAGGCTAAAGGGGGGAGAGGGGACATATTTCTCCCTTATTTAATGAGCTGCCTCTAGAGAGAGAAGGAATCTCGTAACTCAGTTGGGCCCAAAAATTCAAAATTTCTAAAAAGTTAAAAAAACTCATCATAACACCTGAAAATGAACCTGCCATTACTTTTTAGGGTCAAAAGTACTCTTTTGACCCCAAATTCAAAATCCGTACATGTTTTGGGCTGAAAAAAATGGGTTTTTAAAAAAATACTCAAAAAAGAGTTATTTCCCTCCTAAACCTCACATTTTCATACTCAGGACCCAAAAAGTCATCTTTTCCCACTACTTTCACTCTATAGCACAACGTTGAAGCTCATGTTTCTACACTCCAACCTACTTGCATCTCCTATCTCGAATTATTGTTGTAGCTTGAAGACCTTTAGCTTCAATGGCAACAGATAAAGCTTCTAGGCGACCGAAAGATGAAATTCTCACATTAAGATGTCACAATATCAAAGCCACAGATGGACAATGGCTATCACATGAGTACTCCAAAGGTGCATGGGTGTACATGCAACCCTCTAGAGTTGGGCCTCATCGAGTTAGAGATCATGGAAACTTAGATCTTCATTGGAAGGGAAAGTTACTTGGCTTCAAGAAGCACAGAGACAATGGGATGGTTGTTATTGTACAACACGTTTTTACAATGGCAACTATGAAACTTGAAAACTCTAGTAGAATGAGATATCCTGTGAATTATAAGTATTACTCTATAATATTTTATGTTTTCTTGTGTCGGATATATTTTTGAACTATTTAGATATGTTTTTGTTTGTTTCATATATATTTCCTTCTACTTTGGTGGAAGAGCAACCACTTCATAGTCTTACAGGTACTTTCCAAGCATTGCATGCAGATGTTGGTGCATTAGTCTTTCCAAAAATATCTCCTGCTCAACTTTACCATGAGAGAGTTTTCTTTTACACACATAGATATGTTGTACCCTCTACAATGAATGGTTTTGGAAAGTTAAAGAGAATTGAAGTACATTCTCTTCTTAGCTTGGAGTGGCCAAAACCTGATATATGGTCCGTATCATCTTTGAAGCAAAAGATGGTAATGGATATACATAACTCTTTGAAATTCACAAAAAGTGTCTAGGTCTATAGGTTTGCACTGGTCTTTTCCCATTCATTGTTTTGTATATTTATTCCAAGGATTCTCATTCCAAGATATTTCCACCATGTTCATGTGTAAAGATATCACATATGAGAAAGTCAAAAGTCTTCTTGGTGAAAATTGAGGTTTGATAGAAGGAATTGCAAAAGGTGATAAATATCTTTGTAAAATAGTTGGAAAAGGTATATGATTTTGATATTTGAAACAACGAACTTCATTATACATCAGATTCTACTATGATCCTTGGATGTGCAAACTTGGCAAATGGATACCACTTCAAAGTTCAGAGGGATCTTTACATTCATTTGAAATAAAGCTTAGATTGCCCAATAATGAAACAGAAACTATTTTAGTGAATAATCATTGGACCTTGGCTAATCTGAGAGAACACTTGATGATTATGGGGTTTGAAGGACTAACTCAATCCAAATTCAAAATTCAAGGAAATAAGGTGAGAAATGTTTCGTGCTTTTGTTAAAGTAATCTTTTCATTATTGTTTATTTACTTTAATGAATTCAATTTCTTGCAAATTGATTACAGCTAGGCACAAGAATGGAATACAAAATGAAAATCCCTGTAGATTGGAGCAAAGATGGAACAGAACTCTCATTGTCATAGTTCTTTTGCAACCTGATAATGTCACTTCTTGGGCCCTAATCATTGTATCTCATGGTTTTTGCACTTTCAAGAACCTTGTAAAAAGTAGGACAATCGATTCATGTTAGATATTGTATATACCTTCTTCTCTGCAATGGTAATTTCAAAACTTTTGGAATGTCAAAAAGTTTGTTCACTACTTTGAAATGTGGTTGCTCATGTTTTTTTCTGTGCATTATTTTGTCATCAGAAACACATTTTTTGAAATTGCACTTCTTTATTCTATACTTTTAAAAGTGGGCCCAGTCAGTTTAAAAACTTGAAACTGCTATAAAAATGGGTTCTATGTGCTCATTTCTCACATTTGCACTCTCAAAGAGCTAGAAAGCACAGACAAGCCAGTAGAATTCTCGCGCACAAGCAATGGCTGCTAGCACTTCCACTCCCATGAAATCTCCTCGAGATTTATTCATGGAGTTTTTGGATACTACAGACTACAATGGTCATACGGATTTGTATGACCTAGTCTGTAGAATCCCTAATCTTGAAGGGACAATAGCCATGAACTCCGACGTGATCGATGAGATCACAGATTTTATGGAATTCTATATATTAAGATATGCCATAGATATTCCAGCATATGAGTGTAAATGGGTCCCCTGTGACCTGCTTTTCTACATTCATAAAGGAGATGAGGCGTTTGCGAAGCTCTTAAAGCATTTCATGGCTGTTGCTAAGGGTTCAAGGCACCTGTTAGATGACACAGTGCCCTTAATTAAACAATTAAATAAGAAAAGGAAAATGGGAAGAAAATATCTTTCCTACGTAGCAACAACCATCTTTTTTGTCAGTGAGGAGCCCGAACCTTCACCCATGGACCTACCCCATCTTGTTACTGGGGGTTTTGTAGATGACAAGAAGGAACCCCAGACAGAAGCTCTCAACTTATTTGAAGAGAGTCAAAAAATTTCCAGAGAATTTCCTCAAGGAGTAGTGGACAAATTAAAGGAAGCCAGTATACAAAATAGTCCACCCTCCAACTTAGACCCCGTGGAACCCACTCTACCAGAGGTAGAGATGGAAATGTTTTCAGTTGTACTTGTCGACGGAGAGGAATTTTTGTTCCTACATGATATTGAGAAGGCATTCGGTCTACGCCTCGATGAATGCCTTAGTATTTTCTGCTCAACCTCGGATGTTCCCATGGACAACACTTTTGACATTATTGAAAAGGCAATAATTCCACTTGGTGATTCAGTTGCGGACACCATTGCATTTGTGTGTGAAGAGATTTTGAGCCATGCCAACCAAGATGCCACTGAAGAAGATCTAGCCACAGCAAGGGAAAGAATTTTGGAGAAGAAGATTCCAACATCCCCTGTTGTGGAGCAAAGTGGCATGGCCCATTCATCGATTCCACTAGATGCAATGGGAAGAGGAGAGGATGAAGATAAGCTTCAAGATGTAAGTCTCTAATGAAATTTATGGTTGTGTCATATTCATACAAAATGTATCTATTTAATTTTATGATTGTCTATGTGTAGGAAACAATTGAAGTGGATAAATTTGCACCAAGGAGTGGTGGTGACTGTGTTTCCCGGGGCCATGGCTCTTCCTTGGCACATTACATTGGAAAATTGCCAAAGGAAGATTTTGTCATAATCCACAAGGACTTTTCCCCTCAAGGACACTTCACGATTTGGTGTCTAAAGGCCTTGAGCAAAGTTTTGTGCCTATCTACAATAATGCAAGGGACCAATTGTATATTTCTAGTTAGGAAGTCCCTTGCCCTTACTACCCTAGGACTTAACTTTAGAGGAAAAATATTAGGTCAAATAGGAATAGCTTTAGATCTTGGATTGACAGACCCTCAGTTAATATCCCAATCAGTTTTGACTTACCAATTGCCACTGTCTTTTCAGAGAAGAAATAATGTAGTGGAGAGGCTCAAGGCCAAGAGCCAATTGTAAAAGCTTTATAATACCAATTATTATTTTTCCAATTTCCATGTGCAGTCTTTATGTTTTTGTCAATGTCTTAATTTTTGCATACTTTAATCAGTCTTTTTCCAATCAATCTTGTTATTTTTGTTGCCAACAATGCATGGGATGGCCTAGGAATGCAAAAAAAAGGCCTGCCACAGAAACACGGGGATGGGCCCTGCAAAGCCACAGACCTTTTTTTGCATTCCTAGGCCATCCTATGCACTAGGTTCCCTATATTGCAAGTCTATGTCCCTCAATTAGCACCTTCACTTGGGGAATTGTGGAAGACCAATCTTATGTGCAATAATTAGAGAAAGTTAAGACTCCTCTGGGTGCATATAAGCATGCAACAGTAAATAAGTACATGTATGTTCATAAACATTGTTTAGCTATTGGTCAGAGGGTTAGCATGCACTGCACTCTATCTAAGGCCAATTATATGCCCCAATGTGCATGGCATGTGTTTTCATGGCTTGGAAATGCCAAAAAAAGGCCTGCCACAGAAACCCGGGGATAGGCCCTGCAAAAGTTTTGCAGGGCCCATCCCCACCTTTCTATGGCAGGCCTTTTTTTGGCATTTCTAAGCCATGAAATGCATTAAATAGCATTACCACTAAAGAAGTACAGAAAAAAGAATGATACAACTATGAAAAATACTTCAAAGAGGTACTGGAAAAAGACACCTAGAAACATAGGAGAAATAAACTTCAAAACATGTACACTAAGAGATAAACACTTGGGAGAGCAAATATAAGAAGAGAAAGATTATATTCATAATTTGGGATCTACAAAATATTCATCATATGGGATATACAAAACGTTCTCCAAACAAGGGAGTACAAATTTTTTTAAGGGTTATTCCCTCTAATTCTCCTAGCTAGCTGCAAATCTTTAGGTTGTATTGTCACTCTCTTTGCATGGATGGTACACAGGTTAGAGTCCTCCAACATTGATATAAGATACGCCTCTGTAGCTTCTTGGAGGGATTCAATGCTATCCCTTGGATACGAAGTCCAGCGCAATAGCGTTGGATCTCTTCCTTCACAACTCTTGCAAATGACCTTCATGGAATAAGAAGCTCCTCAGACTTTTGATGGTGTCGAATCTCTGCAAAGGCTCTGGTTTGCTTTCTGTGCCTTTGTGGTGCTCTTGCATTTGGGGGGATGTTGGGTTGTGGTCGTTGTGGTCTATGACGTGGTTGATAGTTCTTCTTTCTTCTTGGAGCACGCCTAGATGGTCCTACCTCATCATTTACTTCCTCTGCCCAATCTTGCTCTCTTTCTTCATCGGTTGGTCTTTGTCCTTGTCCTGGGGGGAGTGTCTTGCCTCCTTGTGTTACTCGATGGTTCGCGGGGATATCATCATTGTTCCATGGTGGCTCGTTTATACTTTCTTCATCTGAGGAACTCGATAAATTTGATGTCTCAATCACAAATTGCCTATGTCCTCATTGTTTGGGCCTTGCCTTGAGTGGGGTCCTGACGGGGGGCTCATCATTAGATGCGGGAGAGGAATAATTTATTTCTTGTGATACATCTCTCTCTTGTGAAGCTTCATCCCCCCGTGATGGAATGCTACCAGACCGTGTCCCTGCACCTGAGTTTCGTCTAGAAGAGTGGCTTGTGGTTCGATGCTTCTTGTGGGGTGTCATCCATGTTGGGCGCTGAGTACCTTGCACATGGCTAGGGTAGACGACATGATCCTTTCTAGCAGTCTGCTTTGTGCATGCCATTCTCTTAGGTTGTAAAGTGGTAAAATGAGGAAGGACACCTCTATTTATAGGCTTTCACTTAAGAATTGTCCTCTTCACATTTATGGATAAAAATTAGTTTTAAGACATTAAAGGTATATTCACAAAAACACTAAAATTTTATTTGAAGTGAAAGGAGTTATAAAAACCTTGAAAAGAATAATGCATTTTAAGAGTTTGGAAACTATTTCCAAGCAGAACCCTCGCGGACTCTTTGTGCACGCCATTGGGCATAATGTATGGGTCCTAACGATGACATCCACTTCTCTCTTGCAATATCATGTTGTAGCTTTCATGTAATCTTTGCTATTTGTGACTCACATGATCGTTCCATTACATATTTTCTAGTGAATGTCACACGAAATAACCAATTGAACATTTCTTCTAAATAGTTTGATTGGAGTAGATCACCCCCATGACGAGTGTTTTTAAAGTAAACACCGCTAGCCCTATAATGTGACTTCTCCATTCCTTGTGTACTAAAAATGTCCAGTGAACCATATCAATTCATAGAATACGCTCCATGTGCAAAAAGAATATGCTACGATCTGGTCAACAAGATATACACATAGTGTTCATTTTGATCGGAAGAGCGAATATGAAAATTGATGTTCTCTAATAAATTTGACCACATGATTTTCATCTAATAAGCTTTGTTTAATGAAAGATAATCTACTTATATCTTTCAATAATAAATTTAATGTATGAGCTGCACATGGAACCCAAGTAATGCCTTCATACTTGTTTTGAATTGTAATTCCAGCACTTCAAAAAATTAGAGGCATTATCTGTCACTATCGCAGTCATATTCTTTGGACCACCCATGCACGATATAGCCTGTTCATATACCTTTACAAGAAAAGCCAAAATTTTCTCTTTAAGAGAAGTATCAACAACTTCTAAAAACATGTTTCCTTTTGGACATATAACCATGACATTAATCAATGGTTTCTTTTGACAACTTGTCCATCCATCCAATGCTATTGTGCATCTATACATGGGTACATAATCAAGTACTGTTCGCTTTAAAATAGCTTCAGTACTTTTTTTCACTTTATCTACATACTCTGTTCGCATTTTGTTATAATTTGGCATGGTGAAACCTTTTCATGAAGTTGACATCAAAGCATCTTTAAAAATGGGATTACGAATAACATTGAAAGGAATCCCACATGCTAAGAATGCTTGAGTCCATTTAAGATGAAGCTCAAGACAATCTTGCTTTTCAAAAGCTACATGTAAAGTATTTTGTGATTTATTGCAGACAAGGCATGGTGACAAAGTGTTAGATCCACCATTTTTACTACATTCACCAACTCCACTCTTTTTTTATGCAGTTGGAGAAAATGGAGTACATGTATCTTGGTTATTCTCAAAAACAGTTTGGGAGACTTGAGGAGAAATATCTTGATGATCCTCTACTATCATCGATGCATCTACTCGTTCTTGCTCTACACTTGGGCTACTTCTAAAGTGTTGTGAACTACTCATGTTTTTGAATCTTTTTGATGTGATACCTTGAGATTTACATTTGTTTGCATAACTTGCAAAATGTACCCATATATCACTATCTGGGTTAGAGCATCCTGCCACATTATTACCTGTACTAAAGATATGCTCTTTTATTCTCATTGCATTTCCTACATACCGATGCCCACAACATTTGCATTGTATTGTGGATACTATTTTACCCTCTTGATGAACAATCACATATGACGATTCTTTTCCCTTTCCCATAGTGCTTGAAAATTGCTTTATGGAGACTATACCTACAAAAAAAAAAATATAAATCAATATCAAACAAGATATTTTGATCAACGTTGAGTCAAACAATTACAATAGACTTTAATTCTCAATCATCCACCCATATACAAATTATAATTACACATACTATTGTGAAGTAAAAATCATTGTTGAGTTAAACAATCATAAGAGATTTTAATTTTCATTCATACACACATATACATTTACACATACATATACTTACACATACTATTGTGAAATACAAATCAATATTAAGTCAAACAATCGATGGAGAGCGTTAATCTCCAAAAGAACAAGCTATCCTTGATGTTAGACCACCTCTATATCAAGAATAACTTTAAACTCCAACCAATTTTGGAAGACAATCGCCAAACTATCAAGAAATTAGCTAGCTGTGAAGAAAGTCATTTCATAGAAAAGTCTGCTGCACATTAATCACTCATTGATTAATCATTTGTGTAAAGTTTTTTATGAAAATTTGTAGGATGTGTTTCCTAGAGTTTGTGCACCTCCTCCAAGTTAAAAACAACTTCAAAAGCTTCAATAGATTATGAGAAATGCTTCAAACAATCTACCTATATCTGAAACTGCCTTCCTGTAGAATCGATTTTGACACCTGCAACTTCTAACACATAGTTCTCCCAATCTAAAACCCATTTAAGAAAATGCTTTTAGCCATAGATGGCTTACCTTCCAACTTAGACTTTGACTCCTCATTTGTGTAAAACTTTACACTGTGCACTGAGAACTGATCATTTCTTTGACCATCGAAACTGCGCCTATTTTAGAAGACACTCAACACTTTCTCACATATAGATGTTCCTACACAAAATTCTCTCAGCCTATTTGCAATTGAACTCTCAAACTTTAACCATAGATAGATCAACTATGGACTTAGATGTGTACAAAAGGATTTCTGATAAAATCAAACACAGAAGGAGAACTAGAGAAAAGATCGACAAACAATTCTCTGAATATTCTTTCTATTCAACTCTTCATACATCTGATGGATGATACATCCAATACACATCATCTTTTCATCTATACTTCATCTCATTCTTCTATTACGAAAATCTACACATATCTATATATACATATATGTATTGATTCATCATTACTTCAAGTATATTGAAGTATTTACAAAGCTAATGTACATATGTTTTAAAAAACTTTACTATCTAAATCTTCTCTTTACTCCATGAAGTTGAACTTCAATCTTTTCTTCATTTCTTCACTTCTAGGCTTTATATAATCACCAATTGTTGATTGTCCTGGACCAACAGCTCCCCCTCAATCATCAATTGTGATTACCTGCATCTTCTTTATTCTTGGCATATCTTTAAACCTCTGCAACTTTGGTCCATCCAAGCTTTTTGTCATCATATCTGCAAGTTGATCTTTTGTAGGAGTATGCATAACTTCTATTTCTTTATCAACAACCTTCTCTCTCTCAGAAAATGATATTGAATCTCAATATGTTTAGTTCTCGCATGGAACACAGGATTTGCTGCCAAATATAAAGAACTCATATTGTCTCCACAAATGATAGGAATACTCTAAACAATATCAAAACTCTTCATAAGAGTCTTTAACCATATTACTTCCTTTGCAGCTTCTACCATGCCTTTGTATTCTGCTTTTGTAGATGATAAAGCAAGTGTATGTTGCTTCTTGGAGCACCATGAAATTAGCTTATCTCCCACATAACACAAGTATCCATGTGTTGATCTTCTATCATCAGAATTACCTGCCCAATCTGCATCACTGTATATTTTGACTCTTGTATCTGAAGTAAATCCATAATATAGACCTTCTTTAAGTGTGCCCTTGATGTACCTAAGTACCCTTTGTCCTGCAATCCAATGTTCCTTTCTAGGACAATGCATGAATTGAGATATAACTCCAACTGCATATGATAGGTTAGGTCTTGTTAATGTAGCATAAATCAAGCTACCCACCAAACTCTGATAAAGCTCCATATCTTTGAATTCTTCTCCTCCATATCTACTCAATCTGTGATTCACTTCCATTGGAGTTGGTGCGATCCTGCAATCTTCCATTTTAAATTTGGTTAGCAAATTTTTCAGATACCTTTCTTGAGTTACATATACTCCATGTTGAGCATATGAAATCTCCATTCCCAAAAAGAATGACAAATTTCCCAAATCACTGATTTTGAATTCTTTCTCCATCTGCTTCTTAATCATGTGTATACCTTTGTCATCTGTTCTTGTAAGTATTATGTCATCAACATAAATACAAACATAAATAAATCCATCCTCACTTGCTTTGACCAACAAGCTACTATCTGCCTTTGAAGCTTGAAATCCAAGTTCCTTCAAGAAGTTTACAAGACTATAATTCCATGCCCTTGGGGCCTGCTTCAACCCATACAAAGCTCTCTTGAGCTTACACACATGATCTGGATACACTTGATCTTTGAAACCATCTAGTTGTTCCATGTAAACTTCATTCAAAAATGAATTCTTCACATCTAATTGAGATAATTTCCAACCTTTGCAAGCAGCAATTGCTATGAGAGTCCTTATGGTTGTCATCTTTGCAACAGGACTATAAGTTTCATCATAGTCCACACCATATGTCTGTGCATATCCCTTTACAACAAGTCTGGCTTTGTACCTAGATATACTACCATCTACAAACCTTTTTGTTTTGTAGACCCACTTACATCCAATGATCTTCTGGCTATTTGGTTTAGGAACCAAATCCCAAGTCTCATTTTCCATCAATGCATCATATTCCTCCTGCATAGCCTTTTCCCAATTCTTCTTCCCTTTGGCTTCATCATATGTGGATGGATCTTTATCTGCTTTTAACATGTAAGCATAATCTTTAGTAGTAAAAAATGAAGTATCATAGCTATACCTTGTAGGTTGCCATTTGTGCCTAGATGACCTTCTGAGTTCTCCATTTCTTGAAGTTTTTGGTTCATCATATTCTCGATCAAACCTTGGCACTTCCTCAAATTCAACCTGTACTTCATTATTCTCCTCTTCATCAAATATCTAAACCTTTGATTTACCTTTCTTTTGATTCACAACTTCTTCAACATCTGCATGAACATTAAGTGTAGCTGCATACCAAGTACCTTGCTCATCAAATGTAACATCCTTAGACACAAGGAATTGCTTTGTGGATGGAATCCACAACCTATAACCCATCTGCTTGTCATCATAACCAATGAATACATACTTCTCTGCTTTAGGTTCCAATTTATGCCTCAATTGTGATGGCACATATGCATATGCCAAGCATCCAAATATTTTACAATGATCCAAGGTAGGTCTCTTACCCGACCAAGCTTCATATGGTGTCATACCCTGCAAGGCTTTACATGGTAACCTATTGAACAAATATGTTGCTGTGTTTATAGCCTCAGCCCACAAATAATTAGGACAATTTTTCTCCTTCATCATGGATCTTGCAAACTCAACAAGAGTTCTGTTTCTTCTTTTTGCTACCCCATTTTGGTGAGGAGAGTAACTGCAAGTAACTTCTCTCTTTATACCTGCATTCCACAAATAATCACTGAACTCATTAGAGAAATACTCTCCCCCTCCATCTGACCTTAACCTCTTCAATTTTTGACCTATAACTCTTTCTACATATGCATGATAGTGTTTAAATGTATTAAACACTTCTGATTTGTCTTTGATCACATAGATTGTAATCCACCTGGCAGCATCATCAACATATGTGACATAATATCTTGAACCATTTATACTAAAGTCCTTTGAAGGACCCCACACATCTGTATGTACCAATTCAAGTCTTTCTGAATACATAAAACCATGCTTATTATATGATTGCTTATGAGCCTTACCTAACTGACATGCTTCACATCTGTATGTCATGTGTTGACCTGTAACATTAGGCAATCCAAGCACTGAACCATTGTTAACCATTTCTTTGATACCTCTTTCATTAAAATGTCCAAGTCTTTTATGCCAAAGATCTAATTCAGACACCTTTTGCTCTCCATATGTGAACATAGCATGTCCAACATTACCTTGTATCTTTAATGTGAAGAGCCTTCCTTCCTTCTTCCCTGTAACAATTTGTTTATACCCTTGACTAGGGTCTTCAACATAAACTCCATCATTAGTGAACCTTACCTCATATCCTTTTTCCACAATTTGTCCTACACTGATCAAGTTCTTTGGAATTGTAGGAACATACAGAACCTTACTTAAGAGAGTACTTTCATATTTGGCTTTAACTGAACCAATTGACTTTAATTTGTGCTTTGTATTATCACCTGTTTGAATTGTATGATTGACTGCCTTATGATCTAGATCAGTCATCAAAGAAATATTTCCACTCAAATGATTACTACATCCTGAGTCAATATAAAATACTCTCATGTCTTCATGTGAGGCTTCACATGTTGCATTCATAATAAGAGTTGAATCATCTTTCTGATCTGATGCATAATTGTAGTAGGTGTTATTATAGGATTGATTTTGGAAGTTTCTTCCTCCACCTCTTCCAAAAGAATTCCTACCACCTCTACCTCTGAAGTTTCCTCTCTGATATCTGCCACCTCTTCCTCTTTGATTAAAGTTCTGATTAAAATTACCATTGCTTTGATTATTATGCCAACAATCATGAGATAGATGATTGGTCTTACCACATATCCAACAAGCTCTGACATTATCTTTGTTATTTCTGCCTCTTCCTCTACTTCTGCCACTTCCTCTTCCTCTTAGGAAGTTTGCTTGACTTGGAGTACCTTCATCTTCAACTGATTGTTGCTTTCCTTTGCTAGATTTCTTCTTGTCTTTAGAGTACATTGCATGACCTGCACTCTTATCAACATCTCCTTTGATATCATTCTCAAAAGTTAGCATATGTCCTAACAATTGATTCAAATCAGGAGTGAAATGATCTAATGAAAGTTTTGTAGACAAAATAAAAGGCTTCCACTTCTCATATCCTCTTAGTCCTGTGAGAATTTGTCTTACCAACTTATCTTCTTCAATATCTTCATCAACTACACCTAAAGAATCAGCAATGCCTTTCATCTTTGTCACATAATGAGATATTGATTGTGAAGCCTTCTTCTTGAATGTAGTAAACTCTGCCCATAATGAAGCTTTCCTTGATTTGGTTGTATTCTGGAAATGCTCTTCCAAAGCATTCCAAATGTCACTTGCACTTTCGAGTCCTCTGATATGAGGAAGCAAATAATCATTCACTGCCATGTAGATTATGCTCCTTCTTGAGCATCCTTCTTCATCCAAATCTTTATATCTGCAAGCTCCTCCCTAGTTGGAACACTAGGATCTTTGAACTCTGGCTTTTCTTCCTCTCCTGTGATGTATCCCATCAGATCTTTGCTCATAAGATGAGCTTCCATTCTCATAGACCAAGCTGGATAGTTCTCTCTATCCAACTTCTCAATTTGGAGACTCTCTCCCATCCTTTCTTCACCTGTACTATCAAATCTTTAATCCTTATAAGGAATGAATGTACCTTAGCTTCGAATATTGCTCCTTCTGATCCTTTGATAGCCTTTATGTGTCTTCCTTCAGTCTTTCTTCCACACTTTATCCTTTTGAACCTTCAAGGTGTAAAATTTGTATATTTGCAGCAGTCGGGGTCTTCCTTTTCCTCAATTTTGATACTTTTGCTTTGATACCACTGATGGAGAGTGTTAATCTCCAAAAGAACAAGCTATCCTTGATGTTAGTCCACCTCTATATCAAGAATAACTTTAAACTCCAACCAATTTTGGAAGACAATCACCAAACTATCAAGAAATTAGGTAACTGTGAAGAAAGTCATTTCACAGAAAAGTCTGCTGCACATTAATCACTCATTGATTAATCATTTGTGTAAAGTTTTTGATGAAAATTTGTATGATGTGTCACCTAGAGTGTGCGCACCTCCTCCAAGTTAAAACACTTCAAAAGCTTCAGTAGATTATGAGAAATGCTTCAAACAATCTATCTATATCTGAAACTTCCTCCAATCTAAAACCCGTTTAAGCAAATGCTTTTATCCATAGAGCTTACCTTCCAACTTAGATTTTGATTCCTCATTTTTATAAAACTTTAGACTGTGCACTGAGAACTGATCATTTCTTTGACCATCGAAACTGTGCCTGTTTTAGAAGACACTCAACACTTTCTCACATATAGATGTTCCTACACAAAATTCTCTTAGCATGTTTGCAATTGAACTCTCAAACTTTAACCATAGATAGATTAACTATGGACTTAGATGTGTACAAAAGGATTTCTGATAAAATCAAACACAGAAGGAGAACTAGAGAAAAGATCGATGCGCAATTCTCTGAATATTCTTTCTATTCAACTCTTCATACATCCGATGGATGATACATCCAATACACATCATCTTTTCATCTATACTTCATCTCATTCTTCTATTAAGACCATCTACACGTATCTATATATACATATATGTGTTGATTCGTCATTACTTCAAGTATATTGAAGTATTTACAAAGCTAATGTACATATTTTTTAAAAAACTTTCCTATCTGAATCTTCTCTTTACTCCATGAAGTTGAACTTCAATCTTTTCTTCATTTCTTCACTTCTAGGCTTTATATAATCACCAATTGTTGATTGTCCTGCACCAACAACAATCACAATATATTTTAAATTCCTAATCATATGCACATACACTTACACATACTATTGTGAAGTAAGAATCAATATTGAGTCAGACAATCACAATAGATTTTTCATTCACAATTATACACTCATATGCATACACATACTCATACACACACATACATATACTATTATGAAGTAAAAATCATTATTGAGTCAAACATAATCTACCTACATCTTGCAATAATAAATTTACTGTATCACAATAGATTTTAAATTCTTAATCATATGCACATACACTTACACATATCTTGATGAAGTAAGAATCAATGATGTATCAGACCATCACAATAGGTTTTACATTCCTAATCATATGCACATACATTTACACATACTATTGTGAAGTAAGAATCAATCTGGAGTCAAACAATCACAATAGTTTAAGTTATTTAATATTTATAGCAAAAAATTATACCTTGTTCTCTCAAAGACACTTTAAGTTCGTAAAGAACAAAGTAGCTTTTATGAAAAATGAGCAAGAATCAATCATAATAGATTTTAAATTCACATATATATACTATTGTGAAGTAAGAATCAATGAGTCAAACAATCACAATAGTTTGAATTATTTAATATGGCAAAAATTTATACATCTCTCTATGACACTTTAAGTTCGTAAAGAATAAAGTAGATTTTATGAAAAAATGAGTCTAGTTCAACTATTTTATAAAACAATATTCGATCGAATATATTTCGAGCAAAAACTTTTTCGATCGAAAATGCTTTCGATCGAAATATTATCGATAAAAAATGTTTTCGATCGAAAAGGATCGAATTTACATGCAAAAACTATTCGGGCATGTCCGAATAAGCTGACATGTCACCAAATAATTCGGTCGAATAATAGGGGTGCCATAAAATTCTGTAATAATTCACGAATAGACAAATTGTCGAATAACAAGTAATGCAACCTAGATATGCATATCCATATATAAGTCCATTGTTGTGGTGAAGGACTGCCACTTATCATCAGCCTTGATGTCATTTATGATTTGCCTTACTATCTGCTCCTCTTCTATGTCTTCTTCAATGCTCCCAAGTTGTTCAGCTACATCCTTCATCTTGGTTACATAGTCAGCTACACTTTGCTTTGGTTGCTTCTTCAAGGTTGTGAACTCCATCCAAAGCTGGTTCTTCCTAGCCCTTGTATTTGATGAGAAGTATGAAGAAAGTACTTCCCAAGTCTCTTGGGATTTCTTGCGATTCCTAATGTGAGGTAATAAGAAATTAGATATTGAGTTAAGTATATAAGACCTGGCTAGAGTATTCTTTGCACACCATGTAGTTAGCCTTGTTGAAAATCAAGTCTCAATCATGAAAAAGGGATCAAACACGAGTTTTGCAAGTGGAAAAATAAAAAAGGAGGATCCGAAGTCCTAGAATAAAGTTAGAAGCTCCACCAAACTCAATCAAATTCAAATCTCATCAAATCAGCCGCCAAAAAGTGCACCTACACTGATTGGTGGGTGGTTAGCTAGATTGTAAGAAAAGTAAAACTCTATATAAGCATCATCCCGCATTTTTTCTTGAGTTGTATGCATTCCATGAGTTTGCCACTTAGTTTAGTGAAGTTATAAACTCTAGCAAGCAGCCCCCTTGCTTGCTTACCTCATTTTCTCATGATTACACTCCTCTCTATCTAGAGGTATATTTAGGCTTTTCCAAATCTGATTGTACCAGATTGCAGAGAATTGTTTGCTCTCTCATTGTACTCATTTTCATTGATTTTAAGGTTCGGTCTCTCATATAGTTCCCTGAACTTTATCAAAGTTTCAAGTTATTTGGCTGAGTGAGTTGTGAGAAATTGCCAACTTTGTAAAGGTATATGTCTACACATAGGCAGAGAGTGTTGCAAACAAGTAGCCTATTTTGCGGAGGGTGGTTCTCCCAGCTAGAATATTTATTTGGGTTGATCTAAAGCTTTTTTATTAGCTCTTGTATTCTACTATAATTCTAGAAAATTTCATTTTAAGTGTCTATACTGGTGCACAGAAAAGTTCAAAACAGTGAGCATATATCACTGCTTGTGGACCCAGTGGAGGGCAGCCATCTTCCATTATTGCATTGGGGTGTTAGAATCATCCCCCATCAGTGGTATCAGAGCCATTTCGGAGGCTTGGAGACATCAGCGGGCAGCATATTGAAGACTTGAACATATCAAGATAACTCGTGGAAGCACAAGGAGGATTATCAAAGCAAGAAGACATCAAAAGGGGGCTATGTGGATCGAGATCTCAACTAGTCAAAGGTTTGCAAGGGAAAAGCTATCAAAAGGTAATATCCACACCTTCTAAAGCACAAAAACACTTGAGAAGAAGCTAGAGGAGCATCGTAGAACTCACTATGGATGATTATAATGCATAAATAGAAAAGTTAGAGAAAGGCAATTACCAACCATGGAAATTTAGAGTTAGCAACCACCTTATGGGCAAAGGATTGTGGGGATTAGTGAGCAGCACGGAGCCAATGCCTCATGTACATGATCCACCATTTCAAGGGTAGGTCAAGGCACTTAATGAATGGATTGAAAGGGATAGGAGAGTCATATTCATTCTATCCCAACACATAAGCAATAATATGATAGGGCATATACAAGACTTGGACACATCCAAGAAGGTTTGGGAAACCTTGGAGAGATTTTTCTCTTCATCAACCAAGGCAAGGAAGATTCAACTGAAGAATGAGCTAAATAATCTAAGGAAATCATGAAGTACTAACATAAATGAGTACATGTTGAAGGTTAAGGAGCTTGCAGATGCCCTAGGCTCAATTGGGAGCCCACTCGAAGATCATGATCTTGTCTTGCACACTCTCAATGGCTTAAGATCGAGGAGATGAACCAAGGAAGTCCACAATCAAAGGGCGGCCAAGCCCAAGTTTTCTATGCAGGTAGAGGCAAGGGCAAAAGAGGTGGACAAAACTACCAAAGTAGAGGGAGAGGAAGGTCGAACTCAAGCTCATGCAATGAAGAAGGCTCCAACCAAAGCTATGGATCAATGGGAAGAGGAATGAGTAGAGGAAGAGGAGGGAGATCACATGGAAGAGAAGCATCCAATGGAGAATTCTAGAATTGTGGAAAACCAGGCCATTATGCAAGAGATTGTTGGTCCAAAGAAGGAGGAAATCAAGGATACAAAAGGAACCAAGGTAATTATGCTAGTACTACAACAAACTCAGAAAATGAGAACTTGCTTATGATGTATGGGTCAAGTGAAAGAGAAAATTCAGATTTTACATGGTACATTGATAGTGGTTGTAGCAGCCATATGAGTTGCAATAAAGATGTTTTCTTAAATTTACACTCTCCCATCACTCAAGGACATGTAGACAAGGGGGATGACACTGAGCACAAGACTACACATGTGGGAGATGTTGCATTGAATGGATCTCAAAGCTCCAAGGTGTTGAAGGATGTCTTCCATGTGCCAATCATCACAAAGAACTTGGTTTCAGTAGGTTAAATGGTTGAAAGAGGTTATGAGGTGAGGTTCAATGATCAAGTATGTTTTGTTGAAGACCCCATGCAGGACTACAAGCTCATAGAAAAAGGAAAGAAGCAAGGAAGACTCTTCACCATGGAGGTAAAGCCATCAACCCCTCACATTGTCTACTTGTCAATAGGAAATAAATAGATTGCAGAAATCGACTTATGGCATAAAAGAATTGGGCACACAAACTTACAAAGGATGAAAGACATGCAAAGGAAGGGCTCGGTGAGTGGTCTACCTGATCTTACTTCTCAAAATATGCAACATTTGTGCCATGCTGGTCAATTAGGGAAAGAAAGCAGATTGCCATTCAAGAAGGGAGCACATGTGAGCAATGAAATGTTGAATCTCATACACACTGATGTATGGGGACCTAAAAGGGAGCCATCCATTGGAGGTAATAGACATTTTGTCACATTTATAGATGATCATTCAAGGTTTGTTTGGATTTATTGCATGAATTCAAAGTCAAAAGTGTTTTACCACTTCAAGAGGTTCAAAAACCTAGTGGAGAAGGAAATAGGGAAGTATATAAAGACTCTCATATCGGATGGAGGGGGAGAGTATTTTCCAAATGAATTTTTAGATTTTCTACATGAACATGGTATCAAAAGGCAATTCACTTGCATGTATACACCTCAAAAGAATGGGGTGGGAGAGAGAAAGAATAGATACATAATAGAAGTGGCTAGAGCTTTGTTAAATGAAATGAATGTTCCTAACTCTTATTGGGCCGATGCAACAAATACAGCCATATACATTATGAATAGGTGTCCAACCTTAGGAGTACATGGAGTTACACCTTATGAAGCTTGGTGTGTTAAGAAAACCAACCTTTCACATCTCAAAGTATTTGGTTGTGTGTGTTATGTTCACATACCTCAAGAATAAGCACCTTGGCTAATTTTTCACATCCAATTCTCACATCTCTAATGTGCTCTATGGTATGTTCGGTGTTGTAACCTGTCTCCACACACCCTTTGGACTTTGGAACCTGCAAATTGGTGAATATATCATCCTCACAAGACATATGATTGCTGCACCCTGAGTCTATAATACCATTTGGTATCATATTTAGCATCATTTGAATAACCATGTCTCATAGCAAGCAATTCATCATTACCTGTTTCCTTGTTTGAAGCATTCGCATAGTTCCCTTGCTTTCTTTAAGTGTATTTACCATCTTTATATCTACAATCTGAAGCTATATGATTTGGTTTACCACAATTATAGCAAATCATACCTTTGTGGGGGTTGTAGCCTCCTCTTCCTTTGCCTCTACCTCTTGCCTTTGCTTGTGAAGTAGAGTCACTTGAGCTCTCTTCTTCTTCTTCTTTTCTTTGATGGTTGCCTTGATTGTTGTAGCCTCTTCCTCTTCCTCTTCTTTCACCTCTCCCTTTGCCTCTTGAAGAGTATAGGACCTGACCATGAGTGTCCTTGCTTTTGGATGAATCTCCAAATGATGCCTCCTCAGCCACCAAGTAAGGAATGAGGTCTTCTAAGCATGGAAGTGGATCTCGATAGAGGATAGTGGTAATGAGAGGCTTCCACTTGTCTTCTCCTCTCAATCCATTGAGAGTGACCTGAACCAAATCTTCATCATCAACCTTGCATCCCACTGATGCTAATTGATCCCTTAGATCCTTGATTTTGAGTGTGTACTCAACCACACTTTGGCTACTACCTTTCTTCATGGTATTGAGCTCATTTTTTAGTTGCATCTTCCTAGCTCTTGTAGAGGTTGCATAAACCTTTTCCAAATCATCCCATACATCCTTGGAATTATCAAAATTTTGTATATGACCAACCATAGCATTAAAAATTACCTGAGATATGAGGAACATTGCTCTTCTATTCCTTTCTTCCCACTCTTTGAGCTCCATCCTTTGTGCATTGGTAGTGGTTGCATCTTCAAGGTCTACATCAGGTCTTTCTTCTTCACCATTCACTATGGACCATAGCCCTTTGCCCATGAGGTAATTTGTACCTCTGAACCTCCAAGGTTGGTAGTTGTCCTTGTCCAACAACTCCACTTTTTGCCCCAAATCTGCCATTGAAATGAGACTATGATAAAGAGGTTACCTTGTCAAGCAATCCCTTGTGTTGCACTTCTCTCCCCTTTGATGAAGCACCTTCTTCTCTAAGTGTACTTCCTTGTAGTGTTCTGCTGCTAATCCAAGCTTCAAAGCTCTGATACCAACTGTGAGGAACAAATCCTCTATATGCACAACACAAGCACAATGAACCCAAGTAGGTCTCCCAGCCTACTCCTGAACAGTACCTGACCTGGATCAAGAAGTTTGACCCACCACATGAAATCCAATGACTCCAAGATTTTTTCCACACTTAGTAGACTCTGTCAGCTTTCCAACAAGCCAACAAACATTCAATTTGGATGAGTATAAGTCAGGCAACACCCTATTACAAAACAGACTACCTGTCTGTCCACCTGTGCAAATTTTTTAGTCACAGTAAAACCTAGATATCTCGGCGCAGCAGCACACAATCACTATGACAATTGATAGAGAGGAAGTAGGAGAGATAGGCTTTCATTCAAGACAAGTATCACTGCATTTGGATTTATACACAGAGAGCCAAACCTATTACAAGTTGGGTATGTCTGACATACTACACTAGAGAGAGAAGGTCTAGTGTGAGAAACTGATCCAAATCCTCACTTACAGAGATGATCTGGTGCTGAAACTTCTTGGGCATGAACCTCTAGTCCCTGGGCACTTGCTAGATGCTTCTTCTCAACCTTGGTATCCCAAAAAGGCGCCTTCATGCATGTATGAGTGCATGTGTGACCTTTCAGATACCCCTTCCTTGTCTCTTGACTCTTCAATGGATTCTTCTTTCTCTTCAAACTCCCTTGAGTGTCCTTTGATGCTTCCTTTGACTCCTAATGGATAAGGAGTCGTGGCTTTACCTTTATCCAAGTATTTATGCTCATTTGGAATATCCAAATTACCAAAATTATCCACTAAGCTTGCTCCTTCTTTTTCACCATCAACTACCAATAATTCAAGATTTGATTCCTCATAACTCCACGTGGGGTTAGTGCAATTAACATATGCACTTTTACAAGGATAAAAGTAAATTGATTTTTACAAGGGAATAACTATACATGACTATATGAAATAAATGCTAGCTATCCAAGTATGTAGGCTTGGACTCATTTGCACCAACATTACACAACCTGCTACCTGCCCTCTAGCTAACCCTATCCTGCCTACCCCCTCTCCACAACTGAATCCTCAATCTCTGCGACCCCTTTCCCCTCGCAAGCATGGACCATCATGCACCCTTCCCTCCATCTTCATCACAATATTCAATCTCCAATACATCTTCTTTTCTAGTTACTACATCCAATCCCCTCCCTTTCACACCACATCAACCTATCCCCACACCCTTCATCACTTGCCCTTTCACCCCAATTACCTAGTCCACTTCTCCACATGTTCCCAACACCACTCCTCCACCTTAACTTCTAGTCACCATGGCTGCAGAGACTCTTCAACACATGATGGGGCTATGTTGTGATGGAGAAAATTCACTCGAGCACTAATTATAGGCTTCTGTGGACCACCAAAGGTATATCACAACTATGTGCACTCTAGTTTAGTCAATGGAAAGATACGAAAGAGAAGTTCATAATTAGATGGCACATATAGAAGTAGAGAACATCAGAATACACATACAATTGCTTGGAGTGACTCGCTACGAGAAGGAGATTGTCAAGTTGCAGAAGACCAATGAAGAATTGAAGACACAAGTGACATTTTACAAGGAAAAATACACGAGAGCAAAGGAATTGCACACTATGGCAGAAAATTTCTTCTCAAATGAGGAATCATCACATGATCCTTGAGGAGTTAGATGATTTCATACATCTAGCTCAATTTCTATTTGCATTCTTAGTCATAGCTTAGTGCCTTTTTGATTTGCACAACACTACACTTAGAATTTTGAGTGTCTACTTGGCAACACATAGATTGTTGAGTACTTACTTGTATCCTTGGGCATGTCAATTTTTGCTCATTATGTATTCACTTTCTTCCCTTTTACACTCTTGTTTTACTTTGATGTAGTTCATTTACTATATTTCAATTCAATAAAAAAAGTAGCATTATACATTGAACAACAATGCACTCTCTGAGATGGATGTATTGACTAAATTAGGGCCCTAAGAAAGTTTTTGGTTCACGTATATTCTCAGTGTAAGTGGAGAAATATTGGAAGTGTAAGACACGTTCAATTGTAGGAATAGGCTAATTTTCAAAATTAATCTAAGGGAAGAAGATACTAATTTTCACAATCGGTCTAAGGGACCAGAAGAGAACAATTTCACAAATTGGTCTATGGACTAATTTCATGAATTGGTCTATGGACTAATTTCACCAATTGGTCTTTGGAAAAATTTCATAACTTGGTCTATGGGATAATTTTCCCAAAATTGGACCAATTTCTCAAATTAGTCTAAGACCCAAATTCATCAAAGGTAACTAAATATAAGGATCCACTAGAAGCGATAAAGAAAACAAGAGTGGAGACAAGAGATTAGAGAAAGAGAGTGGAGACCAGAATACCTTTGATAGAGTACCAAACTTGACAGAGTACCAAGAGTACCAGAAAAGTGCAAGTCAAAGTAAGAGTGGAGGTAATAGAGTATTGGAGTAATCGCTTGGTAGAGGCAACTTATATAAGGAAAGTACTTCAAGTACCAAAGCTATCATGGATGAGATATGAGATACTAGAGACCAAATAACCTCTCAGTATAGAGATAGCTAATCACAGAGAGAAGGAACAACAAAGCATATACATAGTGTTTACTGCACTTAGTAAAAGAACCCACCTAGAGTAGAAGAGAACAAGAATTTCCTCTACAACTTCCACAAGCACAACAATCATGAAAAATCCATTAATATCATAGCCTTCAACATGGCAATGTTCAATCATGGTGGTTTTATTAAAAAACGGATATGTCCATAGTAGCTACAATTTTCATCTTACCATGTAGCTAAAATTGTTCTTCATAGAATCACTGAAGAATGTATGCTAGGTCATCAATGGATCTATCTTAAATTGCAGAATTAGTGAGGTCTTTGCATATGAAATGTTAACCCTTCTTTTTTAGCTTGTCTACAAACTAAAGTAGCTAACCATGGGGGAGAAGAGGGTCACACAATACTCTCAATTCACTATGGAGATAAATAGACCAATTCCATCTTAGATAATGGAGCTAGAGTGGCCATTATGGCAAGACGAAATTGGGAGAATGGGAGTTCAATTACTCAAACACATTAGAATGAGACTTCAACTTGTAGATGAACATATAGAAAAGCCCTTATGTAACTTTATTTTTATTGAAGGTATGGTATTTTTATTGAAGTCATTTTGTTTTATTTGCAAATATTTTTATTGGATTATTTTTATTTCAGATATATGTTTTATTGTTGGCATATTTTTTTAATTAAATATTTTTTATTAGATTTAGTTTAATTCGATTATTTTTATTTCAAAAAGAAGTTTTATTAAAATTATTTTTCTATTGTATGTATTTTTTAATTGTAGATATTCTTTTATTAGAGGTGTTTTCAAAATCCATTGGACCATCCAACCATTTATCCATCCATTCACCCATCAAATGATCCAAAGGTTTAGTCATCTCACCATCCATCCAACCTTCCAACCATCCATTCATCCATCAAGCCTTCCAAAACTTAAGCTGTCCAAAAATTTGGCCATCCAAACATGTGTCAAGACATCCATCCATCAAGCCATCCAAAACTTCAACCATCCAAATATTCATCCTTCCTTCAAGCCATATATCTATCAGCCATCAAAGGATGCATAGATTCATCCAACCATCCACTGAACCATCCAATGTACCATCCAAAAATTCAGCCATTCAACCATCCATCAATCCATCTAACCATTTATCCATCCATCCATGAAGCCTTTTAAAACTTGAACTATTAAAAAATGCACCAAGCCATCAATTGAACCATTGCATCAAACCATCCAACCGTCCATCGAACCATCCAAAAAAGTCAGCCATCCACCCATCCATCAATCCATCTAGCAAGCCATCCAACCGTCCATCAAATCATCCAAACATTCGACTATCTGAATTATATGTGTATAAATTGCTTGAAATTATAGGTGTAGACATGAATTGTTGTTTTTGCTATGTAGAGACCTAAAAATGGAATTTTTAAGAGTTAAAAATGATTTTTGAGACTGAAATTGTCATTTATACTCTATGCTCTATGTCATACAAAAGACGTACAATTTTTTCTCTCATATAGGGGATTGCTTTTATAAAAAATCATGATCGATTGAGATTTTTCATCCTATTTACTACCATGCTATCTTTGGGCACCATCAATACCAATATAAAACATGATTTATAACATGTTTGTATTTTTTTCTTTAACCTTTATATTATAGTTAATTCAGATCTAAAGGATTTTTTCAAATGTTCTTTGTAGAAAGTGTGGGAAGTTTTTCAAAAATGTGCGGAAAGAACACTAAAGTGGCCTGTTTTGTACCAAACTAATGTTAAGATTAAGAAAGTCTTATGATATTGACCGTAGAAGTTCATCAGCTAGTCCAATACGTATGTAATCTAAGAAACAAAGATAACTTTGACCTCCGCTATAAGGTTTTGTATATACAGCTGTCCTGCAGATTTCTATTGCATATACAACTATAAGCTCTTGCATATACAGCTGCAGATTTCTATTGCATATACAACTATAAGCTCTTGCATATACAGCTGTCCTTATGGGTCGTAATGCCAAGCATGTATAGGATGCATACACAGCTGGGCATGTAGATTTCTGTATGCAAATGCCTTCCGAATCATAGTCGACAGTGAGTAAGATGAGGAGCTTTCTTGGGTCGGTGTTTCTTTTTCATCACGCGAAGATGGTGGCTTCATTTTGCGAGCTGTCCCTGTTTCATGATAGGGAGCCTCGCTTTATATCGTGAATATATAACTGCCAAGACTCTATCAGAGTTACGTGTTGTAGGCTCTCTGTCTACGGTAGAGCCTACAGCGATGGTAAGCTTGAAGCCACATTATCAATGACGAAGTCAAGGAGTTCGACCATTCTGCGCTTAACGGAATATCGTACGTCTACCTGCAGCTTTGCGAATTCGTAAGCTGAAAGCTTTGGGGTCTGTCTTTCAAGATAAGCCTGCGATGGCTTTTATACGGGCAAGAAAACGCGTAGACAGCTGTCTACGCTGTGGACATTTGGCGAAGGATATATCAAACAGTCATGCCGCTGATGTATACACTTAGGCAGCAGGGCGTCGGTCCATGAATATCGTGAGAGAGGGGCATGAACTTAGATGTTCATGAGACCCTTCACAAGAAGATGTGGTGCTTTTCCTGGACCAAACTTCGATGGGAACTAAAGTTCATGTCTATTTGGCACCCTCTTTTTGAGATCAAAAAGTTCGTTCTCATGTGACAGATCTTGCATAAGGGTATCTGGTCCAATGCAAGGTCTAACAAAATTTGTGGGGTTCCTCCTTGGTGCAAGCATTGCCAGTGATGTATCGAAGATTTGGTTCACCTTTTCTTCGATTGCCCCAAGTCCCGTGTTATCTGGCATCATGTGACGCGGATTTTGAAACTCACGAACCACATCAATTGGCAACAGGCGCTGTTGGGTGAGGTGGTGGGCTGCTCATCTAGACTGTGGAATGCCATCAGGGGTGAGACTCTTTGGAAGATTTGGAGAGAGCGATGTGCTATCAACTTTGGCCAAACTCCAAAAGAATGGTCGATTGAAAGAAATCCTTATTTCTTCTAGGTAAAAGAATCTTCCGAGATAAGAGATCTCCACCATTTAGGCACCACTGTATTTATCTCCTCGAAGGTAACAAGGTGAAACCCAAATGGGTCCCGCATGAGGGAGATGATAGTTTTATCCGCCTCATTTGTAATGTCCTCTAGCTTGCCAAACGTGTCCCTTGCATTGTGGGATTTGGGGGGTCCCATGGGCACTAGTCCCATTCTCTTGTAACTTTTCTCCTTTATTTTAATTAAAGTCTGGGAGAATAGGCCAAGGCAGAACTTCCTTTTATTAAAAAAAAATATTGGAATATTAGAGAGAGAGAGCTCTACAAGTTCTGCTGAGGACGCATGATAAAGTTTGAACGTTTAGATTCCGCTGATGTATACAGATACCCAGGGGCTCGGTTCAAGGATATCGTAGAGGGACATGAATCTGTGTGAGTGTGTGTGTGAGAGAGAGAGAGAGCTCCTCTACAAAGTTGTGTTGAGGGTGCATGGTACACTTTGAACTTTTAGATTTCGCTGATGTATACAGATAGGCAAAGGCTCGGTTCAAGGATATCGTAGAGGGACATGAATGTGAGAGAGAGAGAGAGAGAGAGAGAGAGAGAGAGAGAGAGAGAGAGAGAGAATGTGTGAGTTTTTCCACAAGGTCTGTTGAGGGTGCACTTGTGTTGAGGGTGCACGTTTGAGCGCTTAGGCTCGCTTGAGACTGGGGCTCCGGAACAAAGGGTTTGCATGGGATTGAACAATGATGTTTCTCCTAAGGCCCAAGGTCTATGACTCGTAGATCCGTTGAACATGACCCCTTTATTGTGGGGTGCATTGTCTTTTCAAAGTAGGTCAAAGCTTGAGCTTTATAAAAAAAGGGTCGAACTTTATGAAACAAAAAGTTATTGGGAAAGTAGGTCAAAGGTTGAATTTTGTGGACAAAAAATGTGTATCTACCAATCAGATATGTGACACTCATCACGTCAAAGGTTTGAAACACTCATCATGTCAAAGGTTTGAAAGTAAAGGGATGAAAAAACATGATAGCCAATTGTGCGTCAATATGTTGTAAATTATTTATACTCGGAACAAAAAGCTTGAAATTACTTAAAGAAAGATAATCTAGAGAGGAATTAGGAGGATATAGACAGCAAATTAATGAACAAAGACTATTGAATATCTGAATTGTGAGATGGTCTTATAATTCTAACTAGTTATTTTTTATATCATGAATGGGCCTCCCAATGGAATAGTCCATGGGAAGATTTTGGAGATTGGACGTACATCTCTCCTTTGATAGCAGTTGAAAGCACTATTGAATGGTCCACCACCTCAAAAGTTTTTCACATGCAGACTGAAAGTTCCTTGCATAGAGCACTAGACCCTTTTCTTTTGAGAGTACATGAAATTTAAATGTCCATTGAGTGCGACTTGAACCGAGGCACTCTCACCCATGGCATTCAAAGCATACTACTACACCACACCCTTTCAGACAACACTACACCTTTTTAGTATTAAAGCACAATCTAAAGATGTGGTTGATGTTCTTCTTTTCTCTTCACCATCTCTTGCACCAAAAGGTGAAGGGAGTTTCCTCCACAATAAGAATCTCAGCTAGTTCTCACTCCTATTCTGTAGCAACCTCAAGCCTTTTCTTCCCCAAACTTCTTTTATCTCACTGAAGCACGAGCCTTCATAATCGAACTTGAGACCACTATCGAGGTTCTCTTATTTGATCCATTGGCTTAATATAATTTAATTATACTATGTCAATATGGCTCAAAATTGATGCTCATAACGATCGTACTCTCCTTTCTTAAATATTTTTCTAACATGTGAATTATATCAAAGGCGTCTACTATCATAGAGGAGTTGAACTAGGTCCTAAGGCCAAGAGAAACTGCTTATGCGAAGCTAAAATTTACTCAAATTCTTGTGGTTCGTCAAGATATTCTTAACTTAAGCTTGCATCATGTGTACAATTTAAGCTAGCCTCTTTGGTCCTTGTATCTAGTCCCCACTAGCACTACAAGGAATATGGGTGTATAGCAACGGTTAAAGCGACACAATTTTATCATTATAAAATTGCATAAAGTGTCACAAGGAGCGTCGAGCATGGAATGTCGGTTAAACGACAAGAAATACGACATTATTATCGACGTCTGGTGCGACGGGGTGTGCGATGCTCACATTGAGCATCGCTAAAGCGACGATTTAAAAAAGCATCTGTTGAGGGTTCTAAGGTTCAACACAACATCTAAGTAAAGAGCAAATCAGAATTACACATTTTCCATTTGCACTGATCTTCATTCACAGAGATTCCACCGAAATCATATTTGAAAGTTTATCGTAATTTTCCATTCCGGTAACTTCTACCGATTTAGAATTACCCGGTCACATTTCGAAGGTTAACAGGTTCTTACACACTCACATACACACGAGTTTCAATGCGCTTCTGTGCAGATAATTTGAATCTCCCTATTGACTTAGCGGAAATAGAAGATTACAAACAAGAACTCTTGTCTTGCAGGCAGTTCCGTTCTTTCTTTGATTGACTTAACGCCGCGATTACAGAATTGTAAGTATTCGAACTTCATAGACAGTATTTGATTAAACTACAAGATTTCATCAAATCACAGTCTGTATAATGATTCCTGCGGAACCTGTTTTCCTGTCCTCCAAAGTCCCTGTCAGCAAAGCTTCTTCTCCCTACGGTTGTCGCGCTCCTTCCTTTTGTAACATCTTTCCTCCTTCCTACGACATGTCCCTTTCTATCTCAACATAACCGTCTTTTTCTTTTTATTTTATTAAAATCCAATACACCAAAAAGATATATCTAACTAGATAATCTCTACGTTTAACCATTTTTCAGATTTCAACTTAATCATTCATCTTCCAGATTTCCCTGCCTTCAACACCTGGCACAGCCCGGTGGGTAATTTTGTCAAAAATTAGACTCGAATTTAGCAATCCCTTGATCATACAAAATTATTTCTTGCGACTGTTTGGAAATATGCACTTCTTCCACTTCACTCTTCCGATTCTGCAAACTATTGACATCCTCCTCTGCACCAACCTGCTTTCCCTGAAAGTCTACATCAATAATAAACTGCTGCTTCTCAATTAATATGTCCACCTTTTCTTCTAGCTTCCTTTGCAACAATTGTTCCTGCAATTCCTTAATTATCTGTGTTTGTTCTTCAATTTGCTTCTCTTGCTTTGTAATTACACATACTAGATCTTTTTCATACTTTGACACAAAGCATGTCTGGACCTGTTCATGCTGAAGCTTAAACATACTGAGCCAACAACTTTGGAAAACATTCCAAATGTCTTGAACATACTTATGCAGTTGCTGCCTCAATAATCCTATATCCGACCTTGTCATTAATGTAGCATCCAACTCCACATCTTCATCTTTTAACATCTGCTTTTCCAACTCCTGCAAAAAAGGAGGAAATAAGCACATGAGAAGAGGGGGAGCATGTAAAGAGAAGTGTGTGAGAGGGCAAGTGACATTGAACCACAGTTTTCCAAGGTGTCAAATAATCAAAGGTCAAAGATTCCACTTAACATGCTCAACTTGGATTTTTATCACTGTTGTTTTATGATAAACCATCAATTTTGTAGTTTAATGCTTGATTTTGTGCACCCGATGAGTCTTAAGCTTGAGCAGCTTAGGTAGAGTCTACCCACCAAATTTCATATTTATTGGATTCTATTAGATACTTCAAAATAGGGTTTGAACCTATTTTCCAACTATGCCAGACACTAGGTATGAAACCTACCAAAGTCACGAGAAAACTATAAAAGCTAGAGTGCTCATTTGGGAGATTAGACTTTTGGTGGATTGATCTTAGTAACAAGTGACCTTGTATTGTGAGCTATTGAATAGAAATACTTTCCTTCCATTCCTCTCCTTCTCACTTTGTATGTGTGTGTATGCACATTTTTCGTGCACCTCACCATGACCTATACACATATCACTTGTTTGATGTTCACGATTGTCATATCATACTTTCGTCTCCGTGAATTGAGAATTAAGAGAGTGATGTTTCTTGACATGGTGCTCATCCTAGACTAGAGTGACACCAAATTTGTTGTACTTATCGAGGAGGACACTTAAGGTCAAATGTGTGATGGTAAGAGTGTTGAAGATTGACATTGGAAGGTAAAATATGTTGATTTTGTTAGTTTTTCCACAATTTTCAACCAATTTTAGCTTCATCTTCATCTCCACCACTTACTTCCCTCATTTGCATTCATGAGAGAGAGCAATCTTGCTTGTGCCATTTTTTGCTTTTTTACTGATCCTTTGTAGGTTTTGACTCGATCTTTGTGCCCAGGATTGCATATAGGTACATCTATGTTTTATTATCAGACTTTGTGACAACGGATTTCGTATGTCACAAGAGAACAAAGAAGTTGGATTTTTTTTCAAATGTATGTGTAGTACAATGAAGGCCTCCTTAGTGCCATCTCCACACTCTATATGCTTTTCAAAAACTTTGAGTTTTGGATCTATCGCAACAAACCAAACTTACAACAAGTGATATATGTTTTCTATTGCTACAGACCCTAAGACATACGAGTTCATCATGACAAAATGATTGTCTATCATGATATAACAATCTTGATGGACACTATTGTATCACGATAGACCACTCTATTAGGATAGATCAATTGTCTGTCATGATGGACCAAAGGCCAAAATAGAGACCACCTCTCATGATAGACCCCCCATCTGTCATGATAGACCAACCACGTGACAGACCAAAGTGCACGATAGATGTCGTCTATCATGATAGACCCTCTTCTATCACGATTGATCAATCCCATGATAGGCCCCATCTATCATGATAGACTGAGCGTTTATCACAATAGATCATCCCCACAACAAATTGCCCTATCATGAGAGACCCCACCTACCATGAGAGATAGAGCTATTGTGACATACCCTATCTATAGCAACAAATTGCCTATATGGAAAAATTTAGGGTTTTGATTTTGGGATAATTTTGGTTCTCTTTTGTTGAATAATAAGAACTACAAGGCTAGAGTGCAAGTGTTTGAGATTGTTGGAAGGTGTATTTTTGGAAGAGCATTTTTGATGTAAAAAATTAGTAAAAAGTCAAAAAACTTGTAAAACATTTATGCAATGATTGTAAAAATAAGGAAGAGTCTTCCTTATGTGGTTGAGGATCTCATGTAATTTTTGTAGAATTTTTAGAAACTCTTAGATAGCATTTCTTTAGAAAATTAGAGAAAAAGACCTAATTTCAAGTGTGAAAAGGGACACTTGAAAATGTATATAAGTCAATTTTTTCTATTTTGGAGAGGTTGGTTAGTTATTTGCTCAAGCTATCAATAGAGAAGAAAGAGTTTCTGCAAAATCGTGTTTTCTCCTGTTGAGTGTAATTCCTTTGATGTGTGAGCTTGTCTCTTGCTTAATCATGGAGATTTGTGAGTCATATTTGTGTATTACTGAGTAAGTTGTATGAAGAGAGAGACCTATTGCTGTAAATGAGTGGAAAGGATTGAAGGAAGTTCCAAAATTGTGAAAATCGTCTGTTGGTACAGAATCGCGATTGTCTCGTCATGGTGATACAGGTGATATTTTTCAATTTTGAGTTCATATTTGTATTCTGCTAATGAAATGGCATGATTTTGACATAAAGAACATAGAAAATGATGGAGATTTGCCTTAATTATGGTAAACTCAAGATTTTCTCTTCATCTTCAATTTCTCTCAGCAATCCAGCCATCAATCTCTTATTTCCTTGAATCTATTATCTTGAAGGGGCTGTGGTCTTATGGATATTCCTAGGATTGACAAAATAAAGATGATTTGTTGATTCTTTGTTACTTCATGATTGGAGAGGACAACTTGGAGTCCAAAACAAAACATTTTTTGGCGCCGTTGCCGGGGAACATTCCAAGAACTTCTTTGAAGTTGGACCTTTGCTGGATCTTCAGTTGATGATGGTGAACAAGGTAAAGCTCATCAATTAGGAAAAGTACACATGAATAGGTAGATATCATTGTTTGTCTTTAGGGAAGAAGAAAGCAATGGATGTCTTGTAGAAGTGGAAGTGCTGAAATTTTTGTAAATTGATAGTTGCTCATCATTTTGGTGAAGTAAAAGTGCAGGTGTGTGGAGGATTTGAGCCAAGAAGCTGAAGATGGAGGTATCTTGAATCTATTCTTGCATTTCTAGATTTCTTTTTGCCCAAGTACTAAACACCATGGGTGATCTTGGGAAGATAACATGGTGATATTAAGGAAAGGACAGTTAAAGTAGCTAGATGTAAGAATGAGTGATTCAGTTGTTGACCAAGTCTGAGCATTAAATCTTGAGTTGTGCTGCATTTTGAAAAAATCATATGATTGAGTTTATCTTTACAAAATTTGATTGCCTTTCATAACACTTTTTCATTGGAGAACCTTTCTTTGGTACTTTAGTGATAGCTAAGGACATAGAAACTCATAACCAATCAAGAACCATAGGATCAGTTGATTTCCAAAACCAGAAACCCTAAGTAAAGTGTTCACCTTTATTTTTAGGGCAAAAATACCAAACAAATTCACAAAACTCATCAAAAACAATTAAACAAATTTCCTTTCTTGATAAGAAGTTGAAGTGAGGTGTTGTGATTAGGAGTGATTGTGAAAAACTGGAAAAGAAAGCAAAAAATGATCAAAAAACCAGAAAATTGAAAAACACGATTCTCTGCACAGAATCGCGACTTTCTGAGGAAAGTGGTTGATTTTGAAATAACATTTTAGGTGAAAGTTGAATTGAAGTTGTTGAAGGGTATTGAAGGTAATCAAGAAGAAAAAACTACTCAAAGTGGCATAAAATCAAAAATAGAGAAAAACACGATTTTCTGCACAAAGTCGCGATTTTCTGAGGAAGATTGTGATTTTGGTGAAAAAATTCAGGAGCAGAGTTAATTACAAAGAAAAGAAGGAATTGAAGCAAAACAAAGAGAAGGAAAGCTTGAAAAATAAAAAAATTATCAAAAAACCCAGAAAATTAGAAAACACGATTCTCTGAACAGAATCGCGATTTTCTGTAAAAAGTGTTGTTTTGAAATAACTTTTCAGGTGACTCATGAATTGAAGTGTGAAGAATATTGAGAGAAGGCAAGGACATAGAATACTCAAAATTTGCACAAGAAAAGATCTACAGAAAAAACACGATTCTCTACACAAAATCGCGATTTTCTGTAAAGAAAGTTTTTTGGAATATGTGGTAAATTTGGGTACTTGACATAAGAAAGTGTAGAGGGAGTCATTAAGATTGAGTAAGTGAAGTTGAACAAGTGAAGAGTGAGGAAAAGGAGAAATCACACAAAATCGCGATTTTCTGAACACTATAAAAACCTGAAATTCAAAGAAAAATTCATTTGAGTGAGAGAGAGGGAGAGAGAGAGTGTGCAGAGGCGAACAAAATCGCGATTTCCTGCTACAAGCAAGCTTTGGAGATATTTTCAACTTGGCAAGCAAGGTAAAAAGTCTAGTAGCATTTTGAATACATATTTTTTTGCATTAAAGTGATAAAATAACACAAAAAAGTAGGAAAATAGTAAAATCACGAAATCGCGATTTCCTGTTTTTTATTGGTTTTCAGTAAGAAAAAATGTTTTTCAAAAAATTTCTTCATTGCATGTTAAAATTTTGATAAAGCGATTCTATAAGTGAAAAAATATTGAAAAAAGCAATAACTTGAAAATCTGCCAAGTTTTGGACAAAATCGCGATTCTGTGAAAAGAGCCATCAACATCGCGATTCCCAGAACGCGATTTTCATAAGAAAATCGTGTTTTTTACAATCTGTGAGCAATCACGATTGTCTGGGAACAAAATCGTGGAAAAACACGATTTTGTGAACAAAATCGTGGAAAACACGATTCTGTGAACAAAATCGCAAAAAACACGATTTTGACACAAAATCGCAAAAAAACACGATTTTGACACAAAATCGCAAAAAACACGATTTTGACACAAAATCGCAAAAAACACGATTCTGTGAACAAAATCGCAAAAAACACGATTTTGACACAAAATCGCAAAAAACTCGATTTTGACACAAAATCGTGAAAAACTCGATTTTCAACAGAAAATCGTGAAAAACTCGATTTTCAACACAAAATCGTGAAAAACACGATTTTCAACAGGAAATCGTGAAAAAACTCGATTTTTCAACAGAAAATCGTGAAAAACTCGATTTTCAACACAAAATCGTGAAAAACACGATTTTCAACAGAAAATCGTGAAAAACTCACAAGTAGATAGAAAATCGTGAAAAACTCGATTTTCAACACAAAATAGTGAAAAACACGATTTTCAACAGAAAATCGTGAAAAACTCACAAGTAGATAGAAAATCGTGAAAAACACGATTTTCAAACAGAAAATCGTGAAAAACTCGATTTTCAACACAAAAGCGTGAAAAACACGATTTTCAACAGAAAATCGTGAAAAACTCACAAGTAGATAGAAAATCGTGAAAAACACGATTTTCAAACAGAAAATCGTGAAAAACTCGATTTTCAACACAAAAGCGTGAAAAACACGATTTTCAACAGAAAATCGTGAAAAACTCACAAGTAGATAGAAAATCGTGAAAAACACGATTTTCAACAGAAAATCGTGAAAAACTCGATTTCCAACACAAAATCGTGAAAAACACGATTTTCAACAGAAAATCGTGAAAAACTCGATTTTCAACAGAAAATCGTGAAAAACTCGATTTTCAACAGAAAATCGTGAAAAACTCGATTTTCAACAGAAAATCGTGAAAAACTCGATTTTCAACAGAAAATCGTGAAAAACTCACAGGTAGGCACAAAATCGTGAAAAACATCAAGTTCATCAGAAAATCGTGAAAAAGTCTAATTGCATGATAAAATCGTGAAAAACACGATTTTCATCTGAAATTTGTGAAAAAACACTACTGACAGTAGAAAATCGTGAAAAAACCTAAATTCATTAAGAAGTTGTGAAAAGCACAAAACATAGGAAGAAAATTAAAACACACACAATTTTGGACAAAAAATTGTGGAAAAACCAATATATTGGTTAGGAAACTGTGACAAACACTCTGTTGAGTATTAGAAATTTGTCAAGAATAGTTGAATGATACTAAGGTCTGGAAATAAAATAAATTCAATTCCTAAACAAGACCTAACAAGGAAGGAAAAAGAGCCAGGAAGTAATAAAAGATCAGAAAGAAGTTTAGGCCAAGAAAATAACATGGAAAACCTAAATGAAACAAATGAGTCAATAGAAACTCGGGATTTTAGAAACATCCTTAAATACATGTATACAAATAGGTTTGGAACCTATATATACCAGGATGGAATGCATAAATTCCTCATTAGACTGAGAAATTTAGAAATTCCCCTGAATATAACTCCAGTAGCCCAATTCAAAGATGGGAGATATGAAGACAGGCAAGGATGTGTATACATCTTCTCTCAAGACCCAGAAAATTCAAATGATCTAGGGCAATGTGCTGACAAAGGACCTTGGGAACATAACATGGGACAACCAGACATACCTAGACCAAATGAAAACTACACTAATAATGAGCAAAATCATGGGAGAAGGACACATGCTTCACCAAATCCCTTTGACAGAGAACCAGAAGGAAACAATGACTTCCCGCTCAGAAGAAGACCTCATTGGCAACCTCAGGGTAGGATGCTTAGACCATACCAAGTAGCCAAATGCATGAAGAACCAATATGAAGGGTATTCAGATCCTCATGCTCATGCAGCAGAATTTAGACAACTAATTAGAGCAGAGGAAGTAGAAGATTACAAGGTACAATTTGAGGCATTTGGTCTAACCCTAACAGGGTCAGCCTTATCATGGTTCATTCCTTTGAGAAAAGAAATGTACCTAGACATTGAATCTTTCTTAGAAGCTTTCATTGGTGAATTCTCTAAGACTGGAATCAAACATAGTACAGCCACATTGATACACAGTTTCAAACAACAAAAGGAGGAAAATGTTAGAGAAGCAGCCAGAAGGTTTAAGCAGTACATTGATAGATGCCCAAGAGAAGAAGTACCTTCCATGGCAAAACAAGTATCCTTATTCATTGAGGGATTGAGAAGTGCCCAATTAAGGACCCTAGTGTACTATAGGAGATGTCCTGATTTAGCAGCCTGTGTTAAGGAAGCAATAGATTTGGAGGACAACAGAGGTCAAGATTTGTTAGCATTTGATCAACCCAGATCTTATGAAGACAAAATTCCTCCAGCAGAAGAGTTGGCTCAGGCTATTGCTAAAGCCCTAGAGGTAAGCACTAAAACTAATCTGATAAACTCTAGGATAAACACAAACAAGAAATGTTATATTTGTGGAGAAAATCATCTGGCACAACAATGCCCTTATCAGAAACCACAACACTTACAAGATAGGAAGACACTCAAGTATTGTACACTAGAGAGAAAATGGACAAACCATACCAGGGAGGATTGCTTCTATAACAAACAACCTGTCAAGGAAAGAGACTATATGGCTCAGAGGGAATCGGGTTATACTGAGCAACCAAGACCAGTATTGGGACAACAACCTCCCATTCCAACCAATGTGGTACCAGTCAAATATACACCCATTGACGAAGGAAATTCAAGATTCAGATCACCTTATAAGGAAGAATATCAATGGAGTGAGGGACATCAGGAAGAATGGGAAGATTATGAAATAAGGGAACCTGAGCTTAAAGCCCTAGATCTGGGAAATGGAAAAATTGAAATGGACACAGCAACATTCATGTACATTACTAACAACTACATGTCCAATCAAAAACCTCAATTCAAAGGGGGACCAAAGATAACATGTTATAGGTGTGGGGGAGAGCATTTCATTAGAGATTGTCCACAACCTCCAACATTCAAGATAGAGGGAGCATACTGTAAGGATTGTGGTAGAGAACATCTGATCAAGGACTGTCCAAAAAATCCCCAAAAACAACAGAACACACCTAATAACATACCTTTAAAAACAGTTAAAATTATGGAACAAGAGGAATTGAGTGACAATGATCAAATTGAACTTAATGTTATAACAAGGGCACAAGCCAAGCAACAAGGAACAATTAAAGAACAAAGTGAGGGTTCCACATCAAAAGGAAAGAAAAATAGACAAAAAGGGAAATGGGAAAAGAAGAGGAAAGTGGGCAAAAGTCTGGAAGAAGACAATCAGGAACAAACAAATTCAAAACATACTTCTCCTCAAAAGACCCAGAATCTGTCTGAATTAGGAAATTCTCAGAGCCTAGACACCCTAATCAAAGCCTATAAAGGAAGGATTCAAGAGGGACCAAACCCCGCAGATCATGCAATGGCTTATCCCATACCGGATTTAGAGCATGAAAGGATGCTAAAATGCAAACAAATTATCCAGGAAACACAACTCAGATTAGGGGAAGAAGACAGCTCTCGGAGAACATTTGATCAGCATGAGAAAACAAAAACCAAGGAAAATGATAAAGAAGGAAATCCACAAATAACATTCCAAATGATCTTAGATGAACATTGTAGTATTACATGTCATACAACATGGGAAAATTTGCTGAAACAAAATCCTCATCTACAAAACAAGATGAACAAAGAAGAAACAATATCTGGAAACCTTCATTCACCAACACAAGAATTAGAGGAACTATGGTATATTCCTATTGACAAAATAGGAGGATATTGTGAAGGAGAAGAAGGGAATTCAACCTTAAAATTACAATATGAAAAACATTCAGCAAAAGCCATTTTGGATAGTGGATCAGGAGTGGCTATAATGACTAAACAAACCTGGGAGAAATGGGGAAGAAAGGAATTACTACCCACTAAAATGAGATTACAACTTGCAGATGGACATATAGAAAAGCCCCTAGGAATTTGGGAAAAAGTGATTGTGGACATATGTGGCATAGAAATAGAGCATACCTTTGCTATAGTAGAATTTCCACAATCCACATCTTATGAAATCATCCTAGGAAGACCCTTCATGAGACAAATGCAAATTGTACAAGATTGGGGTAATGATTGTTTGTATCTTCAGAACCAGGGGAGAATAACAAGAGTAAACTTAAGAAATGGCCACTATTGTGACATATCTCCTAGAGAATGGTATAAAATACATCAAAACCAACAAGAAAGTGAAGAATCAGAGAGGGAGGATCAGGAAGAAGGTGAATCAGCAGTTTGGAAGTGTAACATATTAAGAAATATCACAAATAGGAAAAGGAAGTTAAGAAGAGAAGATTGTGTGGAAGAAAGAGAAATACAAGATGAAAATTATGTGCCTCAACAATTCAAAGATGAAGAGTTTGAGCCTTATGGATGGAATCAAATCTTAGCTACCATGGATTTGGCGAGTGAGGAATATGTGGGAGTGGAATTCCAAAATGAGGAAGGATTTGACATCTTCCACATTGGCATACACATGATAGGAGTATCAAAAAGAGAAGAGGATCAAAATCAAGAAATGGTATTAACAGAAGGAAAAGCACAATATTTGGAAACAGTAAAAGCTGAGGATGCAATCAAAGACAAAATCTCAGGCAAATACAAGGAACATAAACACAAGGAAATAGAAAGAAACCAGGAAAAAGAAAAGAAAGAGAAAGAGATAAACAGAGATCACTACTTTGATGTACCGGCAAACTTTAAAACTTATGAAGTAGAAGACAGACTACTTCTGAAAATGAAACCAAAAAGAGAAAAGAAGAAAGGGGAAGCATATGATAATGAAGAACAAACAAAGAAAATTGTAATTACACAGGAAGAAGGAGAAGAGAGACAAATAGTAATAGCTGATGACATGACATCACAAGAAGAAGAAGCATTAAGGAACCTAGCAAAGAACTATAGGGATGTATTTGCTTACAGTTATAAAGATTTGAAAGGAATTGATCCAAAAATTTGTGAGCATAAGATTCCTATGACACCTGATGCAAACCAAGCAAACAGAGACATTATACATTTAATGACAAATACTCTGCCAAAATAAAGGAAGAAATTGACAAGTTGTTGGCTGCTAATTTCATTTATGAAATAGAGTACACTGAATGGATATCACCTATAGTTGTGGTGCCAAAAAGAACGGGAAACTTAGGGTATGCATTAACCTGAAGAAAGTAAATGCAGCAACTATAAGGGATAGTTATCCACTGCCAATAACAGATCATCTTCTTGAGAGAGTTGCAGGAAAGGAAGTCTATAGTTTTCTAGATGGCTTCTCAGGATACAATCAAGTACCAATAGCTTTAGAGGACCAACATAAGACTGCCTTTTCTACAGAATGGGGGGTTTATGCTTTTAGGGTTATGCCCTTTGGATTGACCAATGCCCCAGCAACTTTTCAAAGGTTGATGTGTCATATTTTCAAAGAATTCCTGAGAAATGTGATGGAAATCTATGTAGATGATTTATGCACTTTTTCTTTAAAAAGACAAGATCATTTACAAGATTTGGAAAGAATATTCAGGAAGTGCAGGACATATAGAGTATGCTTAAACCCAGAAAAGTGTGTATTCTATGTCAGACAAGGAAGAATGTTGGGTCACATAGTGTCAAAAAATGGAATTTCTACTGATGAGAAGAAAATAAAAGCCATAATAGAGCTTCCTAGACCTACAAATGTGAAGGAACTCCAAACTTTTATGGGACATTGTGGGTACTACAGAAAATTTGTATACAAATTTGCTGATATAGCCAAGCCCTTATATGCCCTCATCACAAAGTTTGAGTGGACTGAAGAATGTGACCAAGCATTTGAAACATTAAAAACTTGTTTGGTGACAGCACCAATTTTAAAAACACCTCAGTGGGATAAAATCTTTCATGTACATGTCGATGCTTCAAATTATGCTCTGGGATGTGTGTTAGCACAACCTATAGAAGGAAGCAAATTAGATTTCCCAGTAGCATATGCGAGTAGACAATTAAACATTGCGGAAAAAAATTACACAACTACTGAGAGAGAAGGGTTGGGAATGATTTTTGCTGTCAAAAAATACAGACATTATCTATTGGCCAACAAGTTTAAATTCTTTGTGGATCACCAAGCTCTACTCTATTTAGTAAATAAACCATGTCATACAGGAAGAATAGTAAGATGGTTTCTTTTACTAATGGAATTTGAGTTTGAGGTGGTGGTTAGACAAGGAAAAACACACTTGAGAGCATATCATTTATCAAGAATCCAGTCAAAAGAACCTAGTTCACCTATAGATGATGATTTGCCAGATACATACTTATTCAAGGTGGAAAGTGTTCCTGAATGGTCGATGTCATTAATTCCCTTGCTAACCATGGGACCTTGTAGGTCATTAGCAAATAACACACATCTGGTATTACAAAGCAGGAATTTCATGTTGTTAGCTGGACATTTGTATCACCTCAATCAGTCAGGTATACTGGAATATTGTACTCCAGAAGAGGAGCAACATGAATATGTAAGAAAAGCTCATTGCTGGAATCCATGTACTCATGCTTCTACGATTGTCACTCTAAGTAACCTTAATAGGATGGGAGTACATTGGCCAAATAAGATTCAAGATGTGGAGAGATATATTGATAACTGTCAAAAATGTCAAACATGGCAGAAATCAGAATTAATAACTCTATATTGGTTTCAGAAAAACCCTGAATGGAGTGAAAATATTGTTGAGAAGTTGAAGAGAAAGGAGAAAGGGAAACAAGTACTAGCTGGTGCTGATTCAAGAAATCTACAAGTGATCTCAGAAGAATATCAACTCATAGGAGAGCAATTATACAAGAGAGGAATGGATGGATATCTGAGAATTTGTGTTCCAGAAGAAAGGTATTTAGAGATGTTGGAAATAGCACACTCAGGAGTAGCTGGAGGACATTTCTCAAGTGATAGAACAGCCAAACTCATCTTATATTCTGGCTTTTGGTGGCCAACCCTATTTCCCGATGCTAGAACTTATGTAAAAAGATGTGATGTCTGTCAAAGGGTAAGTCAACCAAACAAAAGAGATAACATGCCATTAATTCCTTTAATTTCAGCCAGAGCTTTTAGTAAATGGGGATTGGACTTTATTGGACCAATACATCCTCCAGCCAGACAATCTCATGCAGAATACATACTAGTAGCTACAGATTATTTGACGAAATGGGCTGAGGCCAAAGCTACTAGAAGAAATGATGCTCACACCACTGCTAGATTTTTGTATGAAAACATTATCACTAGATTTGGACTACCAATTGAATTGGTAAGTGATAGGGGGACTCATTTTTTGAATCAGATCATAGAAAACATGACCAATTATTTCATGATTAGTCACAATAAGTCAGCCCCATATCACCCACAAGCCAATGGGTTAGCAGAAAGTACTAATAAAGTACTTTGCAATGTATTGACCAAATTAGTTAACACAAACAGAAATGACTGGGATTATCAACTGAATCATGTTCTTTGGGCTTATAGAGTGGCATACAAAACGGCTTTAGGAACTACACCATTTAATTTGGTGTATGGCCAGAATGCGGTTTTACCCATGGAATTTCTTATTCCAACATTGAAGGTGGGTAGCCAATACAATTGGACAGGACATGAATTATCTGAGAGAGTCATAGACTTGGAAAAACTGGGAGCATCGAGACTCCAAGCAGTGATGAGTATATACACAAACAAGAAAAGACAAAAAGCCTATCATGATGTTCACATAAAAGATAAGGATCTACAAGAAGGAGACCTGGTCCTAGCTTACACAATCAAGGAACATCAGAAAAAGTTTCAGAAAAGAGGTCATGGGCCATATATCATACATCAGATAAGCAAGAGTGGAGCTATTCAGTTAGCCAATATTGATGGGGAAATCATGCCAAATTTCATAAGTGGATGTAGAGTGAAGAGGTATGAGTGCCCATTAACTACTGAGGAATGGAGAAGATTGCAAAAGGCCCAAAACAGGAAAAAAGAAGAAGAAAGTATTAGAAAGGAGGCTCAACTAGAAGCCAAAGAGAGAATTAGAAAATTAAAACAAGTATGCTTATGTGAAAACACTCTAAAGCAAAAAGAACATTTGCCTTTGATTATGATGAATTATCAGAATGAAAACATCAGGGTTTTGATAGATTCGGGAGCTCAAGTGAATCTAATTAGCTCAGCCTTGATCAATAAGTTTAACCTTAAGAGAGCTGGAAGCAGAATTTTGATCAAAACCCTGGGAGGAAAAAGAATTCAGAGCATATCTTCACTTTCTATTAAAGTTAAATTTAATAATGAATATATGGAGATAGATTGTGAAGAGTGGCCAGACCATTTAATGGCTGAAAAGCTGATTTTTGGGCAACCATGGCTCAAACAGGGTAAAGTCATCTTAAATTTTGAAAAAATGAAGCTTAATTTGACCATCAAGGACAAAAAGTTTTTAATGTTCTTTCTGAGTAATGAAGAGCAGGTAGTTCATATGGATGTTCATGACCCAGATCTCGAAGGATTTACTTTCTCAATGGAGGACAGGAACATTTTGACAATACAAAGTGATCAAGCTTCATACACTCAAGACCAGCAAAAGACTGAAGAGGTAAAGGTGGATGAGGAGACAAAACAAAGAAGACTATTATTGCCAAAGTTGCAATATCAACAAAACAGAACAAAAGGAATATGGAAACAGGTCATGCACAGTTATGGCTCACCAAAACAGGAAATTAGAACAAAATGGATATGGAAGCCAAAAAATGTCACAAAATGTTCATCCACAGAGCATGGATATTTCCATAACAGAAGAACAAATGGAGTAAAACATTACTGGGTGAAAAAATCAGAATTGGGTCAATGGAAGAAGGATAATCCACAATGGACCTATTTTTGGAATTTTGAAAATGACAAAAAAATATTTCCTTCTTTCCCCTTAGAAGAAAATTAGGAGGGGAAGGAAAGAAGACAGAAAAAAAAAAAAAAAAAAAAAAACCCTAGAAAAATATATTTTATTTTCTTGATTTTCTTTCTAAAATTAAAAAAACACAAAGCAAGATATAGGGAGGGAAAGAGTAACTTATTATGGAAAAAAGTTGTTTTGTCTTATTGTTGTTTAATTTTTTGTGATCATTTCTTTACCACTACTTTTTCAAAGTTTCTTCATTAATTATCTTTTTTAGTATCATCTTTCTATTCAGGAATTGTTTTTTGAGCAAGGAAGTGACAATTGGAGAGAGCACATTAGATGTCTTGCTACACCTGTGTTGCTCACTGAAAATTGAGTCTCTTGGAAAAAGCAAAAATTGCTTGGAATTTGTCTTTCTTATTTTTTATATATGTCAGTAACATTCCAGAATAATATAGTATTTTCTAATGAAATCTTGTGACTCATGTGGGTGGAGTATTTCTTTTCTGTTATATATAAATACAGGATGGTGAATACAAAGGAGTTGACAATCCATGACTTCAAAGCTGATTCAGTGACTTTGTCCAGAGGACATTGGTTTTTGGATAGTGATGCAGCTGAAGAACAAGTGGACTTAGAATCAGATGAAGACCAAGAAATCCCAGAAGCTGAAAAAATAGCAAAAGAACTTAAAGAAATCCTGGGAGTAATAGGACAGCATATCTTCACAGTAGCAGTGGGAGGATATAAGTACACTATGCTGTGTCAAGAATTTTACAAGTTTCAGAAAACTTCTGTCAACCTCAAGAGATGGAAAGCTGTGGGATTGCACAAGCTCTTAGAAGAACCTATGTTCTTTATTGACTTTGAAAGAGTAGCACAAGTGATGGGAAGCTTGGAGGAAGTGGGAAAAGGTAATGATGCCTACTTCAGATGCAAAGTGAAGAATAAGGACAATCAGGAGGCAGGGATAGTTATCAAAGCAGAACATATCAGAGCCGCCTTACAGTTCTATCCGATGGGCACTAAACTGGACCAAAGCTTTGTTAAGAAGAACAAGGAGACTTACACTGGATATGTAAAGTTCACTGACTTCAAGGGAGAGAAAATGAAGAATATGCTATAAGAATGTTCTTGCAGTTCTTTTGTTTTCCGAAATTAACAAGGTACACCATGCCTCATAAGTCAGTAACTCTATTAATGTTCAATAACAAAGATAGAACCAAGCCATTTGGGGTGATGGATGTCTCACCATACATCCATGAACAGCTGAAGGAAGCAGCAAAACACTGGGAGCAGAAGAAATTCATGAATGGAGCCCAGTTTTTGACAAAAAATCATTTATCATGTTCTAGGAATGGAAGAACAGTTAAAGTTAGCTCCTGAAGCACAGTACTTCAGAAATTTGATGTCAGGAATCAAAAGTCCTCCAAGAAAAGCACTTGGAAGAGAATCAGAAGGACAAACTCGCATGAGGGGAACAGGAATGAAGAGAAAAGTAATATCTGAGGAAGTGATTCCAGTAAAGAAAAGAAAGTTGGACCCCAGGAAAGTAGAATTACAACAGGCAGAAGAAACAAGAGAGGAACAGGTGGAAGCACAGAAAAAGGTACAATCCTCCAGTGAACCTCATCCTCCGCAGACAAGTAAAGAACAGCTTTATACTTATCTCACTCAAGGAAATAGCAAAAGAGCCATATATGAGGCACAATATCAAAAAATGTTGGAAGATTTTTCATGCAAGCTACCGATTGGATCCAAGAAGAGGTGGAGCACTATGAAGCATTGCATGAAGAAATGATGGCAGCCGAAACTGAAGAGATATTTGTGAAGAAGGAGGTAGAATTGCTGGCATACTTCAAGGAGTTGCAAGGACCTCCAGAGGCCAGGGCTACTGTGATAGTGAAAAAGAAGATGCCAAGGAAACCTGTTCAAAAGAAGAAGATGATAAAGAAAGGGAAAGGAAAAATGGAAGATGAACCTGTGATGAAAGAAATGAAACAAGTAATTACAAAAGAAACACAGAAGCTAACCTCAGTGATGGAAGTATCAAAGCCTACAGAACAAGAAGTGGGAGGATCTTCACGATTCTCATCTGATTCAGATAGCGACATTGAGAGTTTCTGTTAAAAAGTTTAAACTTGTCGATACCCAACACTCCCAATGTAGCTGTACAGACTGTGGAAAAAGTGAAGACACCTGAGGATTCAAGTAAGAAATCTCAAGAGAAGCAGACACAGGAGGAAATAGTTTCACAGATGAGTGCCGAAGAAAAAAGAAGGCTGTTAAAAGGAAAGGCAAGAATGATAGAAGAGGAAAACCAGAAGAGAGATGAAGATAGCTCTGGAATAATGAATGTTGATAAAAATTCAATAGGGACCAACCCATCACAGACACAATTCCAATTAAATGCAAGGTTGACTGCAAGTCTGGAAGAACTAGCAAAAAAGGTATTCGGTAGTTCAGATAATCAGCAAAAGGGTACATCCAAAGAACAGGAAAGTAAGAAGTTAGAACCAGAAAAGAATGCTCAAGAGATTTTGGGACAAGTAATAGAGGAAGGAATTGTTCAAAGTATAAAGGATGTGCTGCAGGATATAAAAAGCAGTGGGGAATTTACATCTAAGAATGATCAGGAACAAGAGGTGGAAGCAGATGTTATGGACATTGAGGAGCAAGATCAGGAATACATGAATGAGAAAAGTAATGACCAGGTTGCTGGTACAAAAGAAATTGAATCAGTTGAAGTACAGGAAAGCAGGGACTGGAAGAGCAACTCAGGAAAGTTCAAAAAACTCTTGTTGGAAAGGACTCAACCAGAAGTCAGGAAGCCCTAACACAAGAGAAGGAGATACTAATTAAGGGAGACTAGCTCTTTACAGAGAAGCAACAAGTATTGGAAGAAAAGAAGTCATTAGAAAAGAAGATGGCTTCAGACTTTTCAGAGCAGAAGAGTGCAGATGACAGAGCACTAGTTTATGAAGAGGATGATACCAATCAGGATACAAAGAACGATGATCACAGTTATGAAGAACAAGACATGCAGGATATAGAAGATGAAACAGCAGCAGAAGAAGATGATGTGGATAAAGAAGATAAGCAAATTGAAGTTAGACAGACAGAAATAGAAGTAGGGTTGGAAAGAATACCCAAAAATATAAGATCAGCTTGTCAAATGATTATGAGTAACATTGAACAGTTCAGACCATCTAGCAGAAATATGATCATATCAGGAATGGTGGCTGAATCAGAATTTGAAAAAGGAAGTTTAATTATCAAAGAACACAAGAAAGAAAAAGAGCAGATGACAGAGCAATTAAGGTTGATGAAGGAAAGGAATGAAGAATATATCAATAGAATCATTGCTTTGGAAGAAGCTGAGGTTCAGAAGCAGAACAGGATCCAATATTTGGAAGAAAAGAGTGTAAAGTTATCAGAGCAGAATGCCAAAATGGAAATGGAAACTAAAAGCCATAGGAGGAAGATACAGAACTTTACAAACATCTTATCAAATTCTGACTAGAGCACATGAAGAGATTACTAAAGTGTTGTTAGAAGAAGGTCAACTACAAGGTGTAGGTAAACCTGTTCAATTAACAGAAGAGGAAAAGGAGAGCTGCATAAAGAAATTCAAAGACTTCAAATAGAATTAAAAGAGGCCAAAGAAATGGGAAGAAACAGGCAAACACTCATGCTGCCACATCAATGAGAGGATATCATCAATTACATATGGAGGTAGAGAAGGAAAGAAGTGAATGGCAAGCAAAGATGGAGAAAGAAAGAAATGAGTGGAGGAAGGAAAAGGAGTTATGGGCAGCTCAGAACAAAAATTCAATGATGACTATAGAAGAATTACAGAAACAGTTGGAGAAATCAAAAGTTCCAGAAGAAATTCAAGATCAAGTACAGGCGGAAGATACAGATAAAAGGGAATATGAAACAGGGATTTTGACAAGGAACAAGAGAACAAGAACCAGCAGCCAAAGAAACAGAGGAAGAATATTCTGAAGATTTTGTACAGAAATTATTAACCAATAGAGAGTCAAGAATGGATTTTATCAGAAAAATGCATGATGAGTATGAAGATCAAATAGTTACCTTTGCTCTAAATAAAGGCATTAATCCAGATCAGCATCATTGGGCTGCAGATGGATTGGGAATACCTTTCTGTATGATCTTGGAGAGTATAAAGAATTATCAATTGGCCAGAGTAGGGCTATCTCCGAACAAATACCTTGAGTATGAAGAAGAGATTAATGTCACAAAGGAGTTATTTGAAAGAGCAAATCCTAAATGGAGAAATAAGTGGTTGGATGCCAATAAGGAATGTAGGAAAATCTGGAAAGAGGCACCTTTGAATTTAAAGATCAACCCAGCTTATTGTCCAGTTGCCAGAAGAAGAGAATGGACTGTTTTTTGGGAAAGGAGAAAAACAGGACAGATTCCAGCAAAATGGCTGAACTTTCCAAAAATAGCAGGTCCAAAGGCAGGAACTTGGCCTACAAAAAGTTACATGGTGAATACTGCTGAGTCAGTTTTAACAACATATAAAGATGTTACTGATCCAGCTTGTATATTACTTGTCAGAATAATGAGATTGATTCTAGCCTGTATAGAGACCTACACTGATACAGATGTCAGAATTTTGAACTACATAGGTTTAATTCGCCAACAGATGCTCTTTTGTTTGATTTGAGTGAGACACCAGACAGGATTTGTTTGATGGCCTACTACAGTAGAATAATATTTTTGGGCAGTCATTTTTTGCAAATATTTGAAGATGCTTTTGATTATGGATTCTTTGAAAGGGAGTCAGAAATTTTTGGAAACTTATCTGTTGTTACAAAAGCAAGACTTACTGCCTATGAAGCTGCTTACACCGAATACTTGAAGAAGGATGTCATAGATAAGCCTGAAGCTGCAGTACAATGGAGTGAAAGCTTTATTTGAAATGGTCAATAATTTGAATATAACAGAAAGGAAAAGCCATGATTTACTGTCACAGGTATATCAAAGAAAGAAGAAATGAGGCAAAGTGACCAACATAGAGGATCAGAAAATCTTTCGTCAGGAGCCGAAAGGCTTATGAGGGGAAGGATGTTGGAAGGTGTATTTTTTGGAAGAGCATTTTTGATGTAAAAAATTAGTAAAAAGTCAAAAAACTTGTAAAATATTTATGCAATGATTGTAAAAATAAGGAAGAGTCTTCCTTATGTGGTTGAGGATCTCATGTAATTTTGTTAGAATTTTTAGAACTCTTAGATTAGCATTTCTTAGAAAAATTAGAGAAAAAGACCTAAATTTCAAGTGTGAAAATGGGACATCTTGAAAATGTATATAAGTCAATTTTTCTATTTTGGAGAGGTTGGTTAGTTATTTGCTCAAGCTATCAATAGAGAAGAAAGAGTTTCTGCAAAATCGTGTTTTCTCCTGTTGAGTGTAATTCCTTTATGTGTGAGCTTGTCTCTTGCTTATCATGGAGATTTGTGAGTCATATTTGTGTATTACTGAGTAAGTTGTATGAAGAGAGAGACCTATTGCTTGTAAATGAGTGGAAAGATTGAAGAAGTTCCAAAATTGTGAAAATCGTCTGTTGGTACAGAATCGCGATTGTCTCGTCATGGTGATACAGGTGATATTTTTCAATTTTGAGTTCATATTGATATTCTGCTAATGAAATGGCATGGTTTTGACATAAAGAACATAGAAATGATGAGATTGCCTTAGTTATGGTAAACTCAAGATTTT
>CM035409.1:168996333-168998833 GCA_020310875.1 Ceratopteris richardii
GCTACCATGGCTACAACAATAACTACAACAATAACTACAACAATAGCTACAATCACAATAGCAATTATCAAGGTGGATACAGGAGCAGAAAGGATTACAACACTTATGCAGAGGATCAAGATGATTCCTTGTTGATTATGAACATGACATCTAAATCAGGTATCAATGATGATCATTTGTTCTATATTGATTCAGGTTGCTCTAACCATGTAGCTGGAAATGTTGCCTTACTCTCTGATTTGGAAGAACCTAAAGGCAAGCATCAAGTGCAGACAGGTGATGACACTAAACATTCAGTGGTTAAAGTAGGCAATGTCAAAACAAGTGATGGTAATCAGAATTTACTAAGCAGAGTATTGTATGTTCCAACAATCACCAAGAATCTGAGTGTAGGTCAGATTGTTGAAAAAGGTCTACAGGTCAGGTTCACTCAACATGGTGCATATGTGGAGGATCCAAGACATGGATTCAGAAGGATAGCCAAGGGAGAGAAATCAGGTAGACTATTTACCTTTGAACTTGAGGACACTAAGAATATTGCATTGTACAACTACAAGGACCAAACCCTATCAGAATTGGAGATGTGGCACAAGAGATTAGGTCACATTGGAGAGAGGACCATAAAACAAATGAGTAGGGATCAATGTGTGCTTGGGATACCTAATGTATCCAAACAACACATGATATACAAGTGTGGGGCTTGTCAGTTTGGTAAGTCACACAGATTGCCCTATACTAAGAAAGGTTTTATGCATGAAGACTACTTGGAATTGGTGCATACAGATGTTTGGGGACCAAGCAAAGAGCCATCTATATCTGGATCAAGGTACTATGTGTCTTTTATTGATGACTATAGCAGATGGACTGTTTTGTACTTCATGAAACATAAAGATGAAGTATTTAATTGTTTCAAAAGGTATCTTGCATTAGTTGAGAATCAAACAGGTAGACATTTGAAGAGACTAAGGTCAGATGGTGGTGGAGAATACTTCTCCAATGACTTTGAAGAATTCTTGCAGGAAAGAGGCATCAAGAGGGAGATTACCACAAGGTACTCACCTGAGAAGAATGGGGTAGCTGAAAGGAGGAATAGACTCATTGTGGAGACAGCTAGGTTTATGCTTAATGAGAAAAAACTACCAAATTACCTTTGGGCAGAGAGTGTATCTACTGCCACATACTTAATCAACAGGTTGCCATCAAAGACTCTTGATGGAATGACACCCTATGAGGCTTGGCATGGTAAGAGACCATCTCTGGATCATTGCAAGATCTTTGGGTGTGTTGCATATGTGCATATTCCCTCACAGGTAAGGGGAAAGCTAGACCCTAAGGCTGAAAAGTGTATCTTTATTGGTTATGATTTGAATCAAAAAGGATACAGGTTCTATAACCCCTCAAACAAAAGCTTCAAGGTAAGCAGAGATGTCATCTTTGATGAAAATGATTCGTGGTATGATAATGAGTGCAGGAAAGTTAGCCTACCTTATGATATGGAAGAAGACTTTCCAAAGCTTATCAGGCAAGAACCAACTCAGAAGGAAGACACAAGTTCAGATGATGAAGACACCATCAACATTGAAGAATTCAAGGCTTGGAAATCCAAAGGAAAGATGAAGATGAAGCAACTTGAAGACAATCCAGAATCCTCAACTCAAGCTATGAGGAGATCTTCAAGAGAGAAGAAGAAACCAATTAGGTATGGGTATGATACTTCACTTGTAACCAAGCACTCTGTATATCTTGCAAAGGATATCTTGAATGAAGAACCAGGTACATTTGAGGAAGCTATTACTAAACCAGAATGGAAGGAAGCAATGGATGAAGAAATGGAGGCTCTCAAGGAGAGTGATACTTGGGACTTGGTACCCAAGAAGGACTCCATGAAAGTGATAGGATCCAGATGGATCTACAAACTCAAAAGAAACTCAGATGGTACAATAAGCAGGTACAAAGCTAGGTTGGTAGCCAAGGGTTTTGCACAAACCCAAGGCATTGATTATGAGGAGACATTTTCTCCTGTGGCCAAGATGCCAACTATCAGAATTATGGTGAGTGTAGCTGCATCCAAGAATTGGAACATGTACCAAATGGATGTGAAGAATGCATTCTTGAATGGATGGATATCTGAAGAGGTCTACATGTCACAACCACCTGGCTATGAGGATCCCAATAAGGTAAATCATGTTTGTAAATTGAAGAAGGCTCTATATGGATTGAAGCAGGCACCTAGAGCATGGAATTACAGGTTGACAACCTATCTCTTGGATCAAGGATTTGTGATGAGTAAAGCAGATACTTCATTGTTTATAAAGAAGAACAATTCAGAGGTAATATACTTGTGTGTCTATGTTGATGACATCATTATTACAGGAAATGATGTTCAAGGAATTAGACACATCAAAAGTCAAATGATGAAGGAATTCAAGATCAATGATCTTGGATTATTGAAGTACTTCCTAGGACTTGAATTAGTCTACACAAATTCAGGTATATTCAT
>CM035409.1:169021333-169026333 GCA_020310875.1 Ceratopteris richardii
GATTCCAGGAATGATTAATACACTTTTTTAGCTTCCAAATGATACCAAGAGAGCATATATATACTTTGCAAATGATATGTGTAATGATCAAATCAAAACAGATAACCTTGCACTTCACAAATCCAAAAAACTTGCTATTTTGGTATTGACACCTGCTCAGTCCTTCACTCAGTATGACCAGCACACTTACAATTGATCAAATTCCTTCTGTACATATTAAATTAGCTTAACCAGCTACCATTTGCAAGTGGAATGAGAAGAAATGATGAACTATACTCTAAGAAATGAGTTTAGCAAAAATATGTTTACCCCCGACTTTTTAGGAGCTCTGCAGACAAATACCAGAGACCACTTCGAGCGAGATTTCTCCGAGATGGCTGATCCAATGACCTTCAAATTTTGTAGGCATGTAGTATGCTTGGATCTGGTTCCAACAAGCTTTGAATCACTTGACTTGGATGAGTAGATCCTGAGATCTGCCTTGTTGAAGTTGACTGACTTGGAGTAGTATACTCAGAGAATCACAGAGTAGATGAATGTAAGTATTTGTATTAGGTCATGTAAATGTACATTCCCATTGGCATGATAAACATAGCTCAATGGTACTTAGAGGTGTAGGCTATAGAGTAGCACTCACACACTCAATGATCAAGGATATAAGCCTCGGGAATGGTGAAGAACAACCGCGACTTTTTCCTTGTAGTTTTTTATAGGAATTGAGTGATGATTTGAATTTGAATTCAAATCAAACTCCTAGAATCTTTCACCTAAAAGTTGATTGAGATATTCTCTCAATTAAACAACAACCTTTTCCACGACTTCCAATCAGTTAGGTGTGATTACATAAAATGCCAAGTCACTAAGACTTTTACAAGAGATAAAATGGTAAGAACTTATAAGCATAAGTTTCTATAGTCCTTCTCACATGTTGAGTCTTCAAGATAGTATCCAAGCCAAATTGTGAAGGCTTGAATTGCACCAATAGCTCCCCCTCAAGCCAAACATTTTGGCTCAAGTCTTCATCTTCATTCTTCAATCACATCCTGTAATCCAATCATGGATTTGAATCTGCATAACTTATTTCCATCCAAAGCTTTAGTAAGTAAATCTGCACATTGCATATTAGTGGACACATAAGTCAATTGAATGTCTTTGCTTAGCAACTTTTCTCTCACATAGTGGTAATGAACCTCTATGTGTTTTGTCCTAGCATGATATATTGGATTAGCTGCAAGGTGAAGAGAACTTGTGTTGTCTCCAAAGATAATTGGTGGCCTTGTGTGTAGGCCTAACTCTGTATACAAAAGCTTCAACCAGATAGCTTCTTGAGTGGCATTGGCTAGCCCTCTATACTCTGCTTCAGTAGATGACAAAGCTACTGTAGGTTGTTTCTTGGCTGACCAAGAAATATGTTTATCACCTACAAAACATATGTATCCTGATGTGCTTCTCCTATCATCCTTGCATCCTACCCAATCTGCATCTGAATATACTTTAATATCAATATCTGATGTATAAGGAAAGTACAAACCATGGTTCTGAGTTCCCTTTAAATACTTCAAGATCCTTTTTGCTGCCTCTAGGTGAGGTACCCTTGGTTTGTGCATGAATTGGCTTAGCACACTAACTCCATATGCTATGTCAATTCTTGTCAAGGTAGCATAATTCAAACTACCTACCATACTTTGATATCCTGTAATGTCTTGGACTTCATCACCTTCATGAGCACTAAGCTTTAGGTTGACCTCCATTGGAGTACTTGAGACTTTAGCATCCTGCAAATTAAACTTCTTGACCATATCTGTACATACTTCTTTTGAGTAATATATATACCTGAATTAGTATACACTAATTCAAGACCTAAGAAATACTTCAATAATCCAAGATCATTGATCTTGAACTCCTTCATCATCTGTCCTTTGATGTGTCTAATCCCATTGACATCATTGCCTATAATGATGATGTCATCAACATAAACACAGAGATAGATTACCTCTGAATTGTTCCTTTTGATAAATAATGATGTATCTGCCTTGCTCATTATAAATCCTTGGTCTTGGAGGTATGTTGTCAATCTGTAATTCCATGCTCTAGGTGCCTGCTTCAAACCATACAGAGCCTTCTTCAATTTACAAACATAATTTAACTTCTTGGGATCTTCATAGCCAGGTGGTTGTGACATGTAGACTTCTTCAGATATCCATCCATTCAAGAAAGCATTCTTGACATCTAATTGGTACATGTTCCAATTCTTGGATGCAGCTACACTCACCAAAATTCAGATTGTTGGCATCTTAGCCACAGGTGAAAATGTCTCCTCATAATCAATGCCTTGGGTTTGTGCAAAACCCTTGGCTACCAACCTAGCTTTGTACCTGTTGATTGTTCCATCAGAGTTCCTCTTTAGCTTGTAGATCCATCTGGATCCTATCACCTTCATAGAGTCCTTCTTGGGTACTAAGTCCCATGTGTCACTCTCCTTGAGAGCCTCTATTTCTTCATCCATAGCTTCTTTCCATTCTGGTTTGGTGATTGCCTCCTCATATGAACCTGGTTCTTCATTCAACAAATCCTTTGCAAGATATACAGAATGCTTAGTTACAAGAGAAGTATCATACCCATATTTGATAGGCTTCTTACTTTCTCTATGAGATCTCCTCATTGCTTGAGTTGAGGATTCTGGTATATCCTCTAGCTTCTTCATTTTCATCTTTCCTTTAGACTTCCATGCCTTGAATTCCTCAAGGTTAATTGTGTCATCATCATTTGAACTTGATTCTTCTTTCTGAATTGGTTCCTCCTTGGTGAGCTTTGGGAAGTCTTCTTCCATGTCATAAGGTAGACTAAACTTCCTACATCCATTTTCATACCATGAGTCATTCTCATCAAAGATGACATCTCTGCTTACCTTGAAGCCTTTGTTTGTTGGGTTGTAGAATCTATACCCTTTTTGGTTCAAGTCATAACCAATGAAGATACATTTTTCAGCTTTAGGGTCTAGCTTTCCCCTTACCTGTGAGGGAATATGCACATATGCAATACAACCAAAGATTTTGCAATTATCCAAAGATGGTCTCTTACCATGCCAAGCTTCATATGGTGTCATTCCATCAAGGGACTTTGATGGCAACCTGTTAATGAGATAGGTGGCAGTAGACAAAGATAATTTGGAAACTTCTTTTCATTAAGCATAGACCTAGCTGTTTCAACAATGAGTCTATTCCTTCTTTCAGCTACCCCATTTTGTTCAGGTGAGTACCTTGTAGTTATCTCCCTCTTGATGCCTCTTTCCTGCAAGAAGTCTTCAAATTCATTGGAGAAGTATTCACCTCCCCCATCTGACCTTAGTCTTTTCAAGTTTCTACCTGTTTGATTTTCAACTAGTGCAAGATATCTTTTGAAACAATTAAATACTTCATCCTTATGCTTCATAAAGTATAACATAGTCCATCTGCTATAATCATCAATGAAGGACACATAATACCTTGATCCTAAAATGGATGGTTCCTTGCTAGGTCCCAAACATCTGTATGCACCAATTCTAGGTAGTCTTCATGCATAAAACCTTTCTTTGAATAGGGCAACCTGTGTGACTTACCAAACTGACAAGCTCCACACTTGTAAATCATGTGTTGCTTGGATACATTAGGTATCCCAAGCACACATTGATCCCTGCACATTTGCTTTAAGGTCCTTTCACCATGTGACCTAACCTCTTGTGCCATATTTCTAATTCTGAAAGTGTTTGATCCTTGTAATTGTATAAAGCAATGTTCTTTGTCTCCTCTAGCTCAAAAGTAAACAATCTACCTGATTTTTCTCCCTTGGCTATCATTTTGAATCCATGTCTTGGGTCGTCCACATATGCTCCATGTTGATTGAACCTGACCTGTAAACCTTTTTCCACAATCTGTCCTACACTCATTAGGTTCTTGGTAATATTTGGGACATAAAGTACTCTGCTCAATAAGTTCTGATTACCATCACTAGTCTTTACATTACCAATCTTTACTACAGAATGTTTAGTGTCATCACCTGTCTGCACTTGATGTTTGCCCTTAGGTTCTTCCAAATCAGAAAGTAGTGCCACATTGCCAGCTACATGATTAGAACATCCTGAATCAATATAGAATAAGTGATCATCATTAATACCTGACTTTGAAGTCATATTCATGATCAATAGGGAGTCATCTTGCTCCTCTGTGTAGTTTTTGTAATCCCTTCTATTTCTGAATCCACCTTGGTAGTTATTATTGTGGTTGTGGTTGTAATTGTTGTTGTACTGATTGTTGTATCCATTGTAGCCTTGGTGTTGGTTGAACCTGCCTCTACCTTGAGAGTATCAACCTCTTTGATAGCCTCTTCCTTTCTGATTCTTATAGTTTCTGTAACACTCATCTGTGGTATGGTTAGACAATCCACAAATGTTGCATGGTGATGAGTTGTAGGGTCTCCCCCTACCTGACTTACCTCCTCTGCCTCTTCCTCTTGAAGATCTACCTCTCCCTGCATAGTTAGCTTGGGAGGTAGAGCCTTCTTCTTCTTGCTTCTTCCCTTTACTTTTATCCTTAATCTTCTTATCAGTATATAGAGCAGAGGGGTTGTTACCTTTTGATTGCTCTCCATTCTTTGTAAGCTTTGCTTCATGTGTGAAGACTTGACCAATCAGAGTTGTTAGATTAGGAGCATGTATGTCCATGTATAGGTCCATTGTTGTGGTAAAGCTCTCCCATTTGTCATCAGCTTTTAGTCCATTGATTACCTGCCTTACTATTTGTTCCTCTTCAATCTCCTCTCCAATACTTGCAAGCTCGTCTGCAATGTCTTTGACCCTAGTGACAAAGCCTGAAACTGATTGCTTTGATTGCTTCCTAAGAGTAGTGAATTCAATCCATAGTTGATTCTTTCTGGCCCTTGTGTTGGAAGAGAAGTATGATGACAAGGTTTCCCAAGTCTCTTGGGAAGTCTTACAGTTCCTAATATGAGGTAAAAGGAAATCA
>CM035409.1:170406333-170788833 GCA_020310875.1 Ceratopteris richardii
GAGTGAAGGTAAGGATCAATCTCAATCACTTTGAGAGGTGAGGTCAAAATTAGAGGAAGTAACTTCATCAAAAAGTATAGACACCATCTCCACGAATGAAATCATTGAAAATTAAATCACCTCAACATGAGGGAAATATAGCACGAAGAAGCAAGAAACAAAAGAGTCAACTTTAGAGTAGAGGAACTCTAGGATATCAAGAAGAGTTTCGGTTTCAAAAACTTTTTCACATTCAACAAGGGAAATCATGAGTATGGATACCCAAAAGATCATTACGAGCTTCAACTCTATGATCTCACCCAAGAAGAAAATGAGAGAAATAACAAATCATAGAGTTTGTTTCATCAACAAAACCAAAGAAAATGAGAGAAATAACAAATCATGCAGATCAAGCAATTATTACACCTGGGACCCGAGTGAATTATAAGACAATAGTAAATGGGTCTGGATACCAAAAGCTTCATCTTTTCATGACATGCAAAAACAAAGGAAAGCAAACACCAAGCGATAGAACGAACCCATCAACTCAAAGAAACATAAACTAATCAAGTAGTGGATTCTTGTGAGAAAGGAATAACTTGCCACTTTCACTTGATCAATACTATGGTGAATCATTGCAAGATCCCTTAGATACATCCATATAAAGGTTTCTCTTACTTCTTCAAGTAAGATGGGTATATAAAAAGCCTCAACCTGCGAGAACCTTGTGCACATTGTCTCTAGTATTGTGGTTGAGTGATCAAGTTGAGACTTATATAGCTTTGCATTAGAGTGCGTTTGTACAAATAGCCTTGACATATCTATAGAGATATGTAAACTAATGCAATTGATACACATACATTCATTCATATAATGCATATAGACATATATCCACACGCAAACATACATGTATGCATGCATATACTACATACGTACATAAGTACATGAGTGCATGCATTCGCACACCATCCATACATATCTACAACATACATGCACAAATATGCATACGGTGTGTGTGTGTGTGTGTCTGTGACTGTGATGCGTGTGCACATGCGCATCCATGCATCTGCACAAATGAATGCATGTTCACATAAAAACTTCCGAACATGCAAATTTTTACCGTTGTCCAAACAACTGAGTCCCAAAAGGAACATACAGGTATGGAGTACAAAATAGGGTCTATGAGATGTTGTACATGGATTGGCATCACATCTCATACGTGAAAGACATGACCCAAGGTACAAATTTTGAGAGATCATAATCACCGAATTATTTTACAGATTTTATTTAAGGTGCAGCTTAGAGAATGAGATCTTCAAAATAATGTACATGGATCTGATATCATGAACCTCCAACATTTTACCTCATAGTGAGGAGGGTTCGTAACGTGCTAAATGAACCAGCAAATCAAGAATCTCAAGTCCTCCAAGAGCTGACTTTATCATGGTGCTTGAAATTATTGATACAAAAGACTATTCCATACTTGACTTAGTGAATGCCTTCATAAAATGGACTTTTTATATCAAGATATCGATGCTTAAGGTATATTTACTCACCAAGTTCTCTTACTCCATATGCCACAAACGCGTTTCAGGAATATGATGATTTTTATATGGAGTGATAACTATGAGCTTGCCTTGATAACTATGTACTTTATGGACTCTGAAATGGAACTTTGTCTAATCTTCGGATAGTTTGGCTATCTACTCTGAACGAGTTACATAGGAACAATAAACTATCAGGGTGCGATGCCCAAAAATGCTTGAATGATAGCTAAAAAATGGCTCATTACTGTCAGAAAAGATATATCCTGTGCTTTTATATGATGGTCCTGGATCGAAAAAGGCTGCACACAACTCATTACATGCCTCAAGGCCTGTGTGTGGAGAACGACGGTGTTAAAGCTATTATTCCTTGTACTTACTACTTTGTCACACAGCCGAAAAACAATGGCTTTCTAAAAACTCTATGAAGGACAAACCATGGGATGTAAGGAGCTTGTGCGGTTTAAGGACTTGCATTACTTTCCACATGATGTATGCACTACGGATGCTTTGATGACAGGCTGAGGATCAAGTCAAGGAACTGAAACATATGGTAAAACATTATAACGAAATTTCAACAGCTAATACACGGGAATTAAAAAAACCACTTTTCATACATTCATCCATTTCATAGACCGACACCCCCCACACACTAGATTCCATCAGCAGGTTGGGAACGTACTTTAAAGATCTTCAGTGGGGCTGAGCCGCTAGAGGTACATGGAAAGAAAGCCTCCGAGTCATTTCAGTTCAACACCACCAAGCAGGCACTCCTTCCTATGCACAGTCGTTTCTCATGTAAGAATAGAGTCATTTCCTCACCTTTGTGTTTCTGAAGGCTGCTCGTTTAATCAGATTGCTCATAGTCTTTGCCACCGATCAAGCAAGTACAGTTCTCCAGAAACAGATGAAAATAGGCAAAGCACCAGAGAATTGTTTAAGCATCATGCGGCATCCATACCACTTACCACTTTTTCAGTCACGCCTTTGCACAAGGATGATAGGATTTAAATAGATATAGATGTCAACAAACACTGACCAATAGGGTGACATGTGCCTCTTCAAACTATCAATAACAAAAAACAAACTTGCCCAAACCTCGAACACATACACGATATGCAGCTTGAAACATCTATAGACTATAAGAGTGTTTTGCTCATATCCCTTCAAAGGCTTAAGGCTCTAGCTGCTAAGCGAATTAAGGATATTATTTGTTCACCACTCTGCACAATGCCTGCTCAGATATGCAACTAAGGAGCAAAGAGTAACAGAAAACATGTACAAAACGACATACAGAAAACCTTCGCTCAATAAAGAAAAAATAAATTTTTTTTCCTTTCAGATTAAGATACAAAAGAACAGTGTCAACACACTGCAAAAACTTACTTTCCATAGTACACAACTGAGCAAATATCACACACAGCAACGTTCATATCAGAAGCCCACTCTGCACAATGCCTGCTCAGATATGCAACTAAGGAGCAAAGAGTAACAGAAAACATGTACAAGACGACATACAGAAAACCTTCGCTCAATAAAGAAAAAATAAAATTTTTTTCCTTTCAGATTAAGATACAAAAGAACAGTGTCAACACACTGCAAAAACTTACTTTCCATAGTACACAACTGAGCAAATATCACACACAGCAACGTTCATATCAGAAGCCCTTCCGGCTTCCCTATCACTAAGCAGAGTGATTGCTCCAGTCCCTTGAAGAGGTGCAAATACACTGCCATGAGATGATAACCTGAGGAAAATTCCCTAAAGCCAGATACCCCATATTGATACTTTCAAGTATAGAGTGAGGCTAGAAACCTGCATAAATACTTGAGCCGATCCTTGAATGGTACAGAATGTGGTGTAATGATAGCCAGCATCTAACCTCAGAAGGAAAAAAAATGAAATAAAGCCAGACCAACTGCACTCACCATTTCAGGACCGACAACAGCCCATAACACAGACCTGTACATCTATTTAGAAACTATAGTACTTGTGAGAAACCAGCCATTCTTTTGAAGAGTGATGGCAAATTTGAAGATTTTCACAAGATTTGTACTTTATTGAGACACTCTATGCTCTGATCCGAACTCTCACTAATGAACAGTGAAGAAGATGCAGACTTGACTGACCCCCAAGCTCTGACATGTCAAGCCCATCAAGATCAGGCCCCGGTAATAACTCATACGTCTGCACCAGCCTCCCAACTACTAAGGCAAGCAGTGGCAAAGCAAGGGTGCTGCCAGGACGACACCTTCTACCAGAGCCGAAAGGAAGAAATCTGAAATCTGACCCTTTCACCTCAATATCATCTTGGACAAAACGTTCCGGATTAAATTTATCTGGTGATTCCCAAATATCAGGATTATTTGCAATCCACCACGCATTTACTAGGACCTTGGTTCCTGGAGGTATGTCATAATGACCCAGTTTTGCCTCTTTCATGTTCATATGAGGCATAAGAAGTGGAATGGGCATGTGAAGACGTAGGGTCTCTTTAATGACAGCCATCAGATACGGCAGCTTGTGAATATCTGGTTCTGTGAGCATAACTTCACCTAATACAGTATCAATTTCATCCCTCACTTTATCTTGAATCTGTTGATGGTTAATAATTTCTGCAAGAACCCACTCCAAACTACACATTGTAGTTTCGATAGCTGCATGCATTAAACAAATAGTAAAAATTAAAAATTTTAAAATGAATGCAAGAATCACTTGTCATATGATTGACAATGATGATAACTATCAGAGCAAACTGTGCGTGATCAGTATACCTTGCACATTCAAACTTTCAATCATGTAAAGCACGTTGTCTTCACTGATTTCATGATTCATCTCGTCCCTCAGAATGCGGTCTGCTGCACATTTATCACCATCATCGACCTTAGCCATGCTTAGCAGTCTCCTGTCTCCATAAAACATCTGTAAATGTAGTGTAAACAATGTCCTTGAACCAAAATGCAGAAGTATGTTGAAATAAAAAGCTGATAGGCCTATTGAAGACACTGACATGCTAAAACTCCACGTAATTTTAGATGGAGCACAGCTTTCAATGCCAGATTCTTTTTCTTTCACCACTTCTTACCATCTCAAAGCAAAAGCGAAGGAAAGAATAGGATACAAATATACTTACTTACAGAATCAATACATGTAAAAGTCAAAAATGCATTACATAAACGATCATAACAGCCTAGTATTATCAAGTTCATTGCCTTTGTGTCAAAGATGCAACAAAAACATATTCACATCATTTTCCAAAAGATGCTGATCCTAACAAAGCAGCAATCCACCTCATCTTTAGCAAAACTTCATGACGTGGTTGCTCACCTTCGTTCTGCCAGGAATATGTCTCGGAACAAAGATATGCATTTTTTCTGCAATTCTTCACATCTCTTCAGATAATCCTTCAAAAAAGGTCTAAGAAAGGGAAGAAAGTCCGCATAGTTGTATTCAAAACTCTGAGCAAGACGGCTTCTCTCAGCATTATAAGCCTCCAGCTCAACGTAAAGGGGATCGCCTTCATCGATAAACCGCCGATTGAACATCATGCGGTAATATATATTATAAATCATAAGCTGCAGTCGAGATCTGATAAAAATTCCTGACGTGAAAGATTCTCGTGTCGATGACAAATCCTCAACAGCCATATTGACCTCTTCCTCCCAAACAGCGTGAGATTCCTGTACAACTTTATTCGTGCAAAATGGAAGAGTGATGATCCTTCGCATCCGCCTCCAGCAATCCCCGTACCCAGTAAACACCATATCCTGTCCATTGCCAGTGAATATATCATAAACAATATTTCCCTTTCTAGAGGCAAATTCCACTCCTTGGGTGTGAAGAACTTCTTTTGCGAGTTCAGACGACGAGACAACCACAATTCTCCTTTCTCCCATCTGCAACATAAAGATGTCCCCATACTTCCGCGCAAGCAGAGCAAGGCGTTTATGATTCAGGTTATCCCCAACCTGGAACCAGTTCCCAAAAACAGGCCAACGGAAAGGACCTGGGGGAAGGTTAAGACGCCTCCTGCGGAACCTAAGCAACAAGCCAGTGCATAAAACAAACGTTAAAACGATCACGGGCCATCCACCGACAGAGAAACATTGTGGGTCTGATGAAGAACATGGTCGAGAAGAAGAGGATCTTAGGAATTGCAGGACGGCCATACGTATGACTTCAACGAGAGACTGTGTGAAAGGTATGGCACTCGCTGATGACGCAGCATTATAGGAAGGGGGAACGAGTTCGAACGGGAAGAATGGGAGAACCCAAACGATGTGGAGGCAAGACGGATGCAAAGAGATTATGCCTCTGTGGGATGGGATGAAGCAAAGGCCTCAGTCAGGCAGAAGACGTCAGAAGTAATGGAGAAGACGAGCACTATAGCTCCCAGAAGGATCCATCTCTCCCCCATCAGAAAGGCAATAATTGAAGATCCTCAGGTTAACACAGGCTCGTTCCAGAGAGTGTGTGTATCATGGGCAGGCCGCAAGTGTAGATTCGCGCCGTGGAAAACAAACCCGCTTTCTTAAGTCCACCGTTTTGTAATCCCAGATAAGGGAAAGCGGATGCACGTGAAAATCGGTGGGTAGTTAATCCCAAAACCGCTTCGAAATCGGGAACCTCGCTCTCAGATCCGAAAAGCAGGAAACGGGGAATGCGAGAGGGGGCCTGAAAGAATTAGGGCGAGAGTGGCCAACGCGTGTCATCTCAAGAAGCCTAAGCTAAGCAGCATGATATGAGACCTTGGGGAGTCTTTCCTTTGAGAGTCTTAGATATGAGACCTTGGGGAGTCTTACCTTTGGGAGTCTTAGATATGTTAAGCCCATGTGAGATTTGAATCCATGACATTTTAGAACCTTGGATCATAAAAAGGAAAGGTACAAGTCACTCAAAAGGAGTGAGGACTCCACCCTCATTGAGTTTTACTCCATACTCAACCATAAATAAGAGTGGATGGGTGTGAGATTGATATTGCAATATGTGGACAAGAGGTGGCCCTCCATGGATGTGAGTTATTGGTATCATTGTGACAAGGATTCTTCAAGAGCCATAGGTAGGTGACTTTGCAAGTGCAGATCTTCAGTCTTTTGATGTTTTACACTCCCTTTGTTTGTGAAGGTTGACAAAGATGGGACAATAATTAGTCATCTTTTATTATCCTACATGGATTCCATTTGTGCTCCCTTGTAGCATCTTTTGTCCTTCTTCTTTGACTTTCTTCTATCTATCTATCAGATTTCTATGCTATGGCTGCCTCTAGACTTTGTGATGAGAATGAGCCTGTTTCGTTTGATGAAGCACAAAATTCTGAAAATTGGATGGTTGCTATGCAATTAGAATATGATGCTAATATAAAAAATGGTACCTTGACTTTATGTGACTTGCCTCCTGGCAAGAAGGCAATTGGCGTTAAGTGGGTATACAAGCTGAAGCGTAAGCCTAATGGAATAGTTGACATGTATAAGGCTAGGCTTGTTGCAAAGGGTTATGCTCAAGAAAGAGGCATTGATTTTGATGAGACCTTTTCTCCTACATGTCAAATGACTACTATTCATAGAATATGTACTCTTACATCTCAGCATGGTTGGAATGTACATCAATTGGACATTAAAATTGCATTTCTGAATGGTGACTTGCATGAAGAAGTCTATATTTTTCATCCCCCTAGCTTTGTGCAGAAAGGGCATGAAAACCAAGTATGCATATTGAAAAAGGCATTATATGGTTTGAAGCAAGCGCCACATGCTTGGTATGAAAAGATACATGCCTACCTGATTGCACATGGTTTTGAGAAGAGTCCAACTGAGAGCACCTTATATGTTAAGCATACAAACGATGTGCTTCTAATCATTGTTGTGTATGTTGATTACATGCTACTCACTGGTCCTCATGAGAAACATATTGTTTATTTTAAGGCTGATCTTCATGTCTCATTTGAGATGTCAGATTTGGGGCATTTGCATCATTATTTGGGCATTCAGTTTATGCAAGTTGATGGCGGGATAAGTTTGTGTGAAACAAAATATATTGGCATATTGTTGCGGCATTTTGGCCTTGAAGACTGTAAACCCATTGCCACTCCTATGGAGATAGGTTTACGGTTGAGTCTTCATAATGTTGGAGATGCAATTGATATTGTTTTCTACCAGCATGATGTTAGATGCTTGATATACTTATGCATTACTCGGCCAGATATTCAGTTTGTTGTCTCACAAATGAGCAAGTTTATGCATTGCCTAGGTGTCAAGCATTGGCATGTGGTTAAGCACATTTTTTGCTACTTGAGTGGTACCCAGATATTCGGATTGTTTTATCCCAAGGGGGGATCACTACTACGAGATTTACATGATTTTTCGGACTCTAATTGGGCTAGTTGCTATGACACTCATGTGTCCATTAGTGGCTTTCTCTTCATGCTTGGTAGCTCATGCATATATTGATTGAGCAAGAATCAGAACCTATTATGGCCACTTCCAGTTGTGAGGCTGAGTATAGGGTAGCTTTCACAGCGACTGTTGAGTGTGTGTGGCTGAGATGCCTTATGGCTGATTTGGGTGTTGGTCAGTCTTCTGCCACCACCATCTTCACTCATAATCAGAGTGCATTGGCAGTTGCGAGGAACCTTGTGTTCCATGCTCACCCTAAGCACATTGAGGTGCACTATCATTATGTCAAGGAGAGGTTCTCTGCTAGAGAGATCAGTTTGGCATATGTGCCCACACAAGAGAACCTTGCAGACCTTTTCACAAAGGCTCTACCTAGGGAGAAGTTTGAAGATTTCCGCAAAGCTTTGGGTGTACTTCCTTTTGTGGATTGATTCCACATAGCTTGACACTTCCTTATACATGAGTGCAAGCTCCTTGTTCACCGCATCACTCCCAAAGGGGATTTGTTGATATATTTAGGTAGTGATGTGTGTGAACACACTAGGACCGCCGAGGCACTTTTTCCCCTCTTTAGGAGGTTTTTTCCCCAAGCTTTTATATATGCCTATTACCCTAATGGGCTACTAAATTTTTTACAGTCTCTTGGTAATACATTCAGTATTGTGTGTTGTGCTCCAAGCTTCTTCTTCTTCCCTGTGCTATTCCCGTGCTTCCGTAGACCTCAAACTCCAACACTTCTTGCATGTAAGGGCAGCCATGAGCTTATCATTGGTAGCATCTCAAGCAAAGTTTCAGCCCACATATGAAAAGGATGGCCACATCATTCTTCGCAACTAATCTAGAAAACTCAAGAGCTTGTGTTCATAGCTCTCTCAAGTAGCTTTTCATTATGCATGGAATCTGCAGAAGCACACGAACAGCACAAGGAAGAAGAAGAATCTTGGAGCACAACACACAATACTGAATGTATTACCACTAGAATGTGCAAAGATAATTAACCCATTAGGGCAATAGGGATATATAGAAGCCGAGGCAAAAAAACATCCTAAAGAGTGAAAAAGTTTCCCCAGCAATCCTAGTGTGTTCATGTAACATAATCCTAGTAGGAGATGGGTGGGCCATGCCTTACGAGAGAGGATTAGGAAGTAATCCTCAACCATGGCTTTTGGGGCAAGTGGTTAGCCCATCGCACTCCTAACTAGGAGGTTGTGAGTTCGATTCCCGACATTGGTATCAGAGCCTAGTTGCGAAATCGGGCTTGGTAGACGGCGGTGTGACGCGACGTGTCTCAGGGTACACTTGTCAGGGTACATCCTACCAGGGTACATCCAGATAGGGTACATCCGTGGGCACTTGGAAGAAGCACTTATCTGTGGTGAGTGTGAAACTAGTCTTAGATGAAGGTGCATGGGCATTTGGGCACCCATAGAGGGGGGTGGGATAGGTCCAAATTTGGTCCATGGGCTGGAGTTTGAGGTTGGTGGAAGCGCTCATGCATGGAAAGTGGGTCCAAGAGATTCAGGAAGGTCCACAAGTGAGCATTGAGGGCAATGCTCAGTCTAAGGGGGGAGGAATGTAACATAATCCTAGTAGGAGATGGTTGAACCATGCCTTAAGAGAGAGGATTAGGAAGTAATCCTCAACCATGGTTTTTGGGGCAAGTGGTTAGCCCATCGCACTCCTAACCGGGAGGTTGTGAGTTCGATTCTCCACATTGCTCTGATACCATTGTTCTATATTCCTTTTGTTGCTCTATTGCTCTACTGATCCTCCACGAGCTTCGGCGAACACACACAGAGATACATCTTCAGTTCTCCTCCCAGCCACGCCCAAGCGTGAGATTCTCTTGAGAGTCATCATCCACTCTCTTCTTCTCTTATTCATTATATGGTATGTTTTTCCATATGATGACATGTGGCATCATTCTCAAAGGAGGTTCACACCAAAAACATATGATGACATTATGTGACATTTCCTTCCCCTTAAAAGCATTTTCGTCCTCAAAAATGTGCATGAAATGTCTGTAACGGTAGAAGAAAGTGCTCGGACTCCCCTGAACCCCATGTACTCAATGTATATGGTCATCTCTGTGTGTTGTTTCCCTGTATCCTTCCTCTTAAGAAGCCTCATGAGAGATCATCTCAAAGGTGGGAAACCATCTAAATGGTGCCTATTATCTCCCATATACACTAAACGTCCAAACTATCACTCCCATGACATGTAACATCATCAAAATGACCTAAGTCCATATGACGTATCCTCTATGGAGTAATAATATAAAAAGCAAGTGTAAATTGCCAAGCTTATAAGCTTGACCATACCGTGACGGAGATAATAAACCATATAATCCTCTGAAGTATAGAACAAAGTCCCATAAAAAGTGACTTCAAACCCATCTAGGAGTACATGATAGATTGCCCTCATACCATTCTAGGTCTTGCTAACCTTGAGTGTAATCACAAGTAGTAGTTTAATCTAAATTACCTTGTGAACTATGCAAATCTATCATCTAACTCATACATAAGAATTTCTTGGTAGTAAAATGTAATTTCTACATTTCACCAACCAAGAAGTCAGTGGTTTGTCATCCTTTACCATTGGACTAAGTTCTATTGGAAGAGCGTCTATTGGCACTAGTGCAAACTCTAAAATATTCTCTTCCCTATAGTTTGCCATATGAATGCAAAAAGCATTCCCTTTGAGATTCAGATAATCCCTAAGTACCCAGTGTCATGGACACAAAGGAAACCATCTAAAACCTTAGATTTCATGTTACTTTCCATATCTCATGATTGGTTCAGAATTAGGAGAAACCAATGCTTCCATTGCGTCCGGAATGTGTGAAATCCCTAAGATCGACTGCTTATTTGCTAAATTCTGACATTCTGAGCTCCTGATCGATCTGCTAACATCATTGATGACATCATCACCTCGCAACCGCCCTTGGGAACCGCCCTTGGAAATCCTATATAAGGAGGCTTGGGCCACATTCATTCTTAGTCTTGCCAATACCAGTCGTGGGAGCTCAAGGAGTCATGACCGCCAAGTAAGTACTCTCCAAGTTCCAGTTCCACTTCTTGTCTTGTTTCTTGTTCTAGTCTTTTCTAGTTTAGTTCTTGGATCAGAATTAGGAGAAACCAATGCTTCCATTGCGTCCAGAATGTGTCAAAACCCTAAGATCAACTGCTTATTTGCTAAATTCTGACATTCTGAGCTCCAGATCGATCTGCTGACATCATTGATGACATCATCACCTCGCAACCACCCTTGGGAACCGCCCTTGGAAATCCTATATAAGGAGGCTTGGGCCACATTCATTCTCAGTCTTGCCAATACCAGTCATGGGAGCTCAAGGAGTCGTGACCGCCAAGTAAGTACTCCCCAAGTTCCAGTTCCAGTTCTTGTCTTGTTTCTTGTTCTAGTCTTGTCTAGTTTAGTTCTTGGACATCCGGTCTTGTCCTATTGTAATCTCATAGTACGAAATCTTGTCAAGTTCTTTCTTGTATCCAGTGCATCTCCCAGAAGGGAGTTCTTGTAATCCAGACATCTTGTCTCATACTTACGATACCGGGTTGTGGGATCTCCTGTATCATCTCTAGTCGAGTTATTCATACCTATCAGTCCCGGGTTGTGGGACGTCTTGTATCGGTCACGTATTCTTGTATCATTTCCCATTCGTGGGTGATCTTGTAATCAGAAGTGTATTTTGGAAATCTTGTCTATTGTAGTCAGAGAGCACAATCTAGTGCTCCCTTGACACCCAGTCTCCCAACCGATGTTTACACATCATGCTCATAATGTAACACCAACTAAGAGTTTGGTACCTCAATAGGTTAGATATCTCCCTATCTCCTTGAAACTGAAAAGATAAGGGCCATAACTCTATTCCCAATCTCACTAATGTCAATTAACTAGATCATCTCGTCTAGCAAGGATCATCACTAGAAATAAACAAACTATTTCTCTCTAGAGTCTCTATGTGGAACTCGATCTAACCATCATGATTAACTAATCTCCTTGTTGTCTTTGATAGAAGAGTGCCACTTCTATCTAGACATCCAAAATGAAAAAGTGAAACTCTCTCTCTGTCTCTCTCTGTAATCTCCTCTAAGGAAAAGAGCTCTGGTAGTGGAATCTATTCCACTTTCCCTTTCCCTTTCAAAGAGTTTTTGTTGAATCTGTTTGCTCTACTCATCCATAACTGAGAACATGTATATAAGTTCTCCATACTTTTCCTCCCGAAATAGTGGAGAATCATACTCCCATGTGAAGGAAAATTACATTGAAAAGTAGAGGAAATGAATTCCTTCTGAAATATAAACTAGAGATGTTTCCTAAACACCTCTTCTCTCTAAAGGAAAACATACTCTAATCTTCTCTTATGAAGAAATCATGTTTTCCCTTCCTTCTTTCTCTCTCAAAGAGCAGGAGCTAAAGTGAGACCACTGAGCTAAAGTGAGATCTCCTTGACCTCTAAGCTAATTCCCACTTTCTCCTTTCCTTAAAAGAGAAACCTATGAATTCATTTGCTCCTCTCTTCTATGACTGATGCATAATCCCTCATTACAAACATTACTATAAAGATGGATAACAAATCTTCCGTAACTAATGAAGGTGTATGTAATGAAGAGTGGAGAAAATAAATTCCTAATAAGGGTCAAAGCCCTCTACTAAAATGGTCAGGAATGATATGGCATGATACCATAAACAGATGTGTATCCATACTAAAGAGCTATCTATGCCAACCATACTCTATGCATGGATCTATACGATCCAATCAAACTGATGGAATTATCCTTCTTGAAAAAAAAAACTCAAAATGAGTATATGATACCAATGGTGATAAAATCACCTATCACATTCTCTACTGGAAGAATAAATCTTCCCTAAACTATGAAGGATAACTCCCAATCCTAAGGAGATGTCTACTAAGAGCTCTCCTCTGATCTATTGAGACATGACGTCATGAATGATGAGTCCTTTTCTCCCTGGCCATAGAAGAAGAGTGCTCAAAGAGAAGTCATTTCCACCGTCCCATACCAGTGAAAACTTCTTCCAATTCACGGTGTCATACCTACACTAAACCGAATATATATTCCATATACATGTAATGGAATATATAGGTGGACTCTAATGAATCCCATATCCAAAAATCATGTCGGTGGACTCAAATGAGTCCCATGTCCTCAAACTAGTTAGTTTGGTTCTAGTCAATATATGACAATATGTGATAGTGGATATCCCTTTCTTATTCCAAACTAACTTGTTCCTAGGTACCAAGACAAGGTCTAAGTACCTCTTTGTAGATCCCGATATACATATATGTATTGGGTACCCCAACTATTTCTTACTAAGGGATCTATGCTCTAAGTCATAGAGCTAGTGCCATGCCTCTGGCCTTCCTAACCATCACTCGAATCACATAGCACCCGTCGATGCTCTCTCATGAAACCCATTTGTGTGATCCCATCTAATTGGTTTCCTTAGTAGTGTAGCAAAATGCTTCACTACTTGCTCAAGTGATGTGCATGAGTGAAACTAGTCACTCTTTGGGTATTCTTAATAATACCCCATAGTCTCCTAATCATCATGTGAGACACTTGTGAAGATAACTAAATCGTCACTAACTTGCAGATTATCAAACTGTATCTCCCGTGCCTCTATGCAACTTCCTATAAGCTATAGGATTGCTTGTGCAAATTACTAATGGTGACGGTGTAGCTCCTTCCCTTAGCAATCCTATAGTCTAAATCCAAAAGGATTATGAGTAGGGATCCTATTTACTACTAAAGTTGCTTTATCTATACTACTATGATGGTACTAATTCCATCAAATACATGCTTACAAGCATGCTAATACCTTACTGATGTTTGCAAAAAATGCATGTTACTATGCCATAACACTCTTATCTAAAGGTAGGTGCGGATATAACGCCATGAGGGGGGGGAAATTTTCGACAGCATTTCCACAGGAAATGGAATCCTAAAAAAAAAATTAACCATAAGCTTAGTGGCACATAGGCCACCCAACAACATAGGGCTTGACAGGCCCATGGCATGCACATCATAAACTAATACCTGGAATCCATAACCTGCAAAAACATAAAATGCTAGCAACATAATTTGTGTTGCATAACCTTGTATTTCCTGCAATCATTTCCTGCAAACCATCAAATATATACATACTTTGCATGTTCAACTACACATCCACATGTCTTCTTATTAAACAAAATAAACAGAAGTATAACACCATTTAAATGCTTTGCGGTAGACTCCTACGAATGAACATGCATAAAAGCTATGTAAATATCTAAAAAGTCAAAAGAAGGGTTCAAAAGTGCTTCCTTGATTTGATCTCGAAGAAGCCTTAAACTCCTTGAACCAAGAATGCATCATCCATGATCCACTTCTCACATTCTTGTCAAGTTCACATTGATCATATATTCATGTTGAATATTCTTTGTGATGCTTTCACCATCAAACATTGGCACTCAAGGCAATATGACAATCGAACAAAAAATTGCGTGAGTTGAATGTGGACAATAGGACCCTTGATTCCATGAGCACAAGCTATGAAGCATGTTCCATTTTTGTCTTAGTCATCATCTTGCTACCAATGCCTTTTAGTTCCTCAAGTTTCTCAGTTCTCTCATGATGCTTTTCACTCTTTGTGTGTTCTTCAAGGGATTCATCAGAATTAAAGCTTGATGAAGTAGCAGTTGCATTCCAGTTCACAGAATTGCTAGCCATAGGTTTAACATCTTTTTGCAAAAAATCTCGTGAACTCGATTCTGCTCTATTACTGGGGTCATCATACCGTTGCTCTGATGAGATGGCTCCTTTGTACTCCAATATGGAATACCCAAAATTCTGTGATGAAGTGAAGGCAACATCATTTTCCCATGCTTTTAAAGCTTCCGTTTGAGGTTTCTTGGTTTTCTTCCAACTGTCAAACTCCTTTTGATAGGCTGAGGTCCTATCTCAGTCCATAAGTCTGAGAGGCTCACAATCACATGACTAAGGCCATCGCTCCAATGGGAAAAAAATGCTCGGATGCGGATTGAGCCTCAGAAGGGAAAAATTTAACACTGTGACCAAAAGGAAGATGCATGCGTCGCTTGGGTTTGCAGTTATGTGAACCAGAGAAAATCGCTGGTGTTGAAAGAGTCACTGAATCATTTGATTGGGGCCATAAACAAATGCCAGACAAATCCGATGTGATCCCCATTTCAGCTAATGTGCTCAATCCCAAGAACAACCTCTTGTTTACAGTCTCTGATAACTTCTGATTTTTTTTACCGCTCTCTTTTTGCTTGATTCCACTTCAATTGAGCGAATATGGAGGAAAACATGCATATTACCAGAGGTAATCTTATTGTTTTGATTTAAAATTGGATTTTCGAAATCAATTTTCTTTGAATACAAGCCTAGTATCTAAAAATTTTGATTTATTTATGCAGAATTCCTAAGTCCATTTTCTTGTTCTTCTACAATTGTTGGGCACAAGCTACCTTTCTGGGAAGAGACATCATTTTCAAGTATATCGACAACATATGTTCATGCTATATCTGCAGGTGTGCATACTACATTTGCAGTGTAGGGATTACAGGAAGCTTGAGATACATGATTAGCAGCATATCTAGACATTTCAGAGCTGCATTACAAAGTAGAGGCCAAAGAAGCAATCGTCGGAAAAAATTCATTACATGGATCTCCTTTTGGCAGTTCCGATTTGTTGTCTGCATCTTCTCCTGTAAAAGAGGGCATAAGAGATTTAGCATCTTCAATATAGTGTTTCCTTGTGCTGTGGCATTCTCTGACTGAACTTTTCTCTGCAGAGTTCAACTTAGCCTTCCTTGGAGGGTTTCGACGAACAGAAAAAAGCATCTCCATAGATAAAGCTCAAAATAGCAGATGATGGGGGCACAAATCTCCCTTCAGACAAATGTCTTTCCCTCTGAATTTCGTTCCACAAAATTTTATGCATATCCAAATAATTAAATGAACGTCGGTCTCTTCATGGGTCACATCTCGGGCTAGTCAAAAAGGCATGTGCTTCCTGACGCGTAGATCATGAGTTCAAATCCTCTGCTCCTGTGTGCGTGAACGGCCTGGATTGGTGCTCTGATACCATTGTTCTATATTCCTTTTGTTGCTCTACTGCTCCACTGATCCTCCACGAGCTTCAGCGAACACACACAGAGATACATCTTCGGTTCTCCTCCCAGCCATGCCCAAGCGTGAGATTCTCTTGAGAGTCATCATCCACTCTCTTCTTCTCTTATTCCTTATATGGTATGTTTTTCCATATGATGACATGTGGCATCATTCTCAAAGGAGGTTCACACCAAAAACATATGATGACATTATGTGACAGTTCACACACAACACTACCTAAATATATCAACAAATCCCCCAAATCCCCCATGGAAGTGATGTGGTGAACAAGGAGCTGGCACTCATATATAAGGAATTACCAAGTTATGTGGAATAAATCCACAAAAGGAAGTAAGCCCAAAGCTTTGCAAAAAGCTTCAAACTTGTTCCTAGACAGAGCCTTCATGAAAAGGTCTGCAATGTTCTCCTGCGTGGGCACATATGCCAAGCTAGTCTCTCCAGCGGAGAACCTCTCCTTGACATAATGATAATGCACCTCAATGTGCTTAGTGCAAGCATGGAACACATGGCTCCTCGCAACTGCGAATGCACTCTGACTATCAGTGAAGATGGTGGTGGCAAAAGACTCACCAACACCCAAATCAGCCATAAGGCGTCTGAGCCACACACACTCAACAATCACTATGAAAGCTTCCCTATACTCAGCCTCACAATTGGAAGTGGCCATAGTAGGCTACTTCTTGCTCAACCAAGATATACATGAGCTACCAAGCATGAAGAAAAGCCACTAGTGGATGCATGAGTGTCATAGCAACTAGCCTAGTCAGAGTTAGAAAAAGCATGTAAATCTGTCAGTAGTGATCCCCCCTTGGGGTAAAACAATCCAAGTAGCTAGGTACCACTCAAGTAGCGAAAGATGCACTTAACCACCTACCAATGGTTGACACATGGGCAATGCATAAACCTACTCATCTATGAGACAACAAACTAAATATCTGGTCGAGTAATGCATAAGTAAATCAAGCATCCAATAGCTTGCTGATAGAGAACAACATCAGCATCATGAAGACTCAATCGTAAACATGTCTCTATGGGAGCGGCAATAGGTTTGCAGTCTTCAAGGCCAAAATGTTGCAATAATGTGTCAATATATTTCGTTTGACATAGAGCTATTCCACCATCAACTTGCATAAACCGGATGCCCAAAAAATGTTGCAAATGCCCCAAATCTGATATCTCAAATGAGGCATGTAGATCAGCATTAAAATCAGCAATATGCTTCTCATGAGGACTAGTGAGAAGCATGTCATCAACATACACAACAATGATTAGAAGCAGATCATTAGTGTGCTTAACATATAAGGTGCTTTTAGTTGGACTGTTCTCAAAACCATGTGCAATCAGATAGGCATGTATCTTTTCATACCAAGCACATGGTGCTTGCGTTAAACCATATAATGCCTGCTTTAACCTGCACACCTGGTTTTCATGCCCTTTCTGTACAAAGCCACAAGGCTGAAAAACATACACTTCTTCATGCAAATCACCATTCAAAAATACATTTTAATGTCCAACTAATGTACATTCCAACCATGATGAGCTACAAGTGCACAGTGTTGCACTTATGTGTTCCAAGAGTAGCTTTGATGTGAACCTTTTCCCTATACATGGGCACTTTTTACTCTAGTGTTGGCTAGAGGTTTTTTCCCCATGTTACCACATACATGATTCACTCATATGTGGTGGTACTTTGTACTTAGGGATATTATTCAGCTCTTACTTCCAGTTCAGTTCATCGTCAATAAAGAGAGCTATTTCAGCCATCCGTCTTCTCTGTGTGTCTTGTTGCATTTGTGCTCCTTGTGTGTGCTTCTTGTGTGTCTCTCCTACTTCTACACACACCCAACAGTGGTATTAGAGCAGGTTCAACTCCTTCTCAAGTTTCGGTTTTTTGCGTCACAACATGCACACACTTTTAACAGTGCAAATCATCTTCAAAGCATAAAAGAGTGAATTTCAGTAGCCAAGAAGCATTTCCATCAACTGCATTGGGTTTTACCCCCATTTTGAAGCCATTCGTGCAGTCAGAATTGCCATTAGAGTGATGGTTTGTGAGTTGAAATTTCAGCATTCATTTCAGCTTTCGTCGAAGTGAAGATTTTGTCACATTCTTGTTTGGCATGCTTCAAAATGAAGATAAGCTTGATGGGACCAACTATCCGATGTGGTCTTACATGATGAAGAATGTTCTTGTTGCAAAATAGCTTTGTAACATAGTGGCAGACGTAGATCAAAGACCCTTAGGTTCTTCTACTTCACAATCTACTGTCACAGATGGAGCTTCTTCTTTGAGTACAGTGGTTTATATTTCTCCACCTACACAAGAGAAGCTTAGATGGGATGGAAAAGATGCTCAAGCTCATGCATTGATTGCGCTTTTTGTGAAGCGCCACATAGTTCCACACATTCGGTCATGTTCTACATCATGACAAGCATGGGACACTCTTGCTTCTTATGCCTTGCATAATGAAGCACATGTTGCATACTTGAGGAAGCAACTTGAGGATGTATGTCTGGATGAAAATGAGTCTGTGGATGTGTATGTGACACGCATCAAGGACTTGAAGGAGCAATCGACAAACATAGATGAGATTATTCTGGATGCATCACTGATTTCTACATTGTTGAAAGGATTATCAGAATCTTTTCAAAGCTTTGTTACTACACTCCATTTGGTTGCAAAAGGGAATCCTAATATGTATGCATTTAATGAGGTTGTGTCTCTTCTTTTGTAAGAAGAGCAATCTAGAGTGAATAGGAGTGGTTTGATTGAGGGAACTCAAGCACTTGCTATCTCAAAAAAGGGGAAAAGCAAGTATGGTTAAGCTTTGGGTTCATCAAAACCAAAGCCTTAACCTTCCTCTTCCACTCATTCCTCTAATGATGCTGATTTGCAAAAGAAGAAGAGATGCAAATATTGCCGAAAGGCTGGTCATACTATTGATGAGTGTAGAAAGCTTGCTAAACACAATGAAAAGAAGAAGGAATCCGACATGTCTATTGCTGAAAATTCAGCAAATGCAAAGAATGATGAAGCTAACATGGCTCAAGATTTTTGGGCATGTGTTGTTACATGTCATTATGATGCATCTTTGCATTCTAAATGTATGGTTGTGAGTGAGACTGATTCAAATTGGTTCTTTGATAGTGGTGCTTCAAAGCACATAACTTCATGCAAAAGATTTTTTTCCTCTTTGAAAGATGCACCCAAAGGAGGACATGTGGTGTGTGCAAACAATGCCTCTTATCCTATCATTGGAGTAGGAGAAATGTCGCCATTTGAAAGATCATGAATTGTACATCTATCATCAACAAATTTCACAACTAAGCCAATCTTGGCTAAAGTTGAAACTGATAACAGATTCTTCTTGATCCCTCGCACAAATGAAGCATCTGATAATGTAAAAGAACTACTATCAGCTATAGTCAAAATGATCTTACCAACTCCCATGATAGGATAAGAGGAGTTGTTGGCACATGTGACAGTATTCCCTTTAGGGGCAAGCTCAAGTGAAGTGAAGAAACTACGCTGCAAGGTAATATGTTTGGTTGCCCCACTATCAAAGTACCAAACATCTGAGTCTACTACAGACATACACTGTTCAGGAGAAGATGGATCAAAACTACAAACAGTAGTAATCGCCCATTCTTCATTCTACACTAAATTAGCAGACTCTGTTTTTGGTGCACAGGCCTCTGCAACAACCATTCCAACCTATTTTTTCTTTGCCTCTTTAGCAGCCAATTTTGGATAGCTCTCTATGACATGATCATTTCCTTTACACTATTTGAAAAACAATTTCTACTTTTCTATTTTCTTCTCATCTCTGTCATCCTTCTTTGATTGTGCAAAATTACCAGATTTCTGCTTACTAGTAGAAGAGCTCCATTTACCTTTGCCCTTTTGACTAGCGAGGAAAGCTTGATCTGCAAGATGTGTAATGGACCTGGTCTACCTAGAATGATCTTCCTACAATAGAACAGAGACTAAATCCTCAAATGTTAAGGCATTTGGATTGCATTTCATCATCAAATGAAGAGCGGAAGCAAAACTCTTATATGAATCGGGAAGACCATTCAGAACAATATGCACAAGTGAAATGTCAGGTAAGACTTCATCTATAGAAATCAGCTGTTCCTTCAAATCTTTGATCTTTGTCGGAAAACTATCCATGGAATCACCTTCATTCATGTGCTCACTCTCCAACTGTTTTTGGAGGAAAGCAACACGAGCCTCATTCCTTGCTTGGTATAAAGTGATAAGTGTATCCCAAGCATCCTTCACTCTTCTGCAAGAGGGAATGTGAGGAATAATGGCACATTTGACAGACAAGGCTATGAATGCATGTGCCTAAGCATCTCTGCCATCTCAACAAATTTTCTCTGCAGTAGGTGCAAGAGGAACTGTAGCATGAACAAGAACATGAAGAATATCATCTGTTTGTAGGTGTAATAGGATGTTTTTCAACACCTTGCGCAATATTCCACAATCCTTTTGCAACCAATACATGATGCATCATATAAGCCCATAATCTGTAATTGGTACCGTCCAACTTATCCTCAATAGCCAACATACAGAATACATCACTACTTTCAGCCATGGCCACTGACTAAAATACCCTGATGTAGGAAATTGATTGTATCTCAAAAAGTTGAATAGAACTACCATGTCAAATTTTGCTAAACTTATAGCAGACTTTAAGACGCTTATACTAGTGAACGAAAACTTATATATATTTTTGGCACAAAAAAGACAAAATAGCCTACACAAACATTGTGATAGTGCGTTCAGAGGCCGAAATGAGCTTAGATCATGAATTCAACACCACAAAGCAAAGCCGATTCGATCTCCTAATCATCTGAGTATGTTCACCAAATTTCATGCAATTATGAGATTGTGACCGAAGGGGTCTCAACGAGGCCCTAGATGAAGGGATGACCTGCTCTGATACCAATTGTTGGAGTTTGAGGTCTGCAGAAGCACGCGAATAGCACAAGGAAGAAGAAGAAGCTTGGAGCACAACACACAATACTGAATGTATTACCACTAGAATGTACAAAGATAAGTTACTCGTTAGGGCAATATGCGTTTATACAAGCCGGGGGAGAAAAACCTCCTAAAGAGGAAAAAAGTGCCCCGATAGTCCTCGTGTGTTCACACACATCACTACCTAAATATATCAACACCATTTAGTACCAATGGACTTTTTGCTAGGAGGCAAATCACATAAATACCAGGTACCATTCTTTATAATAGCATCATATTCTAATTGCATAGTCACCATCCAATTTTCATCAAAAGAAATAGGATTATTTTCATCACAAAGACTAGAGGCAGCCATGCATAGCAATCTGATGCAAAAGAAGCACAATGAGATCCTGAACGAGTACGATATGACATAGTGTTGCGATATCAAGCTCAACTTGTGATGATCCAAGATGACACATATCACTTTTTCATTTCTTTCACATGTATAGTGGTCATGCCAATATATGTCAGGGATACTTAATTGAGCTTTACCATATTTATCTACCGAGAGTGATGGCACATTGGTTTCTTGCCAACTCACTCATTCATGGACATTAGGATTTTCCTTATGTATTGTTCTTTATATATTGCACTAGTTGTATTGTTGTTTTAGGTAATTCTATTGATATATTTAGGTAGTGATGTGTGTGAACACACTAGGACCACCGAGGCACTTTTTTCCCTCTTTAGGAGGTTTTTTCCCCTCGGCTTGTATATACGCTTATTTCCCTAATGGATTACTTATCTTTGTACATTCTAGTGGTAATACATTTAGTATTGTCTGTTGTGCTCCAAGATTCTTCTTCTTCCTTTTGTTGTTCAGGTGCTTTTGCAGACCTTCAACTCCAACAATTAGTATTAGAGGAGGTTGTCGCTTCGTCTAGGGCGTCGTTGAAACCCCTCCAGTCACATTCTCAGAATCGCATGAAATTTGGTGAGCATACTCAGGGTAATTAGGAGATCAAAACGGCTTCGCTCTATGTGCCAAAATTGTGATCTGAGCTAGTTTTAGCCTTTGGATACACTATCACAGTGCTTGTGCTAGCTATTTTGTCTTGTTGTGCCAAAGATATATATAGGTTTCGGTTCACTAGTATAAGCGCCTCAAAGTTTGCTACAAGTTTAGCATAACTTGATATGGTAGTTCTGTTCAACTTTTTGAGATACAATCACTTTTTCGCATCATGGTATTTTAGTCACTAGCGATGGCTAAAATCAATGATGTATTTAGTATGTTGATTGTTGAGGATAAGTTGGATGGTACTAATTACCCATTATGGGCTTATATGATGTGTCATGTATTGATTGCCTACAGACTGTGGAATATTGTGCACGGTGTTGAAAAACATCCTATTACACTTGCGAACATAGTTGCTGAAGGTGATGCACATGGCATTGAAGATGATGATATTCTTCATGTTCCAGTTTGTGTTGTGGTTCCTGTTGCACCTACTGTAGTGCAAATTTGTTGGGATGGTAGAGATGCTCAGGCACATGCATTGATAGCCTTGTCTGTCAAATGTGCCATTATTCCTCACATCGCTCGTGTAGAATAGCTAAGGATGCTTGGGATACACTTACCACTTTATACAAGGCAAGGAATGAGGCTCGTGTTGCTTACCTCCGAAAATAGTTGGAGAGTGAGCACATGAACGAACTTGATTCCATGGAAAATTTTTTGACCAAGATCAAAGATTTGAAGGAATAATTGATTTCTCTTCATGAAGTCTTACCTAACAGTTCACTTGTGCAGATTGTTGTGAACGGTCTTCCTGATTCATATCAGATTTTTGCTTCCACTCTTTGTTTGATGATGAAGGGCATCCAAATGCCATAACATTTGAGGAGGTAGTCTCTATTCTGTTGCAGGAAGATCAGTATAGGCAGAATAGGTCCATTATGCTTGTTGGAGATCAAGTTTTCCTAGCTAGTCAGAAGGGCAAAGGTAAATGGAGCTCTTCTACTAGTAAGTAGAAATCTGTTGATTCTGCACAATCATAGAAGGATGAGAGAGACAAGAATAAAACAGAAAAGTAGGAATTGTTTTGCAAATACTGTAAAAAAAAATGATCATGTCATAAAGAGCTGTCCAAAATTGGTTGCTAAAGAGGCTGAAGTGTTTCGATGGCGATGCACCACAGTGCGCTCTCCTTCTCGAGAGCTCCACGATGATATGCTCGGAGTAGAAAACCGAGCTCCTCAGGCCTCACACAGTACTCCGCACAGAGGCCATAGAATACGCAGAAAACACAGTACACAAACACTTAGGCTACAAGATAGTCAAGCAATGTTTCTCTTCTTATCAACCATAGTTAATGGTAATAAGAATTTGGATCAAAATCCAAAAGAGAAACCTGCATGAGACCCTACAAACAATGATATTTCAATCTCATGAATTCCAAAGGCCTTAAGAAATTTAAAAGATCATCATTGGGGACAATGATCACACTAATGGGGGAAGAGAATTTCATAGAGTGACAATCTAATGCAAGAAATGGCCGAACCATTTCATCCTTCTGAGAAAAACTTATTTTTCCCCCAATAAGATTCTCTTTTTTGTTTGACAAAAAGGATGGTAGATTTGGAGCTTAGAAAAAAAAGTTGCTTCAAGATGAAAGAGTTGTAATTCATTATGCATATTTGGCGAAAAGGAAAAATAAAGGGTTGTAAGATACCTTAAAATACCATTACTTAGGAATATGTCCTAAGAGAAACTATCAAATTTCCAATATGGTTATAGGTATGAACATTTGGTCAAGTCAATGATGGTCTTATGACTATTTCCTTTGAGATAGATGCACAACTATGTCAAAAGATATTTATTACATCTGATTAAAAGAATAGCTCAATGAAGGCTCAATGTTCAGATTCTTTTCAAGAATAAATCAAGACTTTGTAAGGATATAACTTACAAGGATTTTTTATTGTACTTGATTAGACTAATACAAACAAAGTCTTCTCAATAAGTAATTCTTGAGTAAGAGCTAAAATTATCTGCACTAAGGTGAAAGTGTAAATCGAAAGTATGGGACATCTAGGTTTACACTATCACTAAAGTGGATTTAGTGGTATGGGACATCGCATTTAAGGATAATAGAAGCTTGAACTCAAGGATATTCAATGTCTTTCTCGGTTAGCTTGAAAGAAAAGAGAACTTATCATTAATAAAGCCTCAATTGGGTTTAGGAAATAAGATGGGCATCAATTTCCTTAAAGTTTTACAATTTTCAAGGACAGAAACTCTTTAAAGGGAGGAAGAAAGGTATCATTAATATGGTAAAAGCAAAAGATGCATTTCTTAACTCTTTCGTGAAAGTTGAGTATATTTGATATCAAATACCTAAGTGTGTTTGAGATTTAAACTCAAAAAACGTAAGAATTGGATATGCAAGGATGTGATTCATTCCACTTTGGTCTTAATCAAATATAAGCTAGTCTAAGACTTTAAGCATACCCATAGTAAGGTACTTGAGAATAATGGATGAGGAAAGGAGCATGAAAACTTGCTTAAGTCAAAAGGATGACATCTAATTGTTGATCCCTAGAGGAAGAACAATTAAAAGTTATGAGAACATCAACAAGATGTTAAGGACTTAAGCTAGATAAAAACTCATGAAAGTATGAGTTGAATATCACAAACACTACAACATATGAGGGGCATACCGACGCTGCATATACCGACGGTCATAGTCGGCATCGGTATAGCCCTCGGAAAATCTCACTAAGAGATACCAACGGTCAAGTGACCGTCGGTATGACCGTTTTAAACGGATCGTTAGTGTGGCCCGCAGCCGCCGGTATAAGCGTCGGTATAGGCGTCGGTATATGCATCGGTATGAGCGTCGGTATAAGCGTCAGTAACTTATTGGCAACTACCGACACGTATACCGACGTCCATACCGGCGCCTATACCGGCGGCGAATTTTTAAACATACCACGAACCTGAGAGCAAAACTTCACAATTCTGCGCGTGTTTGAGTATTGTCGGCCTACTGTCGAACTTGCGTGCGCAAACCTGCATTGTCTTGTGCACTCACACACACACGGATCTCTCTCTCTACACACACACACTCTCTCTCGGCTTAGCTTTCACATCTTGGTAAGTGCTGCGCATACTGTTAGCATTTGTGTTTCTCTATGCTTTAGGGTTTCTAATTTCTCTTTTAGTTGATTTTGCAGAAGTTCATTGTCGTTGATTGTTTGGAATTGGACGAGAGACGACCTACATTATGCTTTGGCGACAACGATTCAAAGAGAGACATACTTGTAAGTGATTCTTTTATTCGCTATTGATAGAGAGAGAAGGGGAGAGAGAGAGAGAGAGAGAGAGAGAAAGAGAGAGAGAGAGAGAGAGAGAGAGAGAGAGAGAGAGAGAGAAAGAAAGAGAGAGAGAAGAGAAAGGAAGATACACATTAGTTTACACATGCATACATACACACATACATGTACACACATGCATGCTTACATACACACACCTATACACACATGCATGCTTACATACACACACCTATACACACATGCATGCTTACATACACACACACATATACACATATGCATGCATACACACACACATAAATTTACACACATGCATACATACACACATGCATACATACACACATGCATACACACATACATACACACACATATATACACATATGCATACATACACATACACACACACACATATACACACATACATACACACACGCATATATACACACATGCATGCATACATACACACACATATACCGGCATGCATGCATACACACATATATACACACATGCATACATACACACATATACACACATGCATGTATACATACACACACATGTATACGCATGCATACACATACACACACATACACATACATGCATGCATACATACACACACGTACACACACATGCACACACATGCATGCCTACATACACACACACATACACATACACACACATGTATACACATGTATACATACACACACACATGTACACATGCATACATACACACACATATATACACACATGCATACATACACACATATAATCCTATTTTTATTTTGAAGTTTTTGTTTTACATCAAATATATAAAAATAGGATTAGGGTTTTAGGGTTAAATATTTAAGATTAGAGTTTTAGTGTTTTAAATAGGATTAGGGTTTTAGGGTTAAATATTTAAGATTAGGGTTTTAGGGTTTTAGGTCTAGATATTTAAGATTAAGGTTTTAGGGTTTAGTATTTTAGATTTAAGTCTAAGTCTTTCTGATTAGGGTTTTAGGATTTTAATACGTAGATAACATATATACACAAACACACATATACATATAATACATACATACATGTAGATACACATGCATACAAAAATATACATATTTTAGATTTAAATCTTTAAGATTAGGGTTTTAGGGTTATAACACCTACATAACATATATGCACACATACACATACACATATAATACATATATACATGTATGTACACATGTATACAGAAATATACATATTTTAGGTCTAGATATTTAAGATTAGGGTTTTAGGGTTTAGTATTTTAGATTTAAGTCTAAGTCTTTCTTATTAGGGTTTTAGGATTTTAATACGTAGATAACATATATACACAAACACACATATACATATAATACATACATACATGTAGATACACATGCATACAAAAATATACATATTTTAGATTCAAATCTTTAAGATTAGGGTTTTAGGGTTATAACACCTACATAACATATATGCACACATACACATACACATGTAATACATATATACATGTATATACACATGTATACAGAAATATACATATTTTAGGTCTACATATTTAAGATTAGGGTTTTAGGGTTTAGTATTTCAGATTTAAGTCTAAGTCTTTCTAATTAGGGTTTTAGGATTTTAATACGTAGATAACATATATACACAAGCACACATATACATATAATACATACATACATGTAGATACACATGCATACAAAAATATACATATTTTAGATTTAAATATTTAAGATTAGGGTTTTAGGGTTATAACACCTACATAAGATATATGCACACATACACATGCACATGTAATACATATATACATGTATATACACATGTATACAGAAATATACATATTTTAGGTCTACATATTTAAGATTAGGGTTTTAGGATTTAGTATTTCAGATTTAAGTCTAAGTCTTTCTGATTAGGGTTTTAGGATTTTAATACGTAAATTACATATATACACAAACACACATATACATATAATACATACATACATGTAGATACACATGCATACAAAAATATACATATTTTAGATTTAAATCTTTAAGATTAGGGTTTTAGGTTTATAACACCTACATAAGATATATGCACACATACACATGCACATGTAATACATATATACATGTATATACACATGTATACAGAAATATACATATTTTAGGTCTACATATTTAAGATTAGGGTTTTAGGGTTTAGTATTTCAGATCTAGAATTTTAAGATTAGGGTTTTAATTAAATATATATAATTAAATATATAAAAATAGGATTACATAAGGAAAAAAATCTGAATATATAAATAAATATATATATAAAATAAGATAATTATATACATGAATAAGTATAAAACGAACTAGTGTCTTAAATAATTTAATTAAATATTTATAATTAAATATATAAAAATAGGATTACGTAAGGAAAAAAATCTGAATATATAAATAAATATATATATAAAATAAGATAATTATATACATAAATAAATATAAAAAGAACTAGTGTTTTAAATAATTTAATTAAAAATTTATAATTAAATATATAAAAATAGGATTACGTAAGGAAAAAAATCTGAATATATAAATAAATATATATATAAAATAAGATAATAATATACATAAATAAATATAAAAAGAACTAGTGTTTTAAATTATTTAATTGAATATAATTAAGTAAAGAAAAAATCTGAATATATAAATTAATATATAAATACACAAACACACATACTTATATACCTATCTATATTCACATATATATACATATACACATATATATACACATGCATACATATATATACATGTTTTAGTTCTAGGTCATTTGGATTAGGGTTTTAGGGTTTTAACACGTACATAATATATATACACACATACACATACACATATAATACATATATACATGTATATACACATGTGTATAGAGATATACATAATTTAGGTCCAGATCTTTAAAACTAGGGTTTTAGGGTTTAGGCATACATATAACTTAATTAAGAGGAAAAAAATCTGAATAAATAAATAAATAAATATATAAAATAGGATCAATCAAGAAAAAATCCGAATATATAGATAAAATAGGATAGCTATATAGATTAGGGTTTTAAAACTAGGATTTTAAGTTTTTTTAGGTATTTAAGTATTTAGGTCTTTAAGAGTTAGATTTTTAGGTTTAATAAAAAAAGAAATGTTCTAAAATGTCCATATTGTAGCAGATGGCTTCTTTGGATCCTGAAGAGAGAATGGCATGTCCTTGCACACAGTGCAAGTATCAAATTTATCGAAAACGACGGATTTATATTGCACATGTTACAGAGTATGGATCCTTTGATAGGAGTCGACTGGAAAACCTACGCTATCATTCGCATGATTGGCACAAGTTTTTACAGTTTGTGCTCCCTGTAGCCCTAAAAGATTGTCTTTCAGAGGATGTACGAAAAACCATTTATAAAATTAGTTCTTTAGTACGGTGGATATCTTCTAAAGAGATAAATAGAGATAGCATAGAGAGTGCAAAACTCAATGCTATCGAGGCTGTTTGTATGGTAGAGAAATACTTTCCCACAAGTATTCTCACTATTCAACTTTATTTACTGGTTCATGTAGTAAATGAAGTTGCAATAGCAGGAACTGTCCATAGTCGATGGATGTTCTTCTTAGAGAGCTTTATGAAGACATTAAAAGGTTTTGTTCGACAGAGAGCACGTCCAGAGGGTAGCATGGCAGAGGGATGGCTTGTACAAGAATCTCTTGTATTCATTACTGAGTTTCTACGTATATCGGAGTGGATTCTACATACCTTTAGGACGAGTACCTCAGATGGAGGCAGTGCAACGGACGTTGTGTCGCCCGCTTCTACTCCTAGGATGAGTACCTCAGATGTAGGTACGCCATGCAGTACACCACGTAGTACACCACGCAGTACACCACGTACACCTTGGGGTGCTCATGACCATGATGACTCCAAGGTGTATAGTATCCGAGATGGAGCTCCGGTGATGGATGTGGCTGGCAAAGCAATGCGTGCATGCATACGACAGCTTTGCTCCATCCAGTTTGGACACTCCATCATGCGGAAATGGAGTGAACAGGATAAAGATTGGAAGAATTATATCACACAGACGATTTACCGGGAGTTCCGACCAGCCGATGGACAGTCTCTTGCCAGTTCAGAGTGGATTCTGCATACCGCACGTGAGGTCATGTCGCATCGACGATCCGAGGCTCGTGATTCATTCAGAGAAGGCTTACCAAAGCCTGTGTGGTTAGATGATGAGGAGTGGGACATGATTCGTGATGAGCAGCAGTAGACTCCTGATCGATATCGCCAGCAACGAAATGCCACAGCCACACATCTAGACACGATTGGACCGTCACATTTGGGCAGCGGCAGATATGACACGATGCGTCATGAGTTTGTAAGTACCATTTCATTTATAGAATTTATTTGTGTTAAATTTCTCATATATATTTCTCTAATCTTTTTATATTTGTTTCATGAGTTGGCAATGGGTCGTCCTCCAACACGATCGGAGGAGTCTTATGGATATAGTCATGGGTTGACTACACTATTGCAGGACTTGGAGGGATGCGGTGCGGTAGTTTCATGGGAGCGTTTGCGATGAGGTAATTAATTTATAAACTTGGTTTTTACTTGTTTGTAATTTTCATGTGAATTTATCTCATTCCATTATTGTTCTTTGTTGCAGGACTATTGATATGGAACGTTCTTTGCATGTGTATGGCAGTGGAAGTCCAATATTTTGTATTTGATTTCCATATGGCAATACATTGCTTTGCCACATTTTGTAAAAGCGTCATATATGATAGTGGTTTGCCACACTCTTGTACATGCTTCATTATTGAAATATATAACTTCTTTTGTACATGGTTCATTGTTCATTCTGATTATCGACCTCTTTTGTGTACAATAATACTCTGTTTCATGAAATCATATTTCAGTTGTCATTAGAGTACACATCACATGTACTCGGTTTTTTTTGGGCAGAGTGTATTGTCTTTTGTTCAGCAACATCATGGTAATGTTGCTGTAGCAAAAGACAAAACATTCTGCCCAAAAAAAATTTTGCAGGTATGGTCGTCGGTATAAGGGACGGTACTCCCAGTAGTGTCATCGGAATAACCGTCCGTACACCCAGGACACATAAAATGCCAGAAGCAATAAAATGCCAGAAGCAATAAAATGCCAGAAGCAATAATGATGTTGCCATTTGACATATCATGAACTGTACATCTGTCATCAACAAATTTCACAGCCAAGCCAATCTTGACTAATGAAGAAACCGATAATCGATTTTTCTTGATCCCTGGCACAAACAAAGCATCTGACAAAGTGAAAGAACTACCATCAGCAATAGGCAAAATGATCTTACCAACTCCTATAATAGGATAGGAGGAGTTGTTGGCGCATGTAACAGTATTCCTTATAGGGACAGGCTCGAGTGAAGAGAAGAAATTGTTTTTGAGGTGTATATGGCATTGTACACTGACATTTTATCCCATGTTGAACCAAAAATGCATTAAAATTAGAGGACATGTATTTCCCACTTGATCAAAATGGAGGATTCATTTTACATGCTGATAAATTTTGAGCCATAACTAGAAATTGTTTGAAGACCTGCAACTTTTCTTTTAATGGATATACTCATGCATGCCTAGAGAAATCATCAATAAAAGTCAGGAAGTAAAAGTAGTTCCCAAAAGAAGGTGTCTACATAGGATTATTTGCCCAAAATACGACCTTCACAGACATGTTTACAAGGTGCCTCAAGTTTGGATAGAGCGGACACCATTTCAGATTTCTGTAGGCATAGCAAAGTAGAAAAATTCAAATGACTAAAGCATGCATGCCAAAGCTTTGCATCTGAGATAGCATGAGAATCTTGAGCTGCACATGTTGAATCGTTGATAGATTTTGCATAATGTATGAGCTTATACAACCCATGAAATAAAATGACACAAGCAAAAATGACATCACCTTTTGAAAGATCATGAACTGTACACCTGTCATCAAAAAATTTGACAACCAAGCCAATCTTGGCTATTCTAAAACTGACAACATATTTTTCTTGATCCTTGGGACATACAATGCATCTAACAATGTGAAATAACTACCATCAACAATATTCAAAATGATCTTACCAACTCCCATTATAGGATATGAGGAGTTGTTTGCACATGTGACAATATTCCCTGTAAAGGCACGCTCAAGTGAATTAAAGAAATTGCGCTATGAGGTAATATGTTTGGTTGCTCCACTATCAAAGCATCAAACATCTGTGTCTACTACAGACATAAATTGCTCATGAGAAGATGGATCATCATTTCATATAGTAGTAAACACCCATTCTTCATTCTACACAAGATTAGCGACTCTGTTTTCGGTGTAGAGGCCTCTACAACAACCATTCCATCCTCTTTCTTCTTTTCCTCTTTTGCAACAAGTTTTAGAAAACTCTTTATGACATGAACATTTCCTTTACAGTATTCGCAAAGCTATTTCTACTTTTCTATTTTCTTCTCATCTTTTTCTTCCTTCTTTGAATGTGCAGCATTAGCAAATTTTTGCTTACTAGTAGATGAGCTCCATTTACCTTTGCCATTCTCACTAGCTAAGAAAGCTTGATTTGCAACACACATAATGGACTTGTTCTACCTGGTATAAAGTGGTAAGTGTATCCCAAGCATCCTTTGCTATTTTGCAAGAGTGAATGTGAGGGATAATGGCATGTTTGAGAGAAAAAGCAATCAATGCATGTGCTTGAGAATCTTTGCCAACCCATCGAAGTTGCTCTATAGTAGGTGCATCAGGAATCGCAACATGAATAGGAATCTAAAGATCATCACCTTAAACGCCATCTACATCATCTTCAATAACTCTATTCGTAGGTGTATTCAAGCATTTTTCAATACCCTACACAATATTTCATAGACCTTTTGCTACCAATACATGATGCATCATATATGCCCATAATGAGTAAATAGTACCATCAAACTTTTCCTCAACAATCAACATACAAAATACAGGATTGCTTTCAGCCATGGCCACTAACTAAATACCCTAATGTATAAAAATGATTGTATCTCAAAAAGCTGAACAAAACTACCTTGTCGGGCTCTGCTAAACCTGTAGCAGACTTCAAGACGCTTGTACTGGCAAACCAAAACTTATATATATGTTTGGCACAAAAGGACAAAATTTCCTACGCATGCATTGTGATAGTGCATTTGGAGGTCAAAACGAGCTCATATCAAAATTTTTATGCCACAAAGTGAAGCCATTTTGAACTCCTAATCGCGCTAAGTATGCTCACCAATTTTCGTGAGATTCTAAGACTATGACCAGAGGGGTGTTGACGATGCCCTAGATGAAGCGATGACCTACTCTAATACCAATTGTTGGAGTTTGAGGTCTAGGGAATCACATGAATAGCACAATGATGAAGAAGAAGCTTGAAGCACAACACACAATATTGAATGTATTACAAAGTGAATGCACAAGACTAAGTCACCCATTAGTCTTATATGCATATATACAAGCCTGGAGAATAAAAACCTCTTAAAGAGGGAAAAAGTGCCTAAAAAGTGCCTCGGTGGTCCTAAATGTGTTCACACATATCACTACCTAAATATATCAACATATCTTGCATCTATAAACACCATTTAATTCTTTTTCGATGGTGACTTGAGTTATGATACATTTCTTTTATTTTTGAAGAAATTCACCTCTTGTATCTTTAGTGGAACATCAAAGAAGTGTAGATGTATGCTAGACTATACAAAATAATAAACCCTATATGCATGTTTGTTCCATGAAAGAAAATGTGGGTATGCATAAGCACATGACAAAAGTTTTTTTAAACATATATGCATACCTGGGCATCCAAGTAAGTATAAAATGCCCCAAGCTTCCAACATCAAAAGTGAATGTATGGATATGCCTCTTCATGCAAGGATTAATGGAGGGATGAAGCTATGATGGAGGTAAGTACAACTTCCAATTTGCTCATCTTTATTTTCCATTCCAGAGGAATGCATGAAAGAATTCATTTCAAATGAAGTACGTGAAATCCTAATGCACATTGAATGGTGCATAAAATGATTCATTTAAATGATGCAATAGAGGCATAATTGAATGGAAAGGAGTTTTTCATTACCATGGAGTAGATTGGCCACCTAAAAGATTGTCATAAATTGGACATAAAATGTTCATTATAGCATAGCATGAACATGAATGGAAAGAACAAGCATGTATTGATGTGTTGAATGGAGTTCCAAGTGTAAACTCCATGCATTCGTTAAGTAGGGGTTCAATACTTGGACCTTATGCATGCTAAGCATCTTCAAGTAAAGATGTATGTGTTCTTGGCATACATTATGTGTGCATTAATTGAATCACACATGCATGGATTGTTGGGACTTGAGAGTGAAATTAAGTTCAATATGATTAAGGTAAGGATAGGAAATGACTTATGGTTATGAAGTCAAAAGCATAAAAGTTTAAAGGATCATTGAGGATATGTAACTCAATAAACATTAACTTTTTTGCTTTTTATATGTTGGCTTAGTTCAAAATCCTACAAAATTTAACACCAATAGAGAAAATTTAAGCTTTGAGTCCTAATTATGGACCCTCAAGTCCATAATAATCATGGTATGCCTAATGAGCAAGGCCAAGGACTTAGGCTACAAGATAGTCAAGCAATGTTTCTCTTCTTATCAACCATAGTTAATGGTAATAAGAATTTGGATCAAAATCCAAAAGAGAAACCTGCATGAGACTCTACAAACAATGATATTTCAATCTCATGAATTCCAAAGGCCTTAAGAAATTTAAAAGATCATCATTGGGGACAATGATCACACTAATGGGGGAAGAGAATTTCATAGAGTGACAATCTAATGCAAGAAATGGCCGAACCATTTCATCCTTCTGAGCAAAACTTATTTTTCCCCCAATAAGATTCTCTTTTTTGTTTGACAAAAAGGATGGTAGATTTGGAGCTTAGAAAAAAAAGTTGCTTCAAGATTAAAGAGTTGTAACTCATTATGCATATTTGGCGAAAAGGAAAAATAAAGGGTTGTAAGATACCTTAAAATACCATTACTTAGGAATATGTCCTAAGAGAAACTATCAAATTTCCAATATGGTTATAGGTATGAACATTTGGTCAAGTCAATGATGGCCTTATGACTATTTCCTTTGAGATAGATGCACAACTATGTCAAAAGATATTTATTACATCTGATTAAAAAAATAGCTCAATGAAGGCTCAATGTTCAGATTCTTTTCAAGAATAAATCAAGACTTTGTAAGGATATAACTTACAAGGATTTTTTATTGTACTTGATTAGACTAATACAAACAAAGTCTTCTCAATAAGTAATTCTTGAGTAAGAGCTAAAATTATCTGCACTAAGGTGAAAGTGTAAATCAAAAGTATGGGACATCTAGGTTTACACTATCACTAAAGTGGATTTAGTGGTATGGGACATCGCATTTAAGGATAATAGAAGCTTGAACTCAAGGATATTCAATGACTTTCTCGGTTAGCTTGAAAGAAAAGAGAACTTATCATTAATAAAGCCTCAATTGGGTTTAGGAAATAAGATGGGCATCAATTTCCTTAAAGGTTTACAATTTTCAAGGACAGAAACTCTTTAAAGGGAGGAAGAAAGGTATCATTAATATGATAATTATAAGCAAAAGATGCATTTCTTAACTCTTTCGTGAAAGTTGAGTATATTTGATATCAAATACCTAAGTGTGTTTGAGATTTGAACTCAAAAAACGTAAGAATTGGATATGCAAGGATGTGATTCATTCCACTTTGGTCTTAATCAAAATATAAGCTAGTCTAAGACTTTAAGCATACCCATAGTAAGGTACTTGAGAATAATGGATGAGGAAAGGAGCATGAAAACTTGCTTAAGTCAAAAGGATGACATCTAATTGTTGATCCCTAGAGGAAGAACAATTAAAAGTTATGAGAACATCAACAAGATGTTAAGGACTTAAGCTAGATAAAAACTCATGAAAGTATGAGTTGAATATCACAAATTATAAATCCCATGGGTAAATATCAAAGAAAAAAAGGGATCTTAATGAGAAAATATTTGGTCTTATCTTAAGTTAACTTGGCTAGAGGAATTTTGGGAAAATCAAATGACCTAGATTGGTCAAAGGGATCAAACCTTTAATGGTTTGATATATCATGTCAATAATATTTTAATGGTTGAACAAAGAAATCTTTGAGGTATAAGCTTAATTGGCATGAGATCTAGACACCTTGGTTCTTCCTCTCTTGTTCATGGCACCAAGGAATTCAAAGATGGATTCGGGAGCATGGAGAATGATCAAAGAGTATTAAAAGGCAAGGATTTGAAAGAGCAATTGGCAAACATAGATGAGATTATTCCGGATGCATCACTCATTTCTACATTATTGAAAGGATTCGGGTCACTACACTTCGTTTGGTTGCAAAAGGAAATCCAAATATGTATGCATTTGATGAGGTTGTGTCTCTTCTTTGCTACTATGTTGACATCCAATTTGTATCCATTGAGGGGGGATTGTTATGCATCAATAAAAGTATGTTGAAAACTACTTTAGTGTTTTGACTTTGAGGATTGCAAGCCAGTTTCCACACTAGTGAAGACAAGATTTAGGTTCTCAATTGAGGATTCCAGTGATGCATTTGACACTTCTCTTTATCAACAAGTTGTGAGATGTCTTATATATGCATGCAACACAAGGTTGTATATATATCTAATGCAATTTCCTAGTTGAGTTGATTCATGCATAGCCCTGGCACCAAGCATTGGAAAGTGGGAAAAAATGTGTTGAGGTATCTCAAAGGCACTTTGAGCTTAGTTCTCTTTTATTGTAGATATATTTAGTCATGCTTGCACGCTTTTACACATATTGATTGGGTTGGTTGTTATAATACTTGCATGCCCACTAGTGGTAATTGCTTTTCTTTGGAGATGCATGCATATCTTGGATAAGTAAGGAGCAACCTACAATGGTGACATCGAATTGTGAAGCTAAGTATAGGGTAGTTTTCATAGCTACAGTAGAGTGTATATGATTGAGACACCTATTGATAGATCTTTGCATGGAGATTGATGTTGTTGCACATATTCTCACTGATAGTCAGAATGCATTGGCTAGTGCATGAAATCTAGTGTTTCATGCACAAAACAAACATATTGAGATGAATTATCACCATGTGAGAGAGCTCCTTCAAATAGGAGATATTGATTCACTATGTGCCCACACAAGATAATGTGGTAGACATATTCACCAAAGCTCTTCCATGGAAAAGTTTGAAGCTTTTCACAAAGCTTTAGGCTTGTTGCCTAGTGGGGGCTGATATTTCACCCTTTGTATGTGTTCACATCATTTGCCCTAGGGGGGGTTTTCACACTTATATGTTCCTCAAGTAGCTTTGAACCTTTTCCCTATACATGGGCATGTTTTACTCTAGTGCTAGCTAAATATTTTTTCCCATTTTACCACATACATAATACACTAATATGTGGTGGTACTTTGTAATTAGGGATACTATTAAGCTCTTACTTCACCATTGTTCATCATCGATAGAGAGAGCTATTACAATCATCTGTCTTCTTCGTGTGTCTTGCTATGTTTGTGCTCCTTGTGTGTGCTTCTTATGTGTCTCTCACACTTCTACACACACCCAAAAAGAATATGATGTATATTTGCCTTGGTTTAGCCCTTGAATTAAACTCGAAGCATGATTGAACCTTTGTGCTGAACCCTTGGGGTATTTATTCATATGAGCTCCCAATCGAATGGTTGTGAACCTTAGAATTGATTTATCCTAAGGTGTGGGAACCTTAATCTTGGAAGAAGGTTCTCTAAGTGCCACCTTGGGGTGTCTGTGAGAAAAGAATCCTCATTTGATTTAGAAGGCATGCGATAGACCTTGGGAAATTAGAAGGCATGTGATCAACCTTGGGAAAGTGTCCAAATGAGGGACACATGGCTAAACACTTGACCAAACCGAAGGAAACATACCCCTTGGCCTAGAGGTATATATATGGGTGGAGTTGGATGGGTGGATGTGTGCTCTCTTTGTTAGGAAGTGGTCTTACTTGATCCTTGAGCTCTCTTGCTAGTTACTTTGATAGTTAGATCTCTAGGTGGATGTTGTAATTATTTAAAATCAATCTTTTGAGATGAATATTGCGCATCAGGATTAATAAGATTAGTTTCAATGCCAACTTTTTGATGTCCTTCAATAGCTACATATGTTTTGAGTCTCTTTAACACAAATTACCAAACAATCAAAAGAAAACATTAGTAGAAGAAACAAGGTATACAAATGACTTTTGACCTCTCATTACAATGTATCTCTCTTGTGCATGGGATATTACAATTGTATCTAATGCATGATCATGTAATATGGCCCTATTGATGCATGCTTGATGTGCAAAAACTCAAAACTGGTGCAAAACACATCGTTGTGCAATGCGCACAAGGTTCTTGCACAAAGTGGTTTATAGTTCCTCCATATATTACATAAATTCTTTCTCCATAACAAATTTTAGAATATCTAGTATGTTTTGTACGGATATTGAGGATGCGAATGGCTTGAGCATCCATATTTATCTGGATTTTGTTGACGAATTTGTTCTATGCTATACAATGGGTCACTTGATTTTAGTTTTCCACCATAGATATGCTGATATATTTAGGTAGTGATGTGTGTGAACACATTAGGACCGCTGGGGCACTTTTTTCCCTCTTTAGGAGGTTTTTTCCCCCGGCTTGTATATATGCCTATTGCCCTAATGTGCTACTTATCTTTGTACATTCTCTAGTAGTACATTCAGTATTGTGTGTTGTGCTCTAGGCTTCTTCTTCTTCCTTGTGATGTTTGCGTGCTTTCGCAGACGTCTAACTCCAACAATTGGTATCAGAGCAGGTCGTTGCTTCATCTAGGGCATCGTCCACACTCCTCTAGTTGCAGTCTCATAATCGCACGAATTTTGGTGAGCATACTCAGGGTGTTTCAGAGATCAAAACCGCTTCGCTCTGTGTTCCAAAATCGTGATTTGAGCTCGTTTTGGCCTCTGAACACACTATCACAGTGCTTGTGCAAGTTATTTTGTTTTTTTGTGCCAAAGATATATACCAGTTTTGGTTCGCCAGTATAAGCATCTTGGAGTCTGCTAAAGGTTTGGCAGAATTCGTTTGGGCAGTTCTATTCAACTTTTTGAGATATAGTCAATTTTTTGCATCAAGGTATTTTAGTCATCGGCCATGGCTGAAAGTAGTGATGCATTCGATATGTTGGCTGTTGAGGATAAGTTGGATTGTACCAACTACCCATTATGGGCTTATACGATGCAACACATATTGGTTGCAAAAGGACTGTGGAATATTGTGCATGGTGTTGAAAGAAGTCTTGTTACACCTGCAAATACAAGTACTGTAAATACAAGTGCTAGAACTGATGGAGATGGTGTCGAAGATGATGATATTCTGTAGATTCCTAATCGTGCTGTGGTTTTTACTACACCTACTGTAGAGTAGATTTGTTGGGATGGTAGAGATGCTCAGGCACATGCATTGATAGCTTTGTCTATCAAACGTGCCATTATTCCTCACATTTCCTCTTGCAGAACAACGAAGGATGCTTGGGATACACTTACCACATTGTACAAAGCTAGGAATGAGGCTCGTGTTGCTTACCTCCGGAAATAGTTGGAGAGTGAGCACATGAATGAAGGTGATTCTATGGACAATTTTCTAACAAAGATCAAAGACTTGAAGGAACAGTTGATGTCTGCTAATGAACTTATACCAGATAGCTTACTTGTGCAGACCATTCTTAATGGTCTTTTCTCTTTCGCTAAACTTGAGGCACCTGGTAAACATGTATGTAAAGGCTATATTTTTGGCAAAATGAAGGGATCCTCATTTCCAAAAGATGGTTCAGTTCGAGCTACTAAAAAATTGCAGCTTGTTCATAGCAATGTCTCTGGTCCTATGCAGACACCCTCTTTTTGAAATTATCTTTACTTTATGACTTTCATTGATGATTTTGCCAGGCATCCATGGGTATATCCACTCAAAGCAAAGTCCAAAGTGTTTATGTGCTTCAAATAGTTTCTGGTTTTGGCTGAAAATATATCAGCATGTAAAATGGGCACCCTCCGTTCTGATCGAGGGGGGGAATATATGTCTTCTGACTGTAATGCATTTCTGACTGAACGTGGGATAAAACACCAGTGTACAGTGTCGTATACACCTCAATAGAATGGAGTTGTTGAACGGAAGAACAGGTCACTCATGGAGATGGCAAGGTGTATGGTCAAGAGTCAAGCCTTACCACATAGTTTTTGGCTTGAGGCTGTTATGTGTGCAACATATGTACTTAACAGGTATCCCACTAAAGCACTGCACTCTATCACTCCATATGAGGCTTGGCATGATCGCAAGCCATTGGTTGCTCATCTGCGTGTTTTTGGTTGTCTGGCATATGCATTAGTGCCTGAACAACATCACAGAAAATTGGATGATAAAGTAGTAAAATGTATTTTTGTTGGGTACAGTTCTGAAAGTAAAGGCTATCGCCTGTATCATGCATAGACTAAACACATTTTGGTTAGCCATGATGCTATTTTTGTGGAAGATGCTATTCAGCCATTGCTTTCATGTACTGAGGAGACATCTGCTAGCTCCAAAGACATGTATGATACTTTGCTGCCTCTTTTTAGAGGTGGACAGTCTAGTGGTTTCATGTGATGATGCAGATCATTCCATTTTTGATGCAGATTTAGATGATGCACTCGTTGATGAGAGAGATGATATTGAGCAAGCAAAAGTATGCCAAAATGGTTGGTGCATACTTTGCGTGACAACAAATTAGATGCACCTCTCTCATATTGTACTTGATTGGGCTCTCATAATGCCTCTTTTGCATTAGATTGCTATGTTATGGCTGCCTCTAGTCTCTGTGATGAGACTAAACCTGTTTCGTTTGATGAAGCACAAGATTATGAACATTGGATGGCTGCAATGCAATCTAAATATGATGCTATAATGAAGAATGGTACTTGGTCTTTATGTGACTTGCCTCCTGGCAAGAAGGCCATCAGCACAAAGTGGGTATACAAGCTGAAGCGTAAACCTGATGGAACAATTGAGAGGTATAAGGCTAGGCTTGTTGTTGAGGATAGAAGAATCTTGAGGATAAATAGTTAATCTAAATTATGAAAGTCTGCTAACTCAGATATTACTCAATTGGATGTTGTTGAGTTGGAAATTTGCTGAATTTGTATTTTCTTGCTCGGATTTTAACAGACAGTTATTTTGTTAGGCGCTGATCTCGCAATAAAGAGAGTAGTTGTATTTCGTTCACTGGAAGAAGGAAGTTAAGACGGGGAAGAAGCGTCTCCAAGAGGGAGAGTGCAAGAAACCAGAAGAGGAAGAGGCGTCCTCAAAGAGAACAACGTCAATTATCTATTACCTTAAATGTATTTTTGATAGTCACAAGTGTTAACTGAACTTTTCTATCGTGTAATACCTGATGTAGAAGAACTCTACTGGAGTTATTACTCATATACATTCAACGCAAGAATTAATCTTTTTCTATTTTGAGTTTTGTTTGTTGAAGAGAGATTTTGTCGCAGTGTAATAGTGCTAAATCTGAAATCTGTTGTAAGCATATTCTTTGTGTGAAATAGATCAGTTTTAAAGTTTGATTGTTAAGAAACAAGTAGTGATGTGTTGATTGCGAACCCCAACACATTTGGAGATCCTACTATGTTGCTAATGAAGCAAGAAATGCATGAAGTAAAGAAGGAAACGATTTGGTAAAGTGTATTTTACAAGAGCGCATGCAAAGGCAGCTAACGTGGAGTCATCCTCAGAATTTTACGATTGGTACGAAGCCGAGGAGGAAGCTAATCTAGAAATAGAAGAGGAACAAGGAGAAACAAGTGCAGCAGAGGTAAGGTTAGTGGGCGGTATACTTGGAGTGCTATTCCTAACAGAAGCAAATGTAGGAGTAAGAAGACGACTCCAGTTCGACCCACTTGCAGGGGCGACTGGTCAAAGAACTAGGCGTACACCTCAACCACAGCCAATGGCGCAACCACCTCCCAATCCCAAAGTCAAAGCAGCTCATTTCAGAGGAGGCTCTAAAGAAGATGCTGATTGCCATGTGGCTGAATTTGAGATAAAATGGACAGCTAATGGATACCCAGCTATATATGGTAATGACATTAAACTTCAACAATTTGCTGCCACATTGGAAGGACGAGCAATGAGCTGGTTCGGTCAATATGGTATTTCCCATTTTGCTACATATGATGCATTAAAAATAGCATTTTTGCAAAGATTTAGAAAAGAGAAGACGCCTTCCGACGTGTTACGGAAATTGAGAGCTATTAGGCAAAAAACCATGTTAGTGGAAGATTATGCTCAGAAATTCAGAACCTTAATGGAACGATTGCAAGGTAATGAAAGACCTACTGACGAGATGTCGGCAGGTTATTTTCTAAAAGGATTACGAAGTACCATTAGACATGTAGTTGCAAATGTGGATATTGCGAATGGCTTTGATGTATTAGTATTAGCAGCTGCACGCGTGGAAAGAAGATTTGGATGGGCTAAAAAGAGACATTCTAATTCTAGTTCAGAGGTTGACTCTGATTCAGAATTGGAGTCAGACAAAGGTTCAACTGATTTTGACTGTGATACCCAAGATGAAGAAGTAGTAGGGAGCAAGCATCGCAGGCATAAGGCTAAGCAAAGTAAAAAGGAAGCATGAATTAGTAAGTTAAAAAGACATGGATATTCCATTGTAGCTCCAAAAGAAAGGAGATTTTGTGATATTTGTGATAAAGACGGACATATAACAAACCAATGTTGGTACAACCCCAAGAATAGAGGGCAAAGTTCACGGAAAGAGAATAGGAATAATATTGATGTGGCAGCCAATCAGGCTATGGTTGTGCAAGGGAGAGGCAATTTTCAGAGGCAGCAACAAGTAAGACCTCTATGGGGAGATCAAGGGAATTAGCAAGGACATAATCAGCAAGGTCATAAGCAGGGGCGACCACAAAGAGTGATGCCTTGTGGATATTGTTCAACGCTTGATCATTGGATAGGACCCAATTGTCCATTATGGGTAAAACATAGAGAAGAAAGGGGCATACTAGTAATTCGATATAATCAGCCTAATCAACAGGGACAACAACTACAACAGGGATAGCAGGATGCTCAAGCCAATGCTATAGTTATTGAGTTACCAGAACCGGAGTGTCGAAAGGAGACAACTCCTAGTACATCGGAAATGGTAAATGCAAAGCATGACTCTCAGTGGTGCTATGATTGTAAGCAGTGTGGGAAAGGAAAAGAAGTGGAAGTGTTGGTGGTCACAAGGTCCAAGAACAAAGGTCCTATTAATTGGCAAGAACAATGATAGGTTAGGGACAAAGTGCAAAAATAGGTTCAGCAAGAGCAGCATAAACAGGTGAAATTTATAAATCCTGCCGAGGAAGAGTAGGATGCAGGCATGGTACTGTCAATAACAATCGAAAACAAGAATCCGATCAAGCAAGATGCTGATAAAGATTGGTTTGAGGTAATCATTAACTCACCATTACAGTTGTCTTTAGACCAATTATCGGCAAAGGCACCTACAAATGTGAAGGAAATAATGCGGTTCAGAGGTCAGATTAAGTGCCACTCCAGATACTTACGATATTTGGCTAATATTTCTTTACCACTTACACATTTGACAAAAAAGGATGTTCCATTCGTATGGGCGGATGCTCAAGAAAAAGCATTTCAACTCTTGAAGAAGATGGTATCTGTGGCACCAATTTTGCAACCACTAGATTGGTCATTGCCTTTCCACATATTTGTTGATGCATCTGATGTGGCTATTGGAGCAGTTTTGATGCAGAAAAAGGAGAAAGGATGGTATAGACTAGTGTATTATTCTAGTAGGGTATTGTGTTCAGCCGAAAGGAATTATCCGGTGACTGAAAGGGAAGCTCTAGCAATGGTATATTCTCTCAACAAGTTTCGACATTATTTGTTGGGAAATAAAGTGGTTTTTCATGTGGATCACCAGGCTTTGATATATTTGATTAAGAAGCCTTTGTTGACAGGAAGACTAGCCAGGTGGATGCTTTTATTGCAAGAGTTTGATTTTGTGATTATTCATACTCTAGGCAAAGAGCACGCAATGGCTGACTATTTTAGTCGATTGGAATCAGGAGAGGCACCTTCAGGTGTCAATGATGAATTCCCCGATGCGAAATTGTTTAATGCACATGTTGCTGAACCAGATTCTTGGTATGATCAGCTATTAGTATTTTTAATGGATGGGTCACTACCACAACATTTCTCACCTCATCAAAGAAAGAAATTTGCACTTAAAAGCAGACCATATTTGATCATAGCCAGTGCATTATATAAAAAAGGGGTGGATCAGGTTATTAGGAGGTGTGTACCAGAATTTGAGCAACCAGCAGTGTTACAAGAGGCACATTCAGGGCCAGTAGGAGGTCATTTGTCTAGGGATATTACAGGAAAGAAAGTGTTACAAGTAGGTTTATGGTGGCCTACTGTGTTAAAGGATGCGCATGAGTATGCAAAAAGATGTGTGTTTTGTTAGAAGATGGGCCAACCAAGCAATTCAGATCGGATGTCGGATCATCCGGTTTTACCATTGGATCCATTCCAAAAGTGGGGTATGGATTTTGTGGGCCCTATTAAACCAATTACTCAGTGTGGAAACATATATATTTTAGTAGCTACTGATTATTGTACAAAGTGGGTGGAAGCAGTGGCATTGAAAGATAATAAGGCAACAAGTGTGGCAAAATTTCTTTATCATAATATTATGACCAGATTTGGTTGTCCTATTGAGTTGGTAAGTGACAGAGGTGCTCATTTCCTTAATGAAGTAATTTTAGAATTAACACGAACTCATTTGATTATGCATAAAAATTCTACAGCATATCATCCATAAGCGAATGGTCAGGATGAAAGCACAAATAAAACATTAATGCGTATTCTTAAGAAGCTTGTGCATGACAATCAGAAAAATTGGGATTTATTACTTGACTCAGTTTTGTGGTCATTCAGAACAACATTCAAAGTGACAACAGCTATGCCTCCATTCCGAATGGTATATGGATTGGAGGCAGTGGTACCCATGGAATTTGTGGTTCCAAGTTTGCGAATCAGAGCGGAAAAGATGTCTCCTAATTTATCGGTTAAACACAGAAGCAAATATCTTCTGCAATTGGAAGAGGATCGTTTGGTAAGTGCGTACATTATTGAGGTAATTCAAAGATGAAGACAAGCTTGGGTGAATCAGAATATGAAGTTTAAGTTGTTTAAAGAAGGAGATTGGGTAATGGTGTATAATTCTAAGCTAGGACCACATCCGAGAAAGCTCACATTGAGATATCAAGGTCCATATCAGATTGTGCAAGATTTAGGGCAAGGAACTTTTCTATTGGCAGATGTATTTGGCACAAGAATAGAAAAACCAATCAATGGATTCCGGCTAAAGAAATTTTAAGGGAAGCCGCCACATTTGGATTGGTTATCTTCTAATGTAGTGCAAGTAATGGTTAAGTCTGAAAATCATATTACTAACATGTCTCATCACCGGAGCAAGAAGGCTTATTTATCTGCATTTTCATCCTTGGTGACATGTTTCCTTGATTGTGGTTGGTTGAAAATGGCATTAAGCCCATTCTTACGAATCCATTGGGGGATAGGTTATCATCAGAGGCTCACATTTTTGTTAGCAGTTATTCATCACCATACAACGAAGAAGGGAGTGTTGGTGAATCGGACTGAAGTATTAGAGGAATATTCAAAAGCAGCAAGAGATGTAACTCAAGGCGCATGGACACTCATGATAGCAAGCAGCCAACAACATCATGGATCGGTGTTCCTGGGTGGACATGCAGATAACGGAGGATACTAGTTTTATTGTCCGTTGGAGAGTACAATTCACCTAAACAAGGTTTTGTGGGAGCTTGTATGGTGCTGGATCGGAAAATGCAATGTGAAGGGGAGGAGATCTCAGTAAATTATTCTCGATTTGCACATGAGCCTTAATGCGAGTAATTGCACGTGTAGAATAACTTTTACTCATGGCATGGAAATGTGTGTAAAGATGTGCCTAATGATTTTTAAGCTGACTTATGCCCAAAAATTATTTAGTTTCATGTGTTGGCACGTGATCCAGTATGTGAAGTTCTCAGCTCAATGGCGATTTGAAAGTTCGCACTGCTTGTACGTGTGTTTTGCATTTTATTTCATGGCTCCAAAGGTGATGTTGGTCGCAGGTTCTAGTGCATCGTTATAGGAGACAACGGTGATGAGGGGGCGTTGTAAAAGAAGAGAAGCAGTGTTGCGTAAGGAGGATACGACAACAGAGGAGAGTGACAACGAGCTTGACGATGAGGTGAAGGAGATTTCAACACCATCCACCGCGACGAAGTTTATGCAGACCCTCATGGATCCGTTTACGGATTTCAAGGTAGAGATTCATATACATTCTCCTATTAATGCGGCTTGGCTCACAAGATATGTTTACTATAGTTTGCAGCGCTACCGTGGGCACAATGGTGATGCAATTACTATGCCAAAAGTCAGCTCGAGATTCTTAAGAAGACGAAAGGACAGTTGAGATTATAGGTAAAGTTTTCGCTCGAGTTAGTGGCGTAGGTGTTTAAACTACCAATATATAAAGATGTGGTTATTCCAAAATGTTCAGAGGAGTCATTGAGAAAAGAATTTGGCACTAGAGAAGGTGGAAGACAGTATTATATGATGAAAAACACAGGATATGCACATAGGGAGCAGCTAAAGTGGTATTTAGAAAGATTATGTTTTATTATTAAGTATGACTACATATCAAGAGAAAACTTTGCACCATTAGCTTATGTTGAATCAAATGGTAGGGTAAGTTGGGCTCACTGGCTATACGAGCACATGCATGAACAAATTTTTATGGGAGATAGGCGCAAAACATTGTTGAACAGTCGTATGTCAGCGTATATGGCAACACTTTTTCAGTTTGTACAACAGATGGATAATCAAGGGCTGCCAGTCCTAAGGAAACCAAAATTCCAGGTGATGAGTCAGGACTTCAGGGTCAAGTGCAGGTAATGGAGAAAGAAGTGGAAGGATCGCTCGAGATGTGTACAGATTTTTTGAAGGCGGGATATACGGCCAAAGAATTGGCAGCAGTTATGCAAACACTTGAGGCTGATTATGAAAGAGAGTTGCTAAATGATGATAGGTTGTTGTAGGTTCCGAAGAGTACGGAGTAGCCAAAAGTAATAGGTAAGGTATTTAAACTATCTAAAAAGAGAAAATTAGAAGTGCAATTGCAGGCAATGGAGAATAAATTGGGGGAAGAAGTTAAGCAACAATCAACATTGCGAACAGGTTTTGATGTATCGAATATGAAGGAGAAAATGCAGGAAATTTCAATTTCTTTAGACTGGAAGGAGGAACAATTGAAAAAGTATGAACAAGCTAAAGAGTCTGTTAATATAGAAAGTTATCAATTCTTACAGACGCAGGTGCAACTACTTCAGGAAGAGGTAAACAAGAAACAGGCGTTGGAGGAATACAATCAACAAAGTAAAATGCAACAGGTAATGGAGTTGTCAAAATTGAAGCGGTCATTATAGGAGTTTGATGAGTGGAAGAGCACTATACAAGAAAAAATTGAAAACGAGATGAATGGGTTTTCTACACTGAATGCTAATTTGCAGGTAGAAGTCGTAGTACTTAGATCTCGGATGGAAGCATTATTGTCACTAAGAAACAAACATTAGAGAATGAGGATGTGGAGTTTGGTGCAGTTTTAATGACAAAGTCGGATGTTGGAGTACTGAAGCAGCATGTGCAAAGATATGTTCAAGACATATGGAAGGTGGTTCAAGGTCGTTTACAAAGTCTGTGTAGAAATCAGATTGAGCAGGTATAGAACTATTTTGTTTCAAAGCATGAGAAGGATTTACTACGTATGGTTGAAGAATATCAAAAGCAGATTGATGAGCATGTGCAAACAATCAAAGAACTGCAAGAGCAATTGTTGCAAAGAGATTTGGAGCAGAAAGTGGATGCAATAGTTGAGCAGCAACAATTAGTTGATTCAATGGAACTGCAGGAAGCACAGAAAGGTACTGAGGAGGATGTGAAAGTGCTGCAGAGTCAAGAAGTTGGAACAGAGGAAGTTAACAGTTCTAAACAATCGATGTAAATAATATTGTACAATCAAGGGATTATAAATTCGAGTTTGATTACCCACCGGGCTGTGCCAGGTGTTGAGGATAGAAGAATCTTGATTATAAATAGTTAATCTGAATTCTGAAAGTGTGCTAACTCAGATATTACTCAATCGGATGTTGTTGAGTTGGAAATTTGCTGAATTTGTATTTTCTTGCTTGGATTTTAACAGATAGTTATTTTGTTAGGCGCTGATGTCGCAATAAAGAGAGTAGTTGTATTTCGTTCACGGGAAGAAGGAAGTTAAGAAGGGGAAGAAGCGTCTCCAAGAGGGAGAGCGCAAGAAACCAGAAGAGGAAGAGGCGTCTTAGAGAGAACAACATCAGTTATCTATTACTGTAAATGTATTTTCGATAGTCATAAGTGTTACTGAACTTTTCCATCATGTAATACCTGATGTAGAAGAACTATAATGGAGTTATTACTCATATACATTCAGCGCAAGAATGAATCTTTGTCTATTTTGAGTTTTTTTCGTTGAAGAGAGATTTTGTCGAAGTGTAACAGTGCTAAATCTGAAATCTTTTGGAAGCATATCCTTTGTGTGAAGTAGATCAGTGTTAAAGTTTGATTGTTCAGAAACAAGTAGTGATGTGTTGATTGCGAACCCCAACACTTGTTGCAAAGGGTTATGCATAGGAAAGAGGCATTGATTTTGATGAGACCTTTACACCTAGTTGCTGAATGACTACTGTTCGTAGCATTTGTGCACTTGCAGCTCATCATGGTTGGAATGTACATCGGTTGGATATCAAAACAACATTTTGAATGGTGATGTGCATGAAGAAGTGTATGTCTTTCAGCCCCGTGGCTTTGTGCAGAAAGGGCATGAGAACCAGATGTGTAGGTTAAAGATGGCATTATATGGTTTAAAGCAAGCACCAAGTGCTTGGTATGAAAAGATACATGCCTATCTGATTGCACATGGTTTTGAGAATAGTCTAACTGAAAGCACCTTATATGTTAAGCATGTTAGATGTACTTTTGATCATTGTGGTTTATGTTGATGACATGCTGCTCACTGGTCCTCATGAGAGGCATATTGCTGATTTTAAGGCTGATTTGCATGCCTCATTTGAGATGTCTGATTTGGGGAATTTGCATCACTATTTGGGCATTCAGTTTATGCAGGTTGATGGTGGAATGGCTTTGTGTCAAATGAAATACGTTGACACATTGTTGCAGTGTTTTGGCCTTAAAGAGTGTAAATTGCCACTCCTATGGAAACAGGTTTACGACTGAGTCTTCATGATGCTAGAGATGCACTTGATGCTGTTCTCTATCAGCAGACTGTTGGATGCTTGATTTACTTATGCATTACTCGACCAAATATTTAGTTTGCTGTCTCACAGATGAACAGGTTTATGCATTGCCCAAGAGTCAAGCATTGGCAGGAGGGTAAGTGCATCTTTCGCTACTTGAGTGGTACCCAACTACTTGGTTTGTTTTATCCCAAGGGGGGATCACTACCGCTAGATTTGCATGCTTTTTCTAACTCTGATTGGGTTGATTGCTATGACACTCCTGTGTCCACTAGTGGTTTTTGCTTCATGCTTTGTAGCACATGCATATCTTGTATGAGCAAGAAGCAACCTACTATGGCCACTTCTAGTTGTGAGGCTGAGTATAGGGTAGCTTTCACAGCGACTGTTGAGTGTGTGTGGCTCAGATGCCTTATGGCTAATTTGGGTGTTGGTCAGTCTTCTGCCACCACCATCTTCACTGACACTCAGAGTGCATTGGCAGTTGTGAGGAACCCTGTGTTACATGCTGGCATTAAGCACATTGAGGTGCATTATCATTATGTTAGGGAGAGGTTCTTTGCTGGGGAGATCGGCTTGGCATATGTGCCCATGCAAGAGAACATTGCAGACCTTTTCATGAAGGCTCTGCCTAGGGAGGAGTTTGAAGCTTTCCACAAAGCTTTGGGCTTACTTCCTTTTGTGGATTGATTCCACATAGCTTGGCACTTCCTTATACATGAGTGCTAGATCCTTGTTCACCACATCACTCCCAGGGGGGATTTGTTGATGTATTTAGGTAGTGATGTGTGTGAACACATTAGGACCACCGGGCCACTTTTTTCCCTCTTTAGGAGTTTTTTTCCCCCGGCTTGTATATATGCCTATTGTCCTAATGGGCTACTTATCTTTGTACATTCTCTAGTAATACATTCAGTATTGTGTGTTGTGCTCCAAGGTTCTTCTTCATCTTCCTTGTTCTATTTGCATGCTTCCGTAGACATCTAGCTCCAACAAGATATTGCTTTGGGGATAGGAATCTTTTGTCTTTGAGGAGGTCTTTTGTTGTGAAAATGTTTGGAATCCTTGATTTATTTAGAATAAGATTTATATTGGTTGGGATTCCAAGTGTATCTTCAATCATTTGAGGATCGAAAATGGTACTTGGATACCCATATTTGGTTCACTTGCTTTGGGCTTTGTGTGCCCCTTGTTTGTCGTCCCATGGTTGTTACTACAAACTTGTCCAAAAAATGTTAGTGCGATAGTGACAGATTATGCATTTACTTTTTGAAGTGTTGGAATTGCAATACAAAACAAGTATGATTGGGTTCCATGTGCAACTCATACGATAAATCTCTTATTTAAAAATATAAGTAGATTATCTTTCACTAAGCAAAGTTATTAGATGCAAATCATGTGGTCAAATAAGACGACGGAAAGATTTGCAAAAAACCAAAGATGGTGCCAAAAGTCAACCAAGGATGAAATGCATCTAGGTTCCCAAGCTGCTTTTGAAGGTACAACCTACCATTTCTCACATTTGGGTGTCAAAAACTACTTTATAGGCTCTAGTCGAGCCTCACCACTCAACTTTTCTAGAAAACCCTAGGTTCAAGTCTTATGCTCAAACGCAATATAATTTTGTTTATCCTAAATTGCAATAGCTCTGTCCTAATCACCCTTGTAGTGTTTAAAAAATGGATACTTAAGCTAGCACTAAATCAACCCCTCAATTCTTTAACATCTCACTCACATATATGTATAGAAAATCATTATCCACTTAATGACCCCAAGATTCGTTTGAATAGTGACCAAGCTTTAAAACCTCCATGTAAAATCCATGAGAAAATCACAAACGTATAAACCTTGTAACTTTCACGTCAACAACTTATATAATAATCCTAGATTATCTTCCCATAGTCTGGATGCACCATGTCAAGATCATGCATTCCCCAAGTATGCACCTAGAAAGTAGGCATGTATTGAGCCCAATTGCATAGTGCACAAATAGGGGCTAAGTAAGGGAATTCATGTGAGTAGAATGGTGGCAGCTGGACCTGGCTCTATGCATATCAAGGTGAAATACCCATTGACAACCTTCTAGTATATCACATTGATCATGTCCACACAAATTCTCATTGGTTCCAAGGTCTAGTAAGACCACTGGATGATGCCAAATACATATGGGAATCTTTCATTATCAAAGTTAAAAATGATCTCAAATGTGCAAAATATTTCAATTGGGAAACATTTGTTATCAAAGTTAAAAATGATATGAAATGTACAGAATGTTGATATATATGTGTATGAACACACTAGGACCATCGCAACACCTTTTTCCCTCTTTAGAAGGTTTTTTCCCTTGGCTTGTATATATTCATATAACCCTAACATGTCACTTATCTTTGTGCATTCACTTGTTAATACATTCAGTATTGGGTGTTGTGCTCCAAGCTTCTTCTTCTTCTTTGTGCTGTTCATGTGCTTCTACAGACCTCAACCCTAACAATTGGTATCAGATCAGGTTGCTGCTTCATCTAGGGTGTCTGTGTCCCTAAGTGACAACTTAGGGACTTGTGACGAAAGAGACTATTCCTCTATCACCAACAAGTGCATATAGTGGGGATCATACATTTAAATTATCAATCCGAGAAGTATTTTGAACCTAATCGAGTGTATGAAGACTTGCACTTACACAATGGTCAATGAAGTGAAATAGCTACCATTGCATGCAGATGAGTATTATCTCTCACATTCATCACTCACACAGGTGGAAATGGTGTTGTGATACATGAAACAACAGTAAGTACAAAAACAGACTTTCCTCTTAGCTATGAACTCGGAATATGGTCAATAGTGGGTTTGTTTTGAAGCTCTTGATGAGACACATAGAATCACAGTTCAACTCTAACAAACATGCTTCAAGATATGGGCAAAAGGCTGAGCTGCACAACTCACCTAGTTTCACCACACACCTCCTCACACTTCACACATGCATTACACACTTTAGAAAAGCAATGAATTGGATAGACAACACTTCCATGCACTCATTCCAAGCTACAATCACACATGCAAGCTCACAAGCAAGGAGATACAAGAGTAAGAAGAAGCAAATTCGAAAATCAGAGTTCTCTTTTACTCACAATGGCAAAAAGTCTTTACAAAGTGTCATCAAATGTCTTATATACATGTGCCCTAAAAATGGTCCTTTCACACAAGAGACTAGCACTTTATTATAGCAAGCCTAAATTCCTACTATGACCTAGACTCATCAAACACATCTCTTGACACATATAGCTTCTTTGAAGAGGGTTGTAGCACTTGTAGAATTTTTGCTCATTTGAGTAGCCAATGGACACATTCTCACTCTTGGGCTCTAACTTTGTTCTCACTTCACTAGGGACATGAACAAAGCGTACACATCCAAATACCTTGAGGTGCTCCATGGTTGGTTTCTTGACATAATAAACTTCATGTGGAGTCATGTTGTGCACACCATCTATTGGAACCCTATTTATCAAGTAACAAGCTGTATTCATAGCCTCAGCCCAATAAGAGAATAGTAACATACCTTCATTTATGAGACATCTAGCTATCTCAACCAAATGCCTATTCTTCCTCTCTGCGACACCATTTTGTTGAGGGGTATACTTGCATGTAAAGTCCCTCTTTATGCCATTGTCCTACAAGTAGTTTGTGAATTCCTTGGAGAAATACTCTCCTCCTCCATTTGACCTCAGTGTCTTGATGTGTGCATCACATTCTTTCTCAACAAGGGACCTAAACTTTTGAAAGTATGAAAACACTTCCAAATTTTCCTTGATAACATATAGCCATACCTCTCTTGAGTGGTACCTAGCTCCTACCAATGAAGCCTCTCTGCAAGGGCCCCATACATTTGAGTGTATAAGCTCCAAGAGCTTAGAGGATCTATACTCACTCTTTGGCAATGGCTTTCTTGCTTGGTTACCTAGCTGACAAGCATCACAAAACTCATGTAGACCTTGGCCTTCAAGATTTGGCAGTCCCCTACACTAACTTGCTTTGCACGTGCTTTTTAACTTGGGAATATTGATATGTCCTATCTTCTTGTGCCAAAGATCAATCTCTGTAATCCTTTTGTTACCAATCATCACATAACATACCTTATTGTGTGTAGGAGCAACATCTAGTGTGAACAATCTGCCTTCTTTCCTTCCCTTCACAATGACATTGCCTCCTTGCTTCACCATGCACCCTTTTGCATCAAATATAACCTGCATACCTCTCTCTACCATCTGTCCTACAGAGATAACATTCTTGGAAATAGATGGAACATGGAGCACATCTTTAAGAGTCTTGGCAGATCTACCTTCACCTAGCTTCACATCTCCCACACGTGTAATGGGATGTTCAATGCTATCTCCTCTCTCCACACAACCTCTTGAGCTTGGGACCTGCATATGAACAAAAGATCCTCCATACATGATATGTGATTAGAGCATTCAAAATCTATGTACCACTTTTTGTCCTTGGGATCACTAGTGTAGCCATGTCTCATGGCTAGAAGGGTCTCCTTCTCATCATCCTTCTTGGATTTATTAGCATAATTCTCTTGCTCCTTCTTCTTCTTACCTTTGTCATCTTTGAACCAGCAATTTGAAGAAATATGATTCTATTCACCACATATAAAACAAGCTTTACCTTGATGAGGGTTGTTCTTCGCTTTGCTATTCTTGCCCTTCCTTGAAGATGATGCCTTGCTATCTCCTTTTGAATCTGAATCTTCTTCCTTGGATTGCTTCCATTTGCTTTTTCCTCCTTTTCCCTTCTTTCCACTCTTGCCTTTGCCTTTCCTAGCATATAGGACATGTGAGTGACCATCCTTCTTGGATGTGTCTCCTATGGCAACCTCTTGTGCCACTAGGTGTGTGATCAAGTCCTCAAGAGTTGGTAGAGGATCCCTATACAAGATGGTAGTAATGAGTGGTTTCCACTTGTCTTCCCCTCTCAGCCCATTGAGAGTAATTTGCACAAGTTCTTCCTCATCTACTTTGCTTCCAATGGATGCCCAGTGCTCCCTCAACTCCTTGACCCTCAAGGTGTAGTCAACAATAGATTGATCACTACCCTTCTTTAAAGAATGGAGTTCATTCTTAAGCTGCATCTTTCTACTTCTTATAGAAGTGGCATATATCTTCTCTAAGGCCTCCCAAACATCTCTAGCATGATCAAACCCTGATATATGGCCAATCATAGTGTTAGAGATTACTCTGATATGTAGAAGATAGATCTCTTATTGTTTTCCTCCTAATCCTTCAATGTCTTCGATTCTTGATTGATGACCTTTGGATCTTTGGGATCCACATCAGGTTTATCTTCATCTCCACACACGATAAGCCATAAACCTTTGATCATGAGGTAGTTCATGACTCTGAACTTCCATGGGTGGTAGTTTTCTTTGTCAAGGAACTCCACTTTTTGACCTAGATCTATCATAATCAATGGGAAACTAGGGTTACACTAAAAGTACCTCTTAGCCTTGATGTCCAAGCTTTGTTGTCCTTCTTCTAGAGTCTTCAGAGGATGTCTCCTACTCTAATAACACCTAATGGAATTTAATCCCTCAGATTTGCACACTAGAAGTTAAATGAACCGAATACCTAGGTCCCTTCATACATCTTTTTTGCTACCCTGCAACAAAACTCCGATTCACCTACCTTACACTAATCCAGATCACCTAAGCTTTTAGCCACACTTATTGTGGTTCATAATCTTTTCAAAAAGCTAGATAACACCTCAAACGGATCTATTTAGGTTATTCAACAACTCTGTACAAAACAGACTATGCAGAGATGTAGGATATGCAAAAATTATGGTTACAAAGATACACCAATTTCTTTGCATATAAAACTGATTTCAAGGAGCTCTCTTAGGGAAAGTAAGCCACATATATAATCTATATAATTCACCTTAAATATTTTGAATTGGATATGTACACAAAGAGTTACAACTGTTATAAACAGACTATGTCTATACCTACAAGAGACTAGAGCGGGGCTTGATAACTCTTCCTTGCTCCTCCTCTGTGCATACAACACCCTCGTCTACATTTTTTCTAGCTTGAACTGTTGAGTTTCAGATCCTTGAGGCTTGGATGACTCTATCCTTGAGCCTTCTTGAGTATATGTCTCTTAGTCTTCAATGACCTACAAGACTTCCATGCATTTGATGAATCTTCACCTCCTTTTATGACTTTTGGATGCCTCTGCCGACTTTTCCACCACCTTAGGACTACCTTTCCCAACCTTGAGACTGCCCTAAGTGATCTAAGTCGTGAATTTTGTCCACATTAAGGAATCTTGACCCCTTTGTCCACCTAGAGGTTTCATAGTTCACATTCTCAATAGTTTTACCCACTGGCACATATTTGCTCATGGTTTCGTTATTAGCTCTCCAGGGTAGAAAGCCTTTTAGGTGGTGGGAAAATGCTGAGTTGGTCAAAGTGGTGACTTTGCAAGGGATGCACAGGCAGTGCAAAAGTGCAATGTGGTGCATAGGTGGTGCACAAGTGGCCGCAAATAAGGGTGCACAAGTAGTGCACAAATAGATTGTTAATAATGGTTTTGTAGGAAAGTTGAATGCAAGTTGAAAAATGGTCTTTTTGAAGGATTTTCAAGGTTTTTTAACTGTTTTGGAAGGTTTAGATGAACCCTCCCTTACACACACATTTTGAAGAAATGAATGTCAAAAGTGGAAAAGATATGAAGAGAAAGCGATATGCAAGAGTTTATGAGTGGCCCCCCATTTAAAGTTTTGTTTCTCCTAAAGTCACTATAGGAAAAATAGGGAGTCGTTAGCCTTACACATGAAGCGATCCTTGGGACATCAAAGTGAGCACCAAGATACACTAGTAGTTGAAGCGACATACATAAGAAGAATCGACACACAACCAAAGGCATTCTCATTTTTGGACTAAGGAGTTAGACTAAGGAGCAAGACATACTAAGACACTTGCATAGTATGTGCAGAAAAGCAAAGTGTGCAAGGAGAGTGACAAAGTGTGCTATGAAGTATGAAGAGAGATTGCACAGAGGGAAACTAGGAGAGCAAATAAGGTGGAACAAAAGACCATCAAGGAGGTGGTGCAAATCTATAGAGAGTGACCCTTCTTTCAACCTTATTGGAAGCTTGAGTGCAAGGTGTGCACAAGGGCAAGCTACTAGACAAGATGGAGGACTGACATAGAGGAGGTTGATTGCACTAGTCATTGTGGTATTGTTGTACACTCATGTATGTGCTCTTGGGTTTACGTGCTATTGCGTAGAGAGCATTTTGTTTCATTCTAGACAAATATATTGTATTCTTTATGATAAATCAAGACTTAGAGGCTTTTGATGTAATTGTTTGTCTTCTTCTTCTCCATTCTTCTCCTAAAAACACTCAAGTACCTTTCAACTAAAGAATCCCCCAACACCACATATGGATGTAGCTAAGAGAGTACTTAATTACCTCAAGGGCACAATCAATGAAGGTATATTCTATCCTTAACCAAGGATGAGAGGAGAACTACTTCAAGATTCTTACGATTTGCAGGTTCAAAGCTTGTGTCATGGAGTTCCAAGAAGCAACCAACAATTGCATTATCCTCAACTAAACTAGAGTATAGAGGTTCGACCATATCAACTCAAGAAGCAATATGGTTAAGGGAATTGTATGCAGATTCAAGACTTGTGAGTTCTAAGCCTCACATATTTGGAGATAATATAATCTCAATGCATCTAATAACAAATCCTACTTTCCATGCAAGAACTGAACACATAGAAGTTCATTAGCACTTCATCAAGGAGAAGCTCATGGCAAAAGAGATTGATATTTCTTTTGTTCCAACTAAGAAGCAAGTAGCAAATATGATGACTAAAGCACTTGATAGAATCAAAATTTGCAGGTTTAAATCAATAGTAGGCATTCAACTTATTAGAGAATGAAGACTCAAGCATGCATTATCTTGAGGGGGAAGACTGGATCTATGATCACGTAGTCAACCTAAACCTAAGAAGTGGACTTCTTCAGGTCTGGGTAAATCAAAGCTGAATTACAATTGAGCTAGAAAATGAAGCACTCAAAGAATAGGACATCAAGCCTTCATCATGCTAAAAGTTTGTTCTTGGAATGAATTCACTCATGAAGTGAACCTAGAGTTAAGGAATTTCTTATTGATGTAAAGGCTCATGACCATTTATGATATCCCATGAAGATTATTTATGTAAAATTCATAAATATTTATTCTTTTTAAAAAATAAATGAAGCAAAAATCCAAAAACCACGAGTTCTTTGGGTTGATGAACAATCAATCAATCACCAAGATCAAGTTAGCTTGTTTTTCTACTTTTCCTAGATTGTAGTAAAGTGGTTTGTTCATTACAAAAAACACAACCCACGTGTTGGTTCGAATTTGAATTCATTGTAGATGAGTCATGTACTACTCAAGAGCCTATATAAGGAATCAAAAACCATTTGCAATATGAGTTAGATTAATATACATATACATTTCAATCTTCAACTTAATCCTCTCCATTTTTTTGCATCATCGTCTCCAAGTTCTATCCATTGTCAAGGCTAGTTCTCTCTCCACAATCATTCAATTGTTACGAATGAGAATTCAGATGGAAGGCACTTTATGTGTAAAAAGTTTTGTAGAATTTGGTTTAGTAGATTTTAAGAAACAAGTGATTTAAAGTGTCTATCTTTGCACATCCCTGAAAGTCGGGTCTACCACCAATCATAGTTAAGCCTTACACTTATCAGATTGGTTGATGCTAATTCCATATCTTATGCATATTATCCTCTAAACCCTATTTTCAACCTTTTTCTAAGAGGAATTTGATCAATTGCAATCAGGATGGTTATAGTGAACATTTGAAGTTGTATGATTCAACTCAAAATAGCAAGTTTCCTTGACTGGTCATTGTGCAAACTTATTTGTCTTGCATCAATCATGTTGCATTGATGATCTGAATTACATAGTGGATTTTAATGCACTAATCCCAAGCCCATAAATTATATTTGACTCTCCAAGAGAGAAAGGTTTGGTCCTGTGCTATCTACCTAGAGAAAACTTCAACACTTGGAACCTCATATCTCTACTACTTTCAAGCTTCTTTAATTATTCACAATTGGGAGTTTTCAAACTTTCTTAAATGCCAACTCACCTCTTCAACTACTTGTATTTCTTGCATCTCACCTAGTTCTATCAGTTTCTACCCTTTTAACAAGAAAAAGAAATGCAAATGACCACTTATCCCTCTTTGTGCACAGGAGATTGCTCTACTATCTACCTCCTTCAGGACTTGAAAAATACTCTTCTTGTGAAATTTTTAGCTCATTTTTTGCTTTACAAAGCTTTGCCCAACTCAAGAGCCACTACTCTATCCCTGAATGTATATATGTCTATAGAAATGGAGAAAAATTGGAAGAAAGAGTGTAGAAATAGAAGAGAAAGTGAAGAAAAAAGAGAGGGAATCTAAACTTTAATGGAGAATTTTAACCATAAAACTTGATTTTTGCCTATTTCTACTAACCTATCTACCCCTCTAGCTATCTAAAGTGATGAGGATGTGGAGAAATACCAAGGCCTATGCAAAAAAGCACCAAAAGTACATAGCTCATGTAGATCTTACCATCACATGCATCCTATAACTCTCCCTAGGGATGGTGCCAAAAGTGTTAATGCAATGTAATCATAGACCAAGAGCACATATGATAAAGAGAACATTGTATCTATGGATCAACCAGTAGATAGCTATGAGGACCTACATGGGAAAAGATAGAAGCATACACACCTACAACAAGACCAAGGCAAGAATGCACATGGGCACACACATACACATGCACTGTAAGGGGAGCACTAGATTGTGCTCTTTGACTATAGTAGAAAAGATTTTGGAAATATGCTTATGATTACAAGAATACCCACGTATGGAAAATAGTACAAGAATATGTAGCTGATAGAGGAAGTCCCACAACCTGGGACTAATAGGTATAGATAACTCAGCTAGAGATGATACACGGGATCCCACAACGCGGGATCGTAAGTATGGAGCAAGATCTCTGGATTACAAGAACTCCCTCGTGGGAGATGAACTAGATACAAGAAAGAACTCGATAAGATCTCATACTATGAGATTACAACAGGACAAGGCTAGATGTCCAGGATACACGACTAGACAAGTCTAGACAAGACTAGACAAGACTAGACAAGACTAGACAAATACTAGACAACACTAGACAAGACTAGACAAGACTAGACAAGACTAGACAAGATTAGACAAGACTAGACAAGACTAGAGCAAGAGACAAGACTAGAACTCGAACTTGAACTTGAAAGTACTTACTTGGTGATCAAGACTCCTTGAGCTCCCAAGACTGGCATTGGCAAGACTGAGTATGTATGTGGCCAAGGCCTCCTTATATAGGATTTCAAGGGTGGTTGCAAGCTGATGATGTCATCAATGATGTCAACAATCCAAACATGACCTCCAAATGTCAAAATTTAGCAAATAGATAGTTGATTTTAGGGTTTTGACATGTTCTAGACTCAATGAAAGCATTGGTTTCTCCTAATTCTTAACCAATCATGAGATATAGGATTCACATGGAATCTGAGGTTCAGGATGGTTTCCTTTGTCCATGACATCACCTCCCCCTCAAACGATGAGTTCCACGAGGAGCAGTCATGTTCTCTGGTCTTGGCTTCATTGGATTTCTCTTATGGAATTCTCGAACCTTGATTGGTGCTCTCTGAATGTTTTCTACAGGTTCCCAAGTACGATCATTGATGTCATACCCTTTCCAATGAATACAGTATTCCAATCTTCCTCGGGATACTCTCAAATCTAGGACATGCTCGACTTCAAATTCTTCATGATCATCAATCTCGATAGGTGGTGAAGGACTAGGTCTCTCCCCCCTCAATGGTGAAATGTAATATGGTTCCAACATGGATACATGGAAAACTGGATGTATTCTCATGGTACTTGGTAGTTGGGGCTTGAAGGTGACTGGATTAATGTTGGCCAAGATGGTGAATGGACCAAATCTTTGATGATATAACTTTGCACAAGGCTTTGAAGTTTGCAAATTGTTTTTGAGTAACCAGACTTTATCCCCAATTTGATACGATAAATTTTGAACACGATGTTGATCTGCATAGTACTTATATTGTTCTTGAGCTTTATGGACCTCTTCCTTGAGTTCTTTGTGAATGTCCAACAGGTACTGGGCCTTATCTATGGTAGTTGGGTTCTTGACATGATTTGAGAGTTGTATATCCATCCTTGGATGTTGTACATAATTTGCAAAGAAGGGGTTATGCTTAGGAGATGCATGAACACTATTGTTATATGCAAACTCTGCAAAGGGTAAAAGCTCAAACCAATCATTTTGATGATAGTTGTTGGTGCAACGGAGATATTGCTCTAGGACTTGATTCAACCGTTCTGTTTGTCCATCAGTCTGTGGATGATTTGCTATAGATAGTTTAACTTGAACACCAAGGAGCTTGCAAAGGATGTTCCAAAAGCTGGATATGAAGTGTGGACCTCGATCACTGATAATATCGTCAAGCAATCCATGAAGCCTAAAGATGTATCTGAGAAAAAGCCTAGTAGTGGCTGCACTTGTGATTGTCTGGAATGAAGTCTGCCATCTTTGTAAGTCTATCCACAATACCAAGAATGGCATCATACTTATCTAACTTTGGTAGATCTGTGATGAAATCCATAGACAATGAAGCCCATGGACTTTCTGGAGAGGTAAAGGTTGCAAGAGGCCATGAGGTTTATGTCGGGGTAACTTAGATCTATTGCAAGTGTCACATGTTCGGATATGTTCTTTGACTTCCTTCCACATTTGAAGCCACCAAAAATCCTTTGATATGAGTTCTATCGCTTCATTCACTCTAAAATTTCCTAATGCAAGGTTTTCATGAGATTGTTGAAGTACTTGGATCTTGGCCTTTCCTGGAGGGACATACAATAGGTTCTTATAGAGTAGATATCCATCCTTTTCTTGAAATTCATTTACCTCTTGGAATTTTGCTTCTTGAGCATTTCTTCTTGAGCAACAGATGGCTTGTGGTCATGCCAAGCATCATATGGAGTGATAGACTGGTGCGCTTTAGTGGGACACCTATTAAGTACATATGCTGCACACATGATAGCCTCAAGCCAAAAACTATGTGGTAAAGCCTAACCCTTGACCATACACCTCGCCATCTCCATGAGTGACCTGTTCTTTCATTTAGCAACTCCATTCACTGCGTGTGAGGTAATATGTTTGGTTGCCCCACTATCAAAGTACCAAACATCTGAGTCTACTGTAGACATGCACTGCTCATGAGAAGATGGGTCAAAACTGCAAACAGTAGTAAACACCCATTCTTCTTCCTGCACAAGATTAGCAGACTCTGTTTTTGGTGTAGAGGCTTCTGCAACAACCATTCCAGTCTCTTTCTTGTTTGCCTCCTTAGCAGCTAGTTTTGGACAGTTCTTTATGATATGATCATTTCCTTTACAATACTTGCAAAACAATTTTTGCTTTTTTTATTTCTTTTCATCTTTGTCTTCCCTCTTTGATTGTGCAGAATTAGCAGATTTCTGCTTAGTACTTGAAGAGCTCCATTTTCCTTTGCCCTTCTGACTAGCCAGGAAAACTTGATCTGCAACATGCATAATGGACCTGTTCTGCCTAGATTGATCTTCCTCCAACAGAACAGAGACTAACTCCTCAAATGACAAGGCATTTGGACTACCTTTCATCATCAATTGAAGAGTAGAAGCAAAACTCTGATATGAATCAGGAAGACCATTCAGAACGGTCTACACAAGTGAGCTATCTGGTATAACCTCATCAGCAGAAATCAACTGTTCCTTCAAGTGTTTGGTCTTTGTTAGAAAACTGTCCATAGAATCACCTTCATTCATGTGCTCACTCTCCAACTGTTTTCGGAGGTAAGCAACACGAGCCTCATTCCTAGCTTGGTACAATGTGGTAAGTGTATCCCAAGCATCCTTAGCTGTTCTGCAAGAGCGAATGTGAGGAATAATGGAACGTTTGACAGACAAAGCTATCAATGCATGTGCTTGGGCATCTCTGCCATCCCACCGAATTTGCTCTATAGTAGGTCAGCAGAAACCGGAGCACGAACAGGAATATGCAGAATATCATCATCTTCGACACCTTCTGTATCAGCTTCAGTACCTATAGTTGTAACAGTTGCATGTGTGATAGGACATTTTTCAACGCCCTGTACAATGTTCCACAATCCTTTTGCAACCAATACATGTCGCATCATATAAGCCCACAACGGGTAGTTGGTACCATCCAACTTATCCTCAATAGCCAACATATGAAATACATCACTACTTTCAGCCATGGCAGGTGACTAAAATACCTTGATGCAAAACATTGACTGTATCTCAAAAAGTTGAACGAGACTACCCAGAGGAGTTCTGCTAAAACTGTAGTAGACTTCGAGATGCTTATACTGGCAAACTGAAACAAGTATATACCTTTGGCACAAAAAGATGAAATAGCCTGCACAAGCGCTGCAATAGTGCGTTCAGAGGCCGAAACGAGCTCAGATCGCGATTTCGGCACCACACTTTTTTTCTATGAAACACCTTGAGTATGCTCACCAAATTTCATGCGAATCTGAGACTGCAATCGGAGAGGCGTCGATGACACCCTAGATGAAGCGGCGACCTGCTCTGATACAGTTGTTCGAGTTAGACATCTGCGAAAGCACGTGAACAACACAAGGAAGAAGAAGAAGCTTGGAGCACAACACACAATACTGAATGTGTTACTAGAGAATGTACAAAGATAAGTAGCCCACTATGGCAATAGGGATATATACAAATCGGGGGAAAAAACCTCCTAAAGAGGGAAAAAAGTGCCCCGGAAATCCTAGAGTGTTCACACACATCACTACCTAAATATATCAACAGGAGCATATAGGGAGCTCCAAGCAGTACATGTCAATTTTTTAGAAGAAATCCCTATAAAAATAGTGATTTTCATCAGTAAAAGCCATTGTAAATACTGTTTAGTATTTTTATAACTCCATTTTGTTCAAGCGGAGGAGTCCTTGAGCTTGACGAGTATTAGAAGTATCATCCTACCAATTTTCATAATTTTTAGACTCCGTTTGAGCCCTCAAATAAGCCCTGGAACCTAATTTTTAACTAGGTTAGGCACTAGGTCTGGACGGAACCAAAACTACTCAAAAACTATAAAAAGAGCTAGAGAGCTCATTTTTGGGGTTAGCTTGTTAGAGAGTTAGCTTGTTGTAGATTTGATATTTTGTAAGCAAACTCTTTTATGATCCAAGCTTTCCACTGTTCCTCTCTTTGATCTTACCTTGTGCGCGTGTGTGTATGTGTGTGCATGTTTGTGTGCTTTCACTCACACACTTGTGTCGTCACTCGCTCATGGTCTTCATACCAGTCCTCACGTCTCCACGGATCGACAAGTAAAGGAGGTGGTGCTTACGCTTGAGCTACACCAAATTTTGGCGCCATTCTCAGGGAGGGAGGACGAGCGTTCTGATGGTAAGATCGTGGATTTGTGACATTGGAAGGTAAGAAATACTCATTTTCTATTATTTTTCTGATTTTTCTTCTCCTTCTTCACCATCACCATCTGCATCTTCATAGATTTTTTTTGTTTTTGAGTGCATTTTCACCATTTTCACGTCATTTCTCATGTGTGGGAGTGCAAAAAAGAGCTACGAAGTGCTCAAGAGTGCATATGTTTGTGTTTTTGATGATTTTCTGCACATTTGGGGCTCGGCGCAAAAATTCAAAATTCCCGCCTAAAAACTCCAAAAATCACGACTTTCTCAAAAAATCACGATTCTTTGGAAAATTCAAAATTTTTTCTCGCCTAAATATTTTGCAAAAAATTGCGATTCTCTGTTAGCATTGGAGAAAATTGCGATTCTTTGGGTTTGTGCATTTTGAGAAAATCACGATTCTCTGGAAGAAATTCATGATTCTCTGGATTGAGAGGAATTTGAGAAAATTGCGAGTCTCTGCAAGAAATTCACGATTCTCTGGATTGAGAGGAATTTGACAAAATCTTGATTTTTTGCAAGGATTTGTGATTCTTTGGACTTAGACATTTTTGAGAAATTTGTGATTCTCTACTAGAAATTCGCGATTCTTTGGATTTAAAGAAATTTGAGAGATTCCCGATTTCCTAGAAGAAAGTTGCAATTTCCTAGATTTTGGGCTTTTGAGAAAATCACGATTCTCTACAAGAAAATTATGATCCCCTGCGTGATTCTCTGCTTGAAAGATTTTGAGAAAGTCGGGATTTTTGGGAGTGGATTTTGAGAGAATCAGGATTCTTTGATAAAAAAACATGACTTTCTAGCTGCTTGATTTGCAAAAAATCTCGATTCTCTAAGAGGCCCTATTTGCCTGTTTTGACCCCCAAGAGCCTGATCTGACATAACTTTTTCATCAAAAGTCCATTTTTTGAGCCCTATAGCTCGTTGAAAGTTGACCTTTAGGTGGATTGGGAAGCCACGGGAGCTCCAAAGGATTTTGAGCAATACAAAGGGGAATTTTGGGACCAGAAGACAAAGCTTATGAGCCTAAGATCTGGTAGATACTTAGGCAAGGATAGGAAAAGCATTAGATAATCTGAGGCTAGTGACAACCATACAACTAAGTCTTGGGCACAACAACTAAGTGGTTATCCTTACGTACTAAGCTCTGACACAAGTGACTCAGAAATGTCTTTTAGCATGGGGAACCCTGCAAGTGTCTCAAGAACTGCCTATCTACAAACACCAAAAGGTCCATATAAGACACAATTGGAATATATTCGGACTAAACAATTAGGTGCTCGCATCTATGAGGATGGCCTGAGGCGATCAATGGTCCAACTCAAAAATCCAGATCAACCCTTTGGACTTGAATACCCAGTAGTCAAGTTCAAAGAGGATTCATATATTGATAAGGAAGGAACCATGTATGTGGTCACCAACTTACCAAGCAGGACAGATGAGTTTGGAAACATCATTCCTAAGAGTGAGATAGGAGACCTAGAGCAAGGAGATGTAGGACGAGAACCCAAGACTCCTAGAGGTAAGTCAGTTTTGACCAAAGTGATCACTCCAGATTGGATCCCTCAAGACAACAAAAGCATAGAACTATTCTTGAATAGAGAAACAAAGGAATTCTTTTGGAGATTCAAAACAGACCAACGTAGCCCAACATGCATACACTTGGCCAGGTGAGTTGATTTTTCCTCCACCAAGATCTAGTGTTTCCCATGGCCTCCAAGGAGCAGGATCATCCCAGGCTCATGAAGCCCAGAGGGAAAGAACTAGAGAGAGACCTGAGGTAAGCTTTACACACAATGTGGGTAGAGACAGATCAAGAGGGGAAGGTGAAAGACCTGAAAGAGAGAGACATCAAGCACATAGGCATCAAAGAGATGAACACAATTTTCCATTTCCTAGACCCCGAGAGCACCCAAGAACCCTTAGACCCTCTCAAGTGGTCAAGGCAATGAATAACTATTTTGATGGGACAGGAGATCCTTATGATCATGTGGCCGAGTTCAAACAAGTGTTAAGAGCTGAGCAGGTTGAGGACTTGTTCACCTAGTTCGAGGCATTTGGTTTGACCCTTAAAGGTACTGCCTTAGCTTGGTTCCAACCCCTGAATAGTTGTAACTATCAAGATATAGGTCAACTGCTAGAAGCATTCATCGTAGAATTTTCCAACAGTGGCATTAGGCATAACAAATCATCCTTGATCCAAAACTTCAAGCAGACACCCCAAGAAACAGTTCGACGCCCTGTTCTAGAGTTACCCACACTGGCCAAACAAGTGGCCTTGTTTTTAGATGGCTTACTAAGCACAAAGTTGAGATCATATGTGTACTTGAAAGAGCCTCGATCCATAGAAGAGTGTGTGCACATGTGCATAGACATAGAAGATAACCTGGGTGAGGAGTTAGGATTGTCCAAACTCTATAAGGATTTTGATAGTTCTACTAGTCATACTTCAAGAATCTCCATCGAAATAAATGAGATAGCTAAGCAAGTTGCCAAGAAGCTAGGAGTCCGAAATAGACAAACACCAAGAGTCACCTCATTGAACTGATGTTATACTTGCAGAGGGGACCACATGGCTAATGTATGCCCAATGCAAAAACAAAATGTGAGAGAAAGAAATGCCGCATATTACACTATTGAGAGAAAATACACAAACCATACAGCTCAAGATTGTCCATACAATAGGCAGGCTGTTAGACAGAATTATCAGCAACCTTATCCACATGGTGGGTATTAGAACCAATACCAACAACCATATTATAGACCACCACAACAATATCAGGCACTATATAGGCCATAAAAAGTCCTAGGAAGCCAACCATGAGCTCCTGCCAATGTGATTCCAGTTAAGTATGCAATGACAGAGGAAAAACCTAATAGAGCATTGGTGCCAGTGACCCCTTTGGTCTCAAAACATGCTTAGAATTCTAACTACTCCTATGAAGATAGTCCACAAGCTTATTAAACAGCAAACGTTGCAAAATTTGAAAAGTTTAGGAGTGTATTGGCCTAGCATGGACAAAGAAATACATGAATGGATTAAGAATTGTCCAATATGTCAAGAGAGACCCCCCCTAGAGCATGCCACTCTTTATCACGTGTCGTGAATTCCAGATTGGAGTGCTCCATTGGTAGAATTTATGAAATCAAGAACCTTACCCAATGAGGCTAGTCTAGCAAGGAAACGAAGCATGGAGCAAGAGGTTCATGACTATGCTCTAGTAGGAGACAACCTATATCGAAGAGGCAAAGATGGTTACTTAAGATTGTGCGTTCATGAATCAGACTATTTGAAAGTCTTAGAAATTGCACGTAGTGGTGTTATAGGTGAACATTTTGGTCCTGATCGAGTAATTAAGAACATTCTATTCTTAGGACTTTGGTGGCCCACTCTTCATATGGATGCACATACCTATGTGAAGAAATGTGATACATGCCAATGTGCACAATATCCGGTTAGATGCCTTTGAGGCCAATGATGGGAGGATGTGTATTTTCGAAGTGGGATATATACTTTGTAGGTCCTATTAACCCCCCAGTTAGAAACTCCCATGCCGAGTACATCATTGTAGCCACAAATTACCTTACAAAGTGGATAGAAGTAAAAGCCACGACAAAGAATGATGCTCAAATGATGGCTAAGTTCTTATTCGAGAATGTGTTCACAAGACATGGACTACCAATAGAGTTAGTGAGCAATAGAGGCACACACTTCTTGAGTGAAGTCATTGAAAATCTTCTCCAAGAATTCTTGGTGATACATAAGAAGTCTGCCCCCTATCATCCACAAGCTAACGGACAAGTGGAGAGCACAAACAAGATCCTATGTGTAATCGGGCAAGATTTCACCTGATTGTATGCCAACCCCCCCAAAAAAAAAGTTTGTCTTAGCACCCCTTCTTTTCGTCCTTGAGAGCTCACCGCTCCAGATTCGCCCTCATTTCATCTTTGTCGGTCGGAAAAAATTCATCCCTCAAAATTTGTCCCTCAAAATTCACCCTCGGCATCATTTTTCATCTCTCAAAATTCATCCCTCAAAATTCAGCCCTCAAAATTCATCCCTCCAAAATTCAGCCCTCAAAATTCATCCCTCCAAAATTCAGCCCTCAAAATTCATCCCTCCAAAATTCAGCCCTCAAAATTCATCCCTCAAAATTCAGCCCTCAAAATTCATCCCTCCAAAATTCAGCCCTCAAAATTCATCCTCGACATCATTTTTCATCCCTCAAAATTCAACCATCAAGATTCATCCCTCCAAAATTCAGCCCTCAAAATTCATCCCTCAAAATTCAGCCCTCAAAATTCATCCCTCCAAAATTCAGCCCTCAAAATTCATCCCTCAAAATTCAGCCCTCAAAATTCATCCCTCCAAAATTCAGCCCTCAAAATTCATCCCTCAAAATTCAGCCCTCAAAATTCATCCCTCCAAAATTCAGCCCTCAAAATTCATCCCTCAAAATTCAGCCCTCAAAATTCATCCCTCCAAAATTCAGCCCTCAAAATTCATCCCTCAAAATTCAGCCCTCAAAATTCATCCCTCCAAAATTCAGCCCTCAAAATTCATCCCTCAAAATTCATCCCTCAAAATTCAGCCCTCAAAATTCATCCCTCCAAAATTCAGCCTTCAAAATTTGTCTTTTTGTCCTCCAAAATTTGTCCCTCAAAATTTGTCCTTCAAAATTTGTCCCTCAAAAATTGTCCTTCAAAATTTATCCTTCAAAATTCATCCTTGGTGCCAGAATCAAGCGGCTATCAGAATTGTGATGAAGTGTTGATTCATGAAAGAGTCTCACATTCGAGGCCATATTCCGAAGTCTTCAAGCACTTTTGAGGCAGTTGGCTATCAATACCAGAGTTAGACCACCTACCCAAAATTAGCCAGCTCTCTCTCCACTTTTGTTAGATCGACACGAAGGGTGATGGTGCAGTAAATGATGGGATCCGATGGAAGCCACTCTCTTGGCCGCGCGTGTGGAGTGAACAATGATGGTGCCTTAAATGATGGAATCCGAGGGAAGTCACTCTCTGGGCCTCGAGATCTATATAAGAAGCAGTTGCACTCATTTGGAGGAGAGTATGTACGTTCAGATGGTCAGAGATATATGTTAGTGAAGGGTCAATTCAGAAGGATATACAGAGATTTAGGAAGCTGAGAGATACACTCACTGTCATCTCTCTGTGATTCTAGCTTTTGTCAAGGTAGGTCTACTTGTGTTACTGTGGTATTTTGAGAGTGTTCTAATCAGACTTCTCCTTGATTATTCTTTGCTCACTGATGTGATTTTGCCCACTGTAGAAGAGGCTTCTCTGTTAGAGAATATACATAGTGAGAGCTTCAATGTTGGGGGCAGTCGGCATGATAGTGAGATTGGATATACTGGGATAGTCACTTGTAAGCTGGAGTTCATAGCATTGTATACCACACTTGGATACCTTCTCTGCGTTTGTATACTTTCTCTGTGTTGAGATGTCCTAGTTCATCTTTCGAGTGATCAGACCTTTTGTACTGTTAACAATTTTATCTTTTGAGAACTAGCGTAATTTTTTCAATCTTGGTCGAATTGGCCTTTTTAGCATCTTTGTAACACTCTGACTGTTTCTTGGTTTAACGTCTCAAGTAGTACCTTACACAATGATGTTACAGGGTATACTTCCCTAAGGAGAACCTCCCTTGAGTAGAAGGAGTACTGGAAGTATAGACCCGGTTACCCCCTCTACACTATGTAATGTCTTGACTAAAATGGTAAATAAGAAAAGACAAAAGGCATACTTTGATGCACACATCAAGGATAAACGGTTGAAAGAAGGAGACCTAGTGCTGGTTTATACAGTAACACAACATGCCCATAAATTGGAAAAAGGAGGATATGGACCCTTGATCATTAATAGAATTTTCACTAGCAGTGCGGTTCAAGTAGCCACTTTAGAGTGTGACATTTTGCCAAACTATATTAGTGGTTGTCGAGTCAAGTTATATCAAGAACCTCTTACCGAGGATATGCTAAGGAGACTCAACACTGCTAAAAAACAAAAAGAAGTTCTTCTTCAGAGATTAATGGAGCCAAAGTAGTTCAACCACAAAGGCAAGCACAACAATTCAAGACAACTGCTATATTAAATAGAAAGACACCACTCAACAAGAAAACAGTTCCACACATGAAGCAGATCTCGGTACAAAAAGGAGGACAACCACTGGCCTTGCCCCCACAGTTCCCATCCAGGCAAGACAACCAGGCCAGAAGAGGAACAAAGAAGCTAGGAAAAGGTCAACCACAAGGTATCCGACAAGCTTGGGTGCCTAAGAAATTAGCTGCGGCTCAACAAGGACAATTACAAATATGGGTATCCAAGAAGCTCTTACATGCACAACAAGCTATGCTCTCCCACATTAGAAAAATCTCAACAAAGAAGCCAAGGTGAGGCAAGGGTCAGAACCAAATACCAAGACCAAAAGCAGACCAACTCACCTCTTAAACAAGAGTTAGAAGGCTAGCAACAATGGTATGGGTATGGAAGCCAAAAGCATTAGTCGCCCTCACAGATCCAAAGAACCAACTATGTGGGATATAGAATTTAAGAAATCGTCTGAAGATGAAGAAGCCCAAGGTGATCTCTACGTAGCCGAACATGGTTCTCAAATGGATCCCTATAAGGAGGAATGATCAGTTGTCATCTCGAGGATCCAATGGATACCTCCAACAAAGGCCACATCAACATCTGCAACAAACATTGAAGACCTCGACGAGCGACAACCATGTGCTGCTTGCACAACCCTGACTTTTGCACCATTCAGGTCATGCATTTCCAAAGTATGCATTAATATAGGGCCACATTACACGGTCGTGCATAGACATATTTGAGAGTCCCATGCACAAGAGCACATTGACATATGTCGACTATTTTTAGTGATACTAACATCTATCTTCTTGTTTTGTGACATTGTTCCAAAAAAAAAAGGGAAAAAAAAAAAAGAAAAAAAGATAAAAGAAAGGGAGAGAGACAGAGATAGAGAGATAGATAGAGAGAGAGAGAGAGAGAGAGAGAGAGAGAGAGAGAGAGAGAGAGAGAGAGAGAGAGCTCGTTCCAAGGTTTGGCTCATGGAACATGAATGAGTCATTAGTTGAAGGTGGAACTGTTGATTACTGGGCATTTATCAATTTTGAGAGTTTGGCATGAATATGGCATCCACAACTACTATTTCCCCTTACCAGGGTTGAAGGGAAGAGCTTGAAGGTCCGCAACTTGAGTGATGCTTAACTATTGTCTACACGAGAGCATCCAAGGAGATATCTCCAAGGAAAAGTTCTAGTACCCTGCAAGTCCTTGTATGTATACTGGATGAGAAGACCCCTGCTTATGGTGAGCTAAAGAGAACATGTGAAACTAAGCTTGGTGTAGTTACCCAATGTTGTTTATCAAGGAATATAAAGAAATTTAATTCTCAATATTTGGCAAATGTTGCTTTGAAGCGAGGAGACGGGACTAGGCACTCAAAGAACTTCATCAGTGGACCATCAACACAGACATTCATCTACAACGAAAGACTAGCTGATGGTCCATCACAATCTTGGGTGTACAACACGAAGAGATAAATATAGATTGATCATTCACCATGGTAAGAATCCTTACTTTGGCAACACCATAACCATGATAGTTCAGGGAACCTCTTCGTTAGCATACCCTTGAGTAATTCGCTCAAGACCTAATTTTTTTTTTGCACCATGTTTATTTAATGCATTCCCCAAGTAAGCATGCATAGGGCTACATTACAAGGCCGTGCACAAGGCACATATTTTCCTCAACCCATGCACGAACACACTTACCCATCATTCATTATGGGTTACGAGTACTTGGCACCACTACTATGAACATCATCTTTGGAAGATCTTGAGGACATCAATGGAGGCTCACAAGGACACACTCATGCTGGAATCCAAGGATGCAGTAGATACCAAGGTACTACAACTTGCAAAGGCTTGTATTGAAAAATGAAGAACGGACCAACCGACCCTACCACAATTGGAAGATAGATGGCTCTGGCTCATACAAAATGGACAATGGCTCTCAAGCCCTACATGGAACAACCACTACAACAAGGGTCTGTCAGGGACGACAGACTCGAGAGGGGGGGAGTGTTGACACTCAAGGTCAAGCACAAAGCATGGAAGTGCATCAAAGAGGTGGACACACAAGAAGAAGGAGCATATAGGGAGCTCCAAGAAGTACATGTCAAATTTTCAGAAGAAATCCCTATAAAAATAGTGATTTTCATCACTAAAAGCCATTGTACATACTATTTAATATTTTTATAACTCCATTTTGTTCAATCCGAGGAGTCCTTGAGCTTGAAGAGTATTAGAAGTATCATCCTACCAATTTTCATAATTTGTAGATTCCGTTTGAGCCCTCAAATAAGCCCTGAAAGCTAATTTTTAACTAGGCCAGACACTAGGTCTGGGTGGGGCCAAAACTACTCAAAAACTATAAAAACAGCTAGAGAGCTCATTTTTGGGGGTAGCTTGTTAGAGAGTTAGTTTGTTGTAGATTTGAGCTTTTGTAAGAGAACTCTTTTGTGATCGAAGCTTTCCATTGTTCCTCTCTTTGATCTTACCTTGTGTGCGTGTGTGTGTGTATGTGTGTATGTGTGTGCATGTTTGTGTGCTTTCACTCAGGCACTTGTGCCTTTAGTTGCTCATGGTCTTCATACCAGGCCTCACGTCTCTGCGGATTGACAAGTAAAGGAGGTGGTGCTTATGCTTGAGCTACAGGGATAGAACCCCCTTCTGATAAAGAGGCAAATCAGAGGCAAATCCACATATTATACCTGTACACATTTTTGATGAAGAAAATGTTAAAGGGGAGAAGAACGTTGAGATATCAAGCTCAACATGTGATGATCCAAGATGACACATATCACTTTTTTCATTTTTCTGACATGTATAGTGGTCACGTTGGTATATGTTAGGGACGCTTCATTGAGCTTTGCAAGATTTATCTACCGAGAGTGATGGTACATTTGTTTCTTGACAACACACTCATTCACAGAAATTAGGATTTTCCTTATGTACTATTCTTTATATATTGCAATGTTGTAGTCTTGTTTTAGGTTTTACATTCCTTTTATGCAATAGAAGAAGGAGAAGATCATTCTTCCTTGCCTCAATCTATGTGTTTGCTCCTCTTTGAGTGTGAGAGTGTGTGAGTGAGCTCTTTTCCTTATCTCCTTCCTCATGACACGGTATCAGAGCCAGTGTGGCTATAGAGAGCTCCTGGAGAAGGCCGATAGTGAAGAGTATGTGAGAAGACATGGAGAAAGTGTGATTCACAAACGACCTTGGATTTCTATTTCAGAGCCATTTGACCTTTGTTTCGAGCCCACAAGGTGGGGTCCACATAAAAATCACGTGAGTTTGCAAAACTGTAACTTGCGTTCTATTTGTCAACACGCAACTATTCTAGATCTAGAATCTCAAGCTATTTTTTCTACTATTGGTACATGAAAATTGTGTTTTTTTGAGATCAAAATGTCATGTCATAGTGCGATAGTATTTAAGAACATGTATTACTTGTAGTGTTTTTGCAGTGTTGTGAATTGCTACAAAAATGACAAAGGTGGATGGAATGAGTCAGCTTATGAGTGATAAGCTAGACAAGAACAACTTCCATGCTTGGCGTTTCAAAGTAATGAGTTTCTTGATGGGAAAAGGCTAGTGGAAGTACATGGAAGGAGAGAACAAAAATGCTCCCCAATTACTAGAGAGGAATCAAACAACAAAACAATTAAGAGCATATGAAGAATGGAATCAAGGAGCATGAAAGGTAATGTATTGGCTATCTGTTAGCATACAAGATAGCATGATTGGGCACATATAGGATGCCGAGACTCCAAAAGAGTCTTGGAATAGTTTGGTCACATTGTAACTCAAGAACGACTTGCATACACTAGAGAAAAAAGGCATGTCTGTAAGTGACTACATCCTAAAAATCAAAAGCGTATGTAAGTCACTTGCATCGATTGGTGTGAATGTAGATGATGATGATAAGGTGGAAGTGTGCCTTCATGGTTCAGGTACTACATATAAGCAATTCAAAACTTCTATTCAGACCAGGGAAAATATTTTGAATTTTGCTGATCTGGTGTTGTGTACCTAAGTCACAAGGTCTTAGGGACTTGTGTCAAAGAGACTAAATCTCATTTGCCACACAAGTGCATACAGTGGTGGATTGACACACGCTTAATTATCAATCCGAAGAACCTCTTGAACCAAGTGTATGAGGATATGTACGCATGTGATGGAAAATGAAGTGGTTCAACTAAAATACATGAGAAAAGACTAAAATACCTCTCCAACTCACTCAAGCTCTAGAAGTTTCTGCCAAATACAAATTTGAATGTTTCTCCCACCTCCGAACTCCGAATATGGTCAATAGCAGGTTCCTTTCGAAGCTCTCGACGAGACGCATCCACTCATTTCACTCGAATCTGACAACCTTTCTTCAAGTTATGGCCAAATTAGTGAATGGCGGGAAACACCTTCACTCACTCCACAACTCATACTTGCTCACACACACACTACAATAGTTCAAAAGTGATGGGGAGGGGTAGACAACAGTCCCTACACACACATTCCAAGCTTCACACACACACAAAAGATCATAGAAAAGATGAAAATCTACAGGAAAGAAGCAAATTCAAAATTTTAGCTCTCCTTCTTCACAATGGCAAAAAGTCCTTACAAAAGAGTCACAAAGTGACTTATATACATGTGCCCTAAAAATGGTCCTTTCACACAGGTGACCGGCACTTTATTGGCTAATCTCTAATTTCCTACTGTTTTACAAGAAGTATATTACAATGAGTTGGGCTTATGCATCTAGAGGACTCCTCTAGTGTATTTACATAGCTTTGAGGGAATTTCTTAGGCTTTTGAAGAAGAAAATTATGCCCATTAATTTGAAAATTTTGGGGCTCCTCTTTTGTGCCTCTTTCCTCTGCAACACTCTCCCCCTCTTTGTCTCTGTCGTCCCTTGATAGGCTTTGCTTCTCGTTTGTAGCTTGTCTATGGCTCCTAAATACACGCACCCAGTGGTCCAAGAAGCAATAAGGATTGTCAAAGAATTTGTTACTTTATCCGAAGTTAATCCTTTGCTTCTATAAGCCCCTTAGTATTCCTTCTATCACACATCTGGGCTGCTATATTAAGTCGGGCTGCCATGCACGCCATCAATGGCTAAGAATGTGATATTCTTAGTCACTCTCTTCAACATCTCAGCCTCTGCCTCTTTCTAACTTTTGGTCTTCTGATATATATTTGTCTTCACTCATCTGACCCTGTTGTATTGCTTGGAGCCTGTCTACTTCTTTCCTGTCGCACACCTTACTTTGTTGACCTTTACTCTCTTTTAAGTCAGCATTACATTTTGAAGGTCCTGTTCTTGAATCTTCTTTGTTTTCCTCTGGGACCTGACTCATTTCTTTCCACCACATGCATCTAGTGGACGAAGAGGCAGCTAGGACCTTTAGACAATTGGTTATCTTATCTGATGAAGAGTCTTTTGTGTGTTGTCTCTCTTCCCTGCTTGTTTTGCTTCACCGCCTGCTCCTGGTGGATGAGGAAGCTGTGTGCAACCTCCCATGAAATGTCTTGGTTGTTATCTTTCTTTATTTCCACTCCTCAGGACCTGGTTCTTTGGTATTGTTGCTTGATGCATGCCCCTGCGGGGCTTTGGGCAGAGATTTGTTCTTTTTCTTTATAAACTTTGTTCTTTACTGAGCAGTTTTATTCTTTGATCTTCTTCTTCTTCTTCTCTTTTTCCTCGATTCCCCTTTCACACGTCCCTCCTCCTAAACTCTATCATCCCCGACAGGCTTTTTGTGGCAACGTGAGTACGTTTGTATGACTTTTTGCTCTCGCTGATTAAGCAAAGTGGCATGACATATCATTAATTCTTTCCATTGGCTCGATTTCACCCCGTCATCTGGTGCCTGCCTATGATCTGCGAAGAAAATTAATTCGTAGGCCACCATTCTTGCATTAAGGTTCGAAGGTATTTTTGCAAAAATCTGTGAATCTGTTTTAAAAAACCCTGTGAAAAATGCCTCTTCAAATGTCTGCATGTAAGTGCTTGGAAGAAACATGAGTCTTGAGTATATTGCCATTAGTATTAAGCTCCTAGGTATGGTTGATAGATAAAAAACGAGGGCATCTGATCCCTGGTTAATGTCGATGAAGTTCAAAAATGTGTACTGTGCATGGTGAAATACCTATATTATTGTTAGTAACATGCTCAAAATTTTGTTAGTCATTTTGATTGCTAAGTCAGGTACAGTTGCATATCGGGCAATCCAAAATTCTATGGCTTTAACCATGTATTCTTCGGTTAGTAAATAATTACGAGGTGGACTTGGTAGTAACGGATAGTTGAGCCACTGATTATTTATGCTTCCCTGGCGCTGTCCTTCCCAAAATTGCGTCCAAGAGCGTCTTCTGATACTAGGCAAAAAGATGTGTTGACTTGAATTATATAAGGTGCTGATTCCCATTGTACCTGTAGAGTAGGATTCTTCTCCAAAAATTTTCTCCTCCATATAGGATCCGCTTTGTCAAATTCCTCTTGTGTATAGGTAAATGTGTGCATGCTGAACTATAAGTTGTTATCTGGCTCTTTATTTGTAGTGGACTTAATGTATTGGCGTGATTGTTCTTTAAGTAATCCATACGGTACATTGAAAGGTTTCAATAGCTGTTCCAGATTTTTGCTTTCAATTTTTGCTTCCCTTCATGACTTTGATGACCTGATCTTCAAAATCTTCAGTAAGTTGGGACACCAGTAGTGCCCGCTCATGTCGGCTTAGTTCTGCAATATCCAGAGTATGTCTTTCAGTGTGGGTCTCCATGTCCTCCCTTATCGATGAATGATGTTTGGGGGGAGAAAGAGGACGTACCTCAATCTCCTCAGTAGTCGCTGTGGAGTGTGGAACTACTGGTGCCCCCTCATTGACTTGTTGTGCTAATTGAATTTGCAATTGATTTATTAAGTCATCCTTTTCTTTAATCTCTTCGGTTGCTTTCATAATTGTTTCCTTGTTTTTGAGGAGCTCCTCTTCTATGAGAGCTAGTTGATTCGCATCTTCATTGCATTTCTCAAAGTACTCATTTTCTATCATCTTCCACTTCTTTCTATGCTCCACGGTGTCATCCATATATCTATTCTCCCATTCTGCTATGATACCTTGCTCTTTCTTCAGCTGATCATCATACTTTGATATCCTTTCCTCCAAGGCTTTTGTGTTGTTCTTTGGCACTGCGGTAGTTGCTATTGGTTGGTCGCATAATAGGGCTGTCATTAATTCTTTGTTCCTGGTCCTTAAATTATCAGCCTCATCCTTTGTTCCGAGTCTTGATGGGCTTGTTGGTAGTGGTGCCCTTGCACTGATAGATTTACCTATCCTTCCATGTATTGGTGAGTAGCTTCCATTGCTTTTGTCAATTCTTCTTCCGTAATCGGTGGATTTTCTTCAAGCCTAGTCCTTGGGAGTACATGAGCTTTCTTTGTAGCTGGAGTTTCAGCTTCCGCCTACATCATTTCTTGTAGCCTTTTGGTACCTCTCATTCTAGGTTGGGAGCTCGTTTCCACTTCCTCTATGATCTCGACTCCTTTCTTTTTTCTGGGAACTGTAGCAATCTTGGCATACTTGGCCATTGCTTCTGATGACGGCATCTCTTTTAGATGTTCTCTAATGCCCAAAGCATGATATATCAATATGGTTAAGGCAACGTTTCCATTTAGGAACTTCTTATGATTCCACTGTTTCTTAGCCTTGAATAGCCATTCTTGAATGTACGGAGTCATATTGACTTGATTCCCAATTTGTTTGATTGCATGTGACAACAGTTGTACTATGATTTTTTGCGGCACAGTATACCTGTGCATACTGGGAAAACAAAAGTGCTAATGGATGAGTCTCACTTCCTCCTCTATATCAATGCAATTAATATCGGTGAACATTCTGGACTTCGCTCCTCAACTTTCCTCTTTCAAAATGGTATTCCCGTCCTTTTCCCATCCAAAAGCTTCCTTAATTAGGTCATGTGTAAATTGTATAATGACCCACTCGCCTACTGCATCCAAGACTCTAGCTTCCGGCACCAATGGATCATGCAATGCAGGTTGTAAGGTGTTCATGACTTGAGTGCAACACTGGAAGTCCAGTTTGTATATCGGTAATTCAAAGTACTTATGGATACCAGCTTTCTTCATAATGTCCACCGTCGATGGAAGTTCATGCACTACCTTAAAGTCTTGGGACATGATGGGGAACTGATGGTCAGTGTCCATAATTTTGATTGTCATTAGGAACAAATAATCCCCTGCTAGTTGATCTTCCCGAAACCAGTGACCTTTTGCCTTAGTCACGCTTTGTAGGGGGAATTCTAGCACTTCCTCTTGAATGGTCGCTTCAGAGTCCTCAAAAGCCATCTGCACTCGTAATGAAAAGAGCATTAGCTTCCTATAGAAGAAATGTTCTTTAGTGATGTGTGTTGTAGTGACATTTCGTTTGTTGCGTCACTCCGTTCCCCTTGCTTACATAAGTAAGATCTCTTACCACATATTTTTTCATTTTCACTCCTAAAAGAAAACAAGAGTTAGTGTAGCCGAAGCTTATTTATTTACATAGTGGGTCCATTCCTATGGAAGTAGAATCTATGACCTATTCCCAAGTTGGAAATGTGTACCACTAATTTTGTTACATGCATCATGTGCCGAATGCATGGCCTTGTAATGTGGCCCTGTCATGCATACTTTAGGTGCATTCGATACTTCATGTGTGCAAACAGAATCTTGTTGGTTCTATTGTTCTGGTCCTTACTGCTTCTTGGGTCTCCATATCCATTTCGTAGGTGAAGTATGAGGCTTCGTCTTCGCCTTGTATCGTAGTGATCTCAGTTTTTCCTCCTTCTTTTTAGTAGTCTGAGTAGTTGATGTCATGTTCCTCCAACATCTTTGGTAAGTCTTGTTTGGCTTTATGGTCTTGTTTTGTTGATATAATGTTTCTTCCTGCTTGTCGATCTCTTTATTTGCAATCTGTCTGACCTTCTTTGGAATCCATATTTGTTCCTGTGTTTTCTGTGCTTCGATTAATGACTTTGGAAGCCATACTCTTAAAAGTCTCTTCGGTTCTAATTGTGATGAAGAGGATCCTTTGTTCTTCCTTGTCTCCATAAGATGAGTGTCCTGTCTTGATGTAGACTGTTTTGTTTTCCTTATTCAATCCTTGCAAACCCATTGGAGATTATCACTTCCTGGTTGCAATAATCTGACAGTATACTTCCACGTTGATGCTCTTTCTTTGTTGTAGATGACTTTAGGAGTGTTGTCTTCATCGTCTTCCTTTGATTACCATTCGTGTGGGATGGATTCACTTTCTCCACTGGTGCATTGGTATTTGTAGTCATTTCTTTTGTCGGACCTTCTTCTAGTTGGTTTTGAATGGAGTCGTTTGCTATTTCCTCTTCTAGGACCTCTTTCTCATGCTTGATGATGTCCTGCTTATGAGAGGGTCTTTCTTCTAATAGACTAAAGATTTCTTTGTGCCTTATTTTCGTTGAGATGTATCCTTGAGCTAGGTGAATGCTCACCTCATTCTCAATGATCCTCTCTTGTCCTAGTATTAAGTTCTCTGTTAGATCCTCGTCCTTACACACACAAAACTCGTTGTTCCATAGTAGAATTTCCTAGGTGGAGGGATACTGTAGCTTCTTCAATGCATTTAATGACTTGACCTTCAACGCCTATCATGTGTGCTTTAGTTGGTGTTATGGTCGTTTGCAAATGCACGATGACCATTCTTCGTATGCAACTGGTGGTTAACACACGCTTAATTATCAATCCGAAGAACCTCTTGAACCAAGTGTATGAGGACATGTGCACACGTGATGGGAAATGAAGTGGTTCAGCTAAAATAAATGAGAAAAGATTAAACTACCTCTCCAACTCACTCAAGCTCTAGAAGTGTCTGCCGCTACCACTTACAACAGCAAATACAAATTCGAATGTTTCTCCTAGCTCTGAACTTTGAAAATGGCCACTAGCCGGTTCATTTCGAAGCTCTCGATGAGACACATCTATGATGGTAGATTTTCACTCAAATCTGACAAATGCTCTTCAAGTTATGGCCAAAACACTGAATGGCAGGAAACACCTTCACTCACTCCACAACTCGTACTCTCTCTCACACACACTACAATAGTTCAAAAGTGATAGGGAGGGGTAGACAACAATCCTACACACACATTCCAAGCTTCACACACACACACAAAAGATCATAGAGAAGATGAAAATCTACAGGAAAGAAGCAAATTCAAAATTTTAGCTCTCCTTCTTCACAATGGCAAAAAGTCCTTACAAAAGACTCACAAAGTGACTTATATACATATGCCCTAAAAATGGTCCTTTCACACAAGTGACCAGCACTTTATTGGTTAATTTCTAATTTCCTACTATTTTACAAGAACTATATTACAATGAGTTGGGCTTCTGCATCTAGAGGAGTCCTCTAGTGCATTTACATAGCTTTGAGGGAATTTCCTAGGATTTTGAAGAAGAAAATTATGCCCATTAATTTGAAAATTTTGGGGCTTCTCTTTTGTGCCTCTTTCCTTTGCAACAGGTGTCCATGCTGATTATTGGAGAAAAGAATCTTGTTGAGGACTCAAAATCCTAAGGAAAACCTAGTTCTCAGTAGGTATTCTACTCTGGCAGAGGAAGAGGTAGAGGCTTTGAAAGTGGAAGAAGACACGGTAATCAAGACCAAGGTTAAGAACAGAATCATGTAGGAGGTAGAGGATAGTTTTGAGGCAAGGGGAGCCAAAGAGGCCGTAGAAATTTCCAAAGAAATGATTCAGGCAATGAGAGTAAAGGATTTTGGAATTGTGGTAAACCTAGACACTTTGAACGTGATTGCAGGTTGAAGAATCAAAACTATGCATCCACAAGTGGAGATGATTATGAGAAGTTGTTCATGATCCAACATTATATGATGAATATGATGCCTGCTGATGTTTCAAAATTGAATGGTAATGTCTGTTATGTTGATTCAGGTGCTTCAAATCACATGACCAGTCATGCAAAATGGTTTAGTAGTTTGTAGAAATTGTAAGTTCTTGGATATGTTGAAACACGTAATGACACATCACATCCTATGGAGCATATAAGAAACATAGCATTGTCTATGGAGGATGGGAAGGTGAAACATCTTGTTGATGTGTTGCATGTTTTGAATATAATATAGAATTTGGTTTCTATTCGATAAATACTAGACCACATATTACAAGTCAGGTTCAATGTTGATGGGTTATATGTAGAAGATTACAAATAGGATGGAAGATTGATTGCCAAAGGAAACAAAGTGGGTAGGATGTTCACCTTAAATGTGAAAATTCCGAAAATGAATGCAATCATGTTTGCAAAAGGTGCAGAAGTTATTGTTGATATAGAGATCTTGCACAAACGAATTGGACATGCAAACTTGTAGAGGCTGAAATTGATACGGTCAAAGGAGATTGTCAATGCACTACCAAGTTTCAAGGTTGCAGAGATGCAAAAGGTATGTGCTGCATGTTAATTTGGTAAACAATCAAGAGCATACATTTTCGGATGACAAGCATGTCAGCAAGAATGTGCTAGAAATAGTACATACAGATGTTTGAGGTCCTACAAAGACCACATCTATGGGTGGTTGTAGGTTTTATGCTACTTTCATTGATGACCATACACAAAACGTATGGGTATATTTCATGAAAGAGAAGAGTGAGTTTTCACTCACTTCTAGAATTTTAAGGCTATGTGGAAAAGTAAACAAGTTAGTATATTTAGACATTAAGATCTGGTGGAGGAGGGGAATACATGTCAAACGAGTTCAGTAACTTTCTAAAAAGTCATGGAATTCGATGTCAGTTTTCATGCAAGTACATACCACACCAGAATGGCATTGCTGAGTACAAAAATAAACATATTGCAGCAATAGCAAGAGCCTTGATGGCTAAGAAGAATATGCCTCATTGTTATTGGGTAGAAACTATGCATATCACTATAGACATCATGAACATAACTCCGACTACTATTGTACATCAAGATACACCTGAAGAGAAGTTTACAAGTAAAAAGCCAAACTTATCACATATGAAAGTGTTTGTTTGTATTGTATATGTACATGTTCCAAATGATTTAAGGATGAATCTTGATCCAAAAGTAGAAAAATGTATCTTCATTGGGTACTCCCTTGAGCAAAAGGGATATAAATGTTATATCCCGCTCACATGACATGTGAAGGTAAGCAGAGATGTGGTGTTTGATGAAATATTAAGCTTTCTATGCACATGCCAAAGGACTTAATCTAGACTCAAATGACATGAAATGCTAAATAATCAAGTGTAGAATCTCAAGTTTTGAGTGGACCTGATGTGTCACCAAGCAATAATTCCAACTTAAATCCATGGAGGAAAGATTGCATGGAAATTTTAGTCCATCAAATTCATCAACTACATCAAAGAAAGGTAAATAAATTCTTTTTGATGATAGTAAAACATCTACAGGTTTTGAAGACATTGATGGAGATTCAATCGGTTCAAAAAAGAACCTTGAAGACTCCAGGAGTATGAAAGGCACATGCAGATGATACAAAGAGAAGTGACCCAAGACCAAGAAGATCTGGGAGGATGTGGAATTCATTGCAATGATTGACATATGATAGTTACATGGCTCATCAGTGTGCCTACATGACCAAGCCAATACAAGATGCTCAACCTTCTTGTTTTGAAGATGTAATTGGAAATGCCGATTGGGAGAAAGCCATGGATGATGAGATGGCTACACTTTATGGAAATGAAACATGGAAGCTGGTTCCATTTCCACAAGGAAAGAAACACATAGGCTACAAGTGGGTTTACAAGGTAAAGCACAATGTTGAAGGTAGCATCAGGAGGTATAAAGCACGATTGGTAGCAAAATGATATGCACATACATATGGCATTGATTATGAGAAAACATTCAGCCCTGTAGCTAAATTTCTACTCTCAGAGAACTTGTTGCATTAGTTACAACAAAAGGATGGACTTTGCATCAGATGGATGCGATGAATGATTTCTTACATGATGAGTTACACGAAGAAGTATATATGGACCAACCATAAGGATATGAAGACTCAAGCACCCATACTATTTTTGCAGGTTGCAAAAGGCTTTGTATGGGCTTAAACAAGCCACTCTTGCTTGGCATGCAAGGATTGTTGATCACTTAACCACCATTGGCTTTTCTATGTGTGATACAGATCATTCATTATATGCAAGGAAGCGTGATGATGGCATCATGATTGTGGCTATTTCGTTGATGACTTGATTGTACGAGGTGATAATGAAGAAATCATTAAAGAGGTAAAGCAACTCCTTATGTAGGAATTTGACATGAAAGATCTTGGTATGCTGTGATATTTCTTGGGCATTGAGTTTATACATACAGAAACAAGTATATGGATTTTGCAAAGGGAATATGCCTTGAGTATGCTACAAAAATATGGTATGGCTGATTGTAAGCTGATTTCTATGCCATTAGATCATAACTTGAAGCTCGATACTACATCAAGTGAAGCATTGGAAAATGCTACTATGTACAAGAAAATTGTGGGAAGTTTGATATATCTCGCAATTACAAGGTCTGATCTAAGTTATACTATTGGACTTGAAAGTCAATTTATGCAAGTTCCCAGGAAACCACACTTATATGCTTTGAGATGCATTCTACGATATGTGAGTGCTACTTTGGATTATGCATTGCTTTATGAAGTAGGTGCAGAATTGTAGGTTCATGGATACACTGATGTAGATTGGGCTAGTAGTGTTCCATATAGAAGATCTACTAGTGGCTTTCTATTCTCACTTGGGAGTGCTGCCATTGCATGGAGCAGCAAGAAGCAACCCATTGTTGCTCTGTCAAGTATAGAGGCTGAGTATAGAGGTGTTGAAATGGTAGCATGTGAAGCATCATGGTTAGAGATGCTACTTGCAAATTTAGGTGTGGAAGTGCAAAAATCGATCATCATTTATTGTGATAATCTTAGCAGCATTCAATTAGCATGAAATCCTATTTTTCATGCTAGAATAAAGCATATCGAGGTACATTATCATTTCATCAGAGAGAAGGTATTAGGAGGTGATATTGATCTTGTTTATGTGAAGATAGATGATTAGGTTGCTAATATTTTCACCAAAGCACGTGGAATTGAGAATTTGAAGAAGTTTCAGAAGATGCTTGGATTATAAGACATGATGTTGAGCTTGAGGGGGAGCCTTGAGATATTAAGCTCAACATGTGATGATGCAAGATGATACAACTTTTTTCATTTCTCTCACATGTATAGTGGTCACACCGGTATATGTAAGGGATAATTCATTGAGCTTTCACAAATTTATCTACTGAGAGTGATGGCACATTTGTTTCTTGTCAACTCACTCATTTGGGTTCATCAGGATTTTCCTTATGTACTATTCTATATATATTGCACTAGTTTTATTTTTGTTTTATGTCATTCTTGTGCAATCCTTTTATGTAATAGAAGAAGAAGAAGATCATTCTTCCTTGCCTCAATCTGTGTGTTTGCTCCTCTTTGAGTGTGAGAGTGTGTGAGTGAAATTGCTAAGTGGGATATGATATAATGCAAGGTTAGAGGAATCTATGAGATTTAAATAAGGTACCTAAAAGTGATCCATAATTTCAGGCGTTACTTTGAATTTGAATTCAAATATGGTCGTGGAAATTGGCTCCCAATATGTCCATGAGATTATCTCCAAATCTCTTATTTAGTTATGAGTTTGTACCTCAAATTTATTATGAAGTCCTAATGCACAAGGAAAATCACTTAGGCTTGCTTCATGCACTAAAAACTCCTCCTCAGGCCTAAGATGCTTGAGTCTTCAATCCATTGATATTTCTTGAAGTTCATGTAAGATAATAGTTACGCAATATAACACAGGAGCAGTAGCAGAGAAGATAATAGATATAGGAGAATCTCAACAATTTTCTACTAACAACAAGTACAAAGATGATGGCATTGTCCACCCGTGCGCTCTCAAGGTAGAGCTTAAATGGTGATCTAGACAACTCTAGATAGGGAGATACAAGGTAGAGGTATGCTGGCTCAACGTGATGTCTCAGGTAGTGCATAACTCATGTATATATAGGATCATGGGTGGCCTTCCGTGGACGCCTATACATGGGCGGTAGAGCGTGGGCGGCCACCGCTCGCGTAATTGTCATACACGGCTTAGACCGGTTGAACCGACCTAACAAATATAAATGATTTCTGACTTCGATAGGGAATATTCTATGGAATATTCCCTTTACTGTCACGCCAGGGGCGCTGCCCCTAGACCCCCACCAGGGGGCCCGCTGGCCCCTTGGGACCCCCCAGCCAGGGGGCCCATTGGTCCCCTTGGAACCCCCAAGCCGGGGCTGCTCCCCACTGCCCCGGACCCCCCAATTGGGGACCCTGGTAACTCCCTTTCCTTACAATACCTTACATGGTCCAATATGACCTTCCTCCAACATGCAAGTTGGGATTCCCATCAATTGGGTAATGCACGCTTGGCTTCTCCTCATAACGGGGGCCTTACAAAATGTGCATACAATCATGAGGGGTAGACATTGATCATATACTAACACCCCCCCTCAATGTTTACCGATGAAAAATCAAGTAGGTTTCGGTCCTATGCCCATGTGTTGAAGATGTCTGTTGAGCTGCTCTCTTCGAAGTGCTTTAGTGAATATGTCAGCACAGTTTGCCTCTGTTGGGCAATATTCTAGCTCCACAATTTCATCTTCAATTAGCTCACGAATGTAATGGTACTGTACTTCTATGTGCTTGGTGCGGGCATGAAATACTGGGTTCTTTGCAATAGCCATACAACTTTGATTATCACACTTGAGTACAGATAGCAAATGTCTGGTCTAGTGTTGCACAGAAAAATAAGACTTCCAACGAGCTTCCCATACTTCTTAGCATCTACATCAGGCATGTTATCATCCATAGATAGCTTATGATTTACCTCCATAGGTGTGCTAGTTGGCTTGCAGTCCATCATTCCAAATACCTTGAGAATCTCTTTGGCATATTTTTGTTGTGAGATGAAAATGCCATCCTTCCTTTGCCATACTTCAATTCCCAGACAAAAATGGAGTAGACCTAAGTCTGTCATTTCAAACTCAGTTCCCAAGTTGATCCGAGTTTGATTGATGAGTTCTTGATGATCTCCTGTAATGATCAAATCATCTACATATACAATGACAACAACTAGCTTGCTATCCCTTTTCGTTACATACAAGTTAGCATCAGAAGTACTTCTTTCAAAACCCATATTTTTGAAAAAATGATCTATTCGTTGGTACCAAGCCCGTGGAGCTTGCTTAAGTCCATACAAAGCTTTCTTCAACCTGCAAACTTTATTTTTTGAATTGGGCACCTCAAAACCTGGTGGTTGAGATACATATACCTCCTCCTTGAGGTGACCATTCAAAAATGCAGATTTGACATCCATCTGGAAAATAGGCCAGGCCTTTTGTGCAGCTACTGCAAGTACCGTTTGAATAGTTGTCATGCGTGCTGTTGGTGCAAAAGTTTCTTGAACATCAAATCCTTCGATCTATGAAAAACCCTGTGCAACTAATCTTGCCTTATACTTTTCTAATGTTCCATCTGCTTTATACTTAGCTTTCCAAAACCATTTAGTACCTATTACCTTCTTCTTTGACGGCAAGTCAACTAGATCCCATGTATCTTTTTTGAGTATACTATCATACTCTGACTGCATTGCCGCTCTCCAACCTGGATCATCAAGGGCTTCTTCAATGGTGGTAGGTTCCTTTATCGAGCCCATGATATCTTCCATTAGAGCCATGTTAACAATGTGTTCTGAGGCTCTTCTTTGCTCCTCTATTATCTTTGATCTTCGTAATCCATCCGATGATGATTCTGGTACATCTACATGTGGATTGTGATAATATAAGAGCTGTTGTGCCCACTTCGGTAGTGGCTTACGCTGTGCAGCTACAACTGGTTGGATTTTTATTGAGGAAATTTCTCCATCAGATGTTTCCTCCTCGTCAACTTTAACCTGTCTTTTGATAGGCACAAGGTGAGATATTTCTCCGTTTGATGAGATAGTAGATTTACCTTTATCTTCTACTAAGTGTGTTCCTTCATCAAACACCACATCTCGGCTGACAAAAATCTTCCTTGCCTCAGGATCCCACAACCTATATGCTTTAGACTCTTCACTATATCCTAGGAAGACACACTTTTTGCTTTTTGAATCCAACTTTGATCTTGTTGTATCAGGAATATGTGCATAACAGAAACAACCAAAAATTCTGAAATGCAAAATTGAAGGCTTTTTACCAGAATATGCTTCTTGAGGAGTCATCCCCTTCAGAGCTTTTGTGTAGCTTTGATTGAGGATGTAGATTGCTATATTGACTGCTTCTGCCTAGAATGAATCAGGCATGTCTTGAGCCTTTAACATACAACGAGCCATTTCAACTATTATCCTGTTCCTGCGCTCAACAATGCCATTTTGTTGAGGTGTATGAGCTGTGGTAAGTTGCCTTTTCACACCATGCTCCTTATAGTAATTGTTGAATTCTGTTGACAAGAATTCACCTCCTCTATCTGTTCTAAATTTCTTCAGTTTCCTTCCTGATTCATTTTCTACATAGTTATGCCACGCTTTAAATTTTTCAAAAGCATCAGCCTTCTCTCGAATGAAATAAACCCACATCTTTCTACTATAATCGTCGACTAACAACAAGAAGTAGAAAGATCCTCCTAAAGCAGGTGTAGACATTTTTACCGCAAAGATCAGCATGTACCAACTCTAGAGGAGCTTGAGATCGATTGCTGGTCTCTCTTGGAAACGCCTTTCGTTGTTGCTTGCCCATCATACAAGCTTCACAAGGTTCCTGCAACTCTGAAAATGCAGGCAAATGAGCAACCATCCCTATTCTTTGCATCTCCTTCAAAACTGCAAATCCGAGATGCCCAAATCGTTGGTGCCATAACCTGCGTACATCTTTATCTTCTGTAGCAGTTAAAGCACTTAACTCATACAAGTTATCCCTTCATATGCCTTTACCTACAACATTACCTGGTGAATCCATGATTTCCGCACCACTCTTATTGAAGTGAACTTCGAGTCCACGATCTGTTATTGTAGAAACTGACAACAAATTTCTTTTGAGTGTAGGTACATAGAGAACATCGGATAACTTTTTCTCAACACCTAGAGAAGTGATAAAAGAGATGGTTCCAGTTCCTTCGGCTGGACACTTGGAGTCATTTCCCACCACTACATTGATGGATTCCTGCAGAGGCACTAGGGAACTATACCAATCCTTTTTACTGGTCATATGGCGAGAAGCTCCACTATCTAAAATCGATGGTTCATCAACACGAGCTTGAACAGATGAACGTACTTTAGCTACCCAAAGTTCCAGCTCTGTGTTGTTTGCAGACTCTTTGTTCTTCCATGATGATTTTACAGTCCCATTCCTTTCATCAGCTTGCTTCTTTCTGCAATCCTTGATGGCATGGCCTTTCTTTTCACAATAGAAGCAACTTCGTGTGAACTTTTTCTTCTTTGGCTTCTTCTTTGATCCCTCAGAAGAGCCTTTACCTTTTGCATTTGCTGAGAATGCAGCATCAGTTGTACTTTGCCAATTCTTCAGCCGCATCTCTTCTTCTAAAAGCATCGCACAAAACTCTTCAAATGTAAGAGGAGTTGGCCTTACCTGAGTGTTAAGGGCTGTTACTAATCCATCATAATTTGCTAGAAGAACACGTACAGATCTTTGAGCTAGCTCTTCTGGTGTTATAACAACACCAACTGCAGCCAATTGTCTTGAAGATGCTTTATCCGTTTGATAAAATCTTCAGCCTTTTCAGAATCAGAATGCTTTTCATTTGCCAACTGATTTTCTAAATTCTGTATCCTAGTGTGGTTCTTGGTCTCATATTGTCAAGCCAATATGCCCCAAGCCTCATGTGCTTTAGTAGTATGTTGAACTAAAGTAAGCACAGAATCACTTACACTAGTGACAATCGCACATAATGCATCAGCATTCCACCTCTTCCAAGCTCGTAGAAGATCTGGATCTGGGTGAATCATCAATCTTGAATTTGCTGGATCTTCAACTGGTATAGGTTCTGGATCCAATCCCATCGGTCCCATGACAGTGTCAAGTAATTCATAGGAGTCCAAAATTGCAGAAATTTTGAACTTCCAGAGTGTATAGTTGGTTCCATCCAGCTTCCCTTCAGTGAATGCAGGTGGACGAATTCGAATAGGTGCAACATTAACATTAGCTGAAGCACCAAGACTAGTGTTCGACGATGAAGCCATCATGTAATCACTCGAATAATCTACTGATATTCTAGTATGCTAGTAGGCTAAAATAGTGATACTTCTCAAGCTATTCGAACCTTACAGCTCTGATACATGTAAGACAATAGTTACGCAATATAACACAGGAGCAGTAGCAGAGAAGATAATAGATATAGGAGAATCTCAACAATTTTCTACTAACAACAAGTACAAAGATGATGGCATTGTCCACCCGTGCGCTCTCAAGGTAGAGGTTAAATGGTGATCTAGACAACTCTAGATAGGGAGATACAAGGTAGAGGTATGCTGGCTCAACGTGATGTCTCAGGTAGTACAAAACTCATGTATATATAGGATCATGGGTGGCCTTCCGTGGATGGCTATACATGGGCGGTAGAGTGTGGGCGGCCACCGCCCGCATAATTATCATACACGGCTTAGACCGGTTGAACCGACCTAACAAGTATAAATGATTTCTGACTCCGACATGTAATATTCTATGGAATATTCCCTTTACCGTGGCGTCGGGGGTGCTGCCCCTAGACCCCCACCAGGGGGCCCGCTAGCCCCCTTGGACCCCCCAGCCGGGGCTGCTCCCCGCTGCCCCGGACCCCCCAATTGGGGACCCTGGTAACTCCCTTTCCTTACAATACCTTACATGGTCCAATATGACCTTCATCCAACATGCAAGTTGGGATTCCCATCAATTGGGTAATGCACGCTTGGCTTCTCCTCATAATGGGGCCTTACAAAATGTGCATACAATCATGAGGGGTAGACATTGATCATATACTAACAGTTCAATCATAGATTTGAATCTGCTTCGCTTTACTCCATCCAATGCTTTGGTCATCATATCTTCACATTCTTTTTGAGTGGATACATATGAAAGTTTGATTTCTTTTCTTGTGATAGTCTCCCTAATAATGATAATGGACCTCAATATGTCTGGCCCTAGCTTGATAAATGGGATTAGTTGCAAGATGTAAAGAGCTTATGTTGTCCTCAAAGATATGAGGAGTGGATGACTTCACACCCAAATATGAGTATAATGTCTTGATCCACATGGATTCCTGAATTGCAATAACCAAACCTCTATATTCAACTTCAATAGATGAAAAAGAAATAATGGTTTGGTTCTTGGATGAACATGTTATAATCTTTGTACTTGAAAATGTAAGATAAGATGAAGTACTCCTGTCATCTTTTGATCTCGCCCAATCTACATTAGAGAATAGCTTTATATCTACATTAGATGTACATGGATAAAATATACCTTCATTTATGGTTCCCTTTAGATATTTGAAAATCCTTTTAGCTACTTCCATGTGTGGCTTCCTAGGAGTATACATGAATTAGCTCATATCACTTACACTAGCATATGCCTACCCTAGTGAGTGCGGCATAGTTCAAACTACCCACCAAGCTCTGATAGCTTGTTACATATTCAATTAGCTCACCTTCATGAGCACTTAGCTTTGAATTTACCTCCATGAGTTTATCTGCAACCTTAGCATTCTCGATTTGAACTTGGCTAGAATTTCCTTAATGTATTTCTTTTGAGTGAGATACATACCCTTGTCTAGGTATACCACTTCCAATCCAAGGAACTAAGCGAGCTGCCCTAATTCACTGATCTTGAATTCCTCCTTCATCTCTATTTTAACCCTCTTGATACCTTCAACATCATTAATTATGAGTATGATGTCATCTACGTATACAGAAAGGTATATGAATTCTCCATTTGTCATGTTGATAAAGAGTGAACGATCTGCTTTCTCTCTATGAATCCTTTATTCTACAAATAGGTCACAAGCCTATGATTCCAAGATCTCAGAGCTTGCTTTACCCCATACAGGGCTTTTATTGACCCAGATGCATGTTCAAGAAAATGTGAGTCTTCAAATCTAGGGGGTGGAGCATGTATACCCCTTTGGATATCCATCCATTGAGAAATGCATTCTTATCATCCATCTAATAGATCTTCCAATTTTTGGCAACTGCAATGCTCATAAGCACTCTGATTGTTGGCATCTTTGCCATAGGAGAGAAGCTCTCCTCATATTCAATACCTTGGGTCTTAGCATAGACTTTAGCCACAAGTATTGCCTTTCACTTATTGATGGTTCCATGAGAGTTATTCTTTAAATTGTATATCCATCTGGATCGAGTGAGATACTTGGTAGGAGCCTTGGGCTCCAATCCCCAAGTGTGGTTTTCCTACAAGGCTTCAATCTCTTCTTATATAGTATTCATCCACTTTGGTTTCTTCTTGACCTCCTCATAATATGAGGGATCTATAGAGTTAAATTTCTCTACTAAATAAATAGAATGTTTAGTCACTAATGATGTTTCATAGCCATACCTTTCTAGCTTCTTCTTGTGCCTTGTAGATCTCTTGATTGTTTGTTGATAGAATTTTGCAACATCCTTTAGGTCTTGTATCTTGAACTTTCTCTTGGATTTCCATGAGTTGATCTTCTTCCTAAGAGTCTTTTGATCATCTTTAGAATCACTTGATGCTTCAGGTGTATGTGTATTCTTGCTTGAGAGTGTTGCAAAATCTTCTTCTAGGTCATATGGGAGCTTGATCTTCCTAAAGTTATCTTCAAACCATGATTTGTTTTCATCAAATACTACATCTTGACTAACTATGAAGCCTTTATTGCTAGGATTGTATAGTCTATAACCACTCTGATTAAGGTCATAGCCTATAAAGATACACTTCTCTACCTTAGGGTCTAGTTTACCTCTCATTTGAGATGGTATGTGTGAATATGATATGCACCCAAATATCCTCCAATGAGAGCTTCGTCTCCCTCCATTATAAGCTTCATAGGGGGTCATACCATCCAAGGATTTTGATAAATCCGTTTATCAAATATGTGGAAGTGGATACAACTTCTGTCCATAAGTAATTGGGTAGCTTCTTCTCATTCAACATGGGCCTTGTTGCTTTCATGATGGTCTTGCTCCTTCTCTCTACTACTCCATTCTGTTCATGTGTGTATCAAGTGGTGATCTCTCTTGTTCCTCTATCTTGCAAGTAGGAATCAAATTCATGGGGGAAGTATTCTAGCCCTCCATCATACCTTACTCTTTATAGGATTTTACCTGTTTGATTGTCCACAAGAGCTAGATACTTCTTAAAACATGATAACACTTCATTCTTAAACCTCATAAAGTAAAGAAGAGTCAACTCGCTACATTCATCTATAAGTTACACATAATACCTTGAGCCTAAGATGGATGGCTCTTTGCGTGATCCCCAAACATCTATGCTCCAGAAGGTCTACATGTATGTAGCCTTTCTTTGTGAATGGTTGCTTGTGAGATTTTCCAAATTGACATGCAATGCACTTGTATATCATGTGTTCCTTTGGGATATTGGGTAGTACATGTACACTTTGATCTCAAATAATTTGTTTGAGGGCTCCTTCCCCAATGTGAGCCAACCTTTTAGGCCCAACCTCTAGCTCTAATAGGGTTTGGGTACCATAATTGAACGAAGCAATGTTCTTGGTGTCTTGGAGTTCAAAGGTGAACAATCTACCTATTTTTTCTCCCTTAGTTAGACTCTTGAAGCCCTGATATGGATTCTTCATATAGGATCCATCCTTGGTGAATATCACACGCAAACCTTCCTCCACAATTTGACCTACACTTACTAGGTTTTTAGTAATGCTTGGTACATAAAGAACCTTTCTGAAGAGATTTTTATTACAATTGGAAGTCTTTATAGTTCCTATCTTCTCCATAGGGTGCCTTGTGTCATGACCTATCTAGACTTCATGCTTATTCTTTGGATCTTCTAAGTCTAAGAGTAAGGATACAATCTCTATTACATGATTTGAGCATCCTGAGTCAATGTAGAACACATGCTTATCATTTTCATATTCATAAGTAGAAGTGAATCCTCTCGAGCCTGATTATCTCTGTAATTGTTTTAGTCTTTGATTCCTTTCTATCCTCCTTGGTAGTTATTGTTGTAGGTGTTGATGTTGTTTCCATATGAATTGTTGTATCTACCTCTAGGAGTGATGGAATTTAATCCCTCAGATTTGCACACTAGAAGTGAAATGAACCCAATACCTAGCTCCCTTCATACACCTTTTTTGCTACCCTGTAAAAAAACTCTAATTCACCCACCTTAAACTCATCCAAACCATCTAAGATTTTACCCACACTTATTATGGTTCATAAAATAGAACAGCTCATATGGATCTTTTTAGGTCAATCAACAACTATGTACAAAATAGACTACGAAGAGATGTAGGATATGCAGAAATTGGGGTTATAGAGATACACCAATTTCTCTATACATAAAACTGATTTCAAGAAGCCCTCTTAGGGAAACTAAGACACATGTATAAGCTATAGAACACAATTTAAATCACTTGACTTGGATATTTACACAAAGAGTTACAACCATTATAAAGAGACTATGTATATACCTACAAGAGACTAGAGGGTGTGTGGGCTTGATAGCTCCTCCTTAGTCCTCTATGCATGTAACACCCTCCTTTGTGTTTTTTCCTAGCTTGGGCTACTGCATTTCCACTCCTTGAGCCTTGGATGACTCTCTCCTTGAGACTCATTGAGTATATGTCTCTTGGTCTTCAATGACCTACAAGACTTCCATGCATTTGATGTCTCTTCACCTTCTTTTATAGCTTTTGGATGCCTTTTTCGACTTTTCCACTACCTTAGGACTGCCATGGCCAACCTTGCCCCACCTTGAGACTGCCCTAAATGATCTAAGGTGTGACTTTTGTCCACATTAAGGTTCTTTGACCATTTTATCCACCTAAAGCTTGCATAGTTCACATCTTGAACACTCCCCCTCAAGCTTAAGGTGGTAGTGTCCATATCAAGCAAGCTCATAGCCTTTGAAAACTTTGTTAACTTGGTGACATCCAAGATTTTGGTGAAGATATCTGCAACTTGGTCCTTTGTACCTACAAAATGAACATTAATGTCCCCACTTGCAACCTTTTCCCTTAAATAATGGTGATACACCTCAATGTGCTAAGTGCTCCTTGCATGATAAATGGGGTTGTTAGCAAGATGTAGGCTTGTCATGTTATCTCCATACATTGGAATTGGCCCAAGTTGTATACCAAGATCTTTGAAGAGCTTCTTAAGCCACATTGCTTCACATGTAGTGAGGATTAAAGCTCTATATTCAGCCTTTGTTGAACTCAATGCAACTGTGGGCTGCTTTTTGCTCATCCATGAAATTGAGTTTGTACCTAGCATGGAAACATAGCCAGAAGTTGACCTTCTATTATCACAAATCCTTGCCCAATCTACATCACTCCATGATCTTACTTGAAGTTCTTCATCATACCTGTATAGAAACCCATAATCAACTATACTCTTTACATACCTTAAGACTCTCTTTACATGAAATTGAGATGTGTATCTATGGCTGCATGCATGAACTGAGATAGAACTCTAACTATGTAGCACAAGTCATGTCTTGTGAGTGTAGCATAGATCAATGATGCCACAATGCTCCTATATAGTGTAAGATCTTCTAGCTTCTTACAGTCTTCCTTGGTTAACTTGACATTTGAATCCATAGGTTGAGCTATTGGTTTGAAATATGTCACGGTAAACCTAAACAACACATCTAGAAGATACTTCTTTTGAGAGAGATAGATACCTTCCTTCCCATAGATCACCTCAATGCCAACAAAGTACTTTAGCACACCTAAATCCGAGATTTTGAACTCTCGTCCAAGCTTCTCTTTGATAGTCATTATCCCTACATCATCATTACCTATGACAAGGAGATCATCTACATATATGCATATCAAACATATCTTCATATAAAAAGATGGACCTGCATCACTTGGAGAGAAACCACATCTCTTCAAGAAGTTCACTAGCCATCGATTCCAAGGCCTTGGGGATTGCTTTAGGCCATACAAGGCCTTCTTGAACTTGCAAACGTAGGTAGGATGCTGTGGATCTACATACCCTTGAGGTTGTTCCATGAACACCTCTTCTTGTAACTCACCATTCAAGAAAGCATTCTTTATGTTCATCTAGTAGATAGGCCACCTCCTTACTTCACATAGGGCTATGAGAGCTCTAATGATAGCCTTGTTTGCCATAGGGCTAAAGGTCTCCTCATAATCCACCCCTTGTGTCTGTGTGAAGCCTTTGGCTACTAGTCTAACCTTGTACCTTGCCAAGCTACCATTTGCATTCCTCTTGGTCTCGTACACCCACCTATTTCGGTATATCTTCATGCCTTCCTTCTTGGGTACTAGTTCCCAAGTGTTGTTCTCCTTAAGAGCTTTGAACTCTTCATGCATAGCCTTCCTCCTCTCTGGTTTGGTCTTTGCCTCCTCATAAGAACCTAACTCTTGATCCGCAATTACATTCATCATGTATGCATAGTGCTTTGCCATGAAACAACCATATGTATACCTTTGTGGGGGTGCCCTCTTCCTTGTAGAACTCCTCTCTTGACCTTTCAGATATTGCTTCTTGAGTCTATTGAGCTTCGCATTAGGAGTAAGGACCTCCTCAAGCTCTTCCACTTTTGATTCCTCTTGAGCTTCCCTAGTGTCATAGTTTGTCTCTTGCAGCCTTCTATACTTTGAAGTAGGGAATGGTCATTCATAATCATAAGTGTAAGAGTGATCATATGAGTGTACCTTAGATGAAGAAGCCTATGGTCCATTGATTGTGACTGAATCTTGAGGTTGAATCTACACATAAAATTTGCATACTCTTCTTGATCCTCTTCATCCAACTTTGCCTTGCCCTTGTCTCCATGCCATGACCTTGACTCATCAAACACAACATCTCTTGAAACATATAGCTTCTTCGAGAGAGGGTTGTAACACCTATAGTTTTTTTTCTCATTTGAGTAGCTAATGAACACACATTTCTCACTGTAGGGCTCTAAATTTGTTCTGACTTTATTAAGAACATAACAACATACAAATCCAAATACCTTGAGGTGCTCCATGGTTGGTTTCTTGCCATAGTAGACTTCATGTGGAATCAAGTTGTGCACACCACCTGTTGGAACCCTATTTATCAAGTAACAAGTTGTATTCACAGTCTCAACCCAATACGAGAATGGTAACATACTTTCATTTATGGGACATTAGCTATCTCAAGCAAATGCCTATTCTTCCTCTTTGCAACACCATTTTGTTGAGGGGTGTACTTGCATGTAAAATGCCTCTTTATGCCATTTTCTTGCAAATGCTTTGCGAATTCCTTGGAGAAATACTCTCTCCCTCCATCTGACCTTAGTGTCTTGATGTGTGCATCACATTCTTTCTCAACAAGGGACCTAAAATTTTGAAACATGAAAATACTTTTGAGTTTTCCTTGATAACATATAGCCATACCTTTCTTGAGTGGTCATTAATGAAAGTGACAAAGTACCTAGCTTCTCCCAATGAAGCTATGTACTAGGGCATCATACATCTAATTGTATAAGCTCCAAGAGCTTAGAGGATCTGTACTCAATCTTTGGAAATAGCTTTCTTGCTTGCTTACCTAGCTGACAAGCATCACAAAACTCATGTAGACCTTGGCATTCAAGATTTGGTAGTCCCTGCACTAAACCTGCCTTGCACATGTTTTTTTAACTTGAGAATATTGATATGTCCTATCCGCTTGTGCCAAAGATCAATCTTTGCAATCCTTTTGTTACCAATCATCACATAACATACCTTGTTGTGTGTAGGAGCAACATCTACTATGAACAATCTGCCTTCCTTCCTTCCCTAGGCAATGATGTTGCCTCCTTGCTTCACCATGCACCCTTTTGCATCAACATACCTCTCCCTACCATCTATCTTACAGAGATAAGGTTCTTGGAAATAGGTGGAACATGGAGCACATCTTTAAGAGTCTTGAGAGATTTACCTTCACCTAGCTTCACATCTCCCATATGTGTAACGGGATGCTCAATGTTATCTATTGTTTCCACAAAACCTTTTGAGCTTGGGACCTGCATATGAAAAAAAAGATTCCTCCATATATGAAATGTGATTAGAGTATCCAGAGTCTATGTACCTCTTTGTGACCTTAGGATCACTAGTGTAGCCATGTCTCATGGCTAGAAGGGTCTCGTTCTCATCATCCTTCTTGGAGTTGTTAGCATAGTTCCCTTGCTCCTTCTTCTTCTTTCCTTTGACATCCTTGAACCAACAATTTGAAGAAATATGATTCTGCTTACCACATATAAAACAAGTACCTTGATGAGGGTTGTTCTTCCCTTTGTCATTCTTGCCCTTGCTTGAAGATGATGCCATGCTCTCTCCTTCTGAATCTGAATCTTCTTCCTTGGACTGATTCCACTTGCTTTTTCCTCATTTCCCCTTCTTGCCACTCTTACCTTTGTGTTTTCTAGCATATAAGACTTTTGAGTGACCATCCTTCTTGGATGTGTCTCCTATGGCAACCTCTTGTGTCACTGGGTGTGGGATAAACTCCTCAAGAGTTGTTAAAGGATCTAATACAAGATGGTAGTAATGAGGGGTTTCCACTTGTCTTCCCCTCTCATCCCATTGAGAGTAGTCTGCACAAGGTCTTCCTCATCTACTTTGCAGCCAATGGATTCCAATTGCTCCCTCAACTCCTTCACCCTCAAGGTGTAGTCAACAATAGATTGACAACTACCCTTCTTCAAAGAATGGAGTTCATTCTTAAGCTGCATCGTTTTGCTTCTTATGGAAGTGGCATATATCTTCTCTAAGGCATCCCAAACATCTCTAGCATGATCAAATTCTGATATATATGACTAGTCATACTCTTAGAGATTACCTGTGATATGTAGAAGATAGCTCTCCTATTCTATTCCTTCCAATCCTTCAACATCTTCAATTCTTGATTGGTGATATTTGGAACTTGGGGATCCACATCAAGCTTGTCTTCATCTCCACACACAATAGGCCATAAACTTTTGCTCATGAGGTAGTTCATGACTTTGAACCTCCATGGGTGGTAGTCCTCTTTGTCAAGCAACTCCACTTTTTGACCTAGATTTGCCTTAATGAATGGAAAATTAGGGTTACACTGAAAAGTACCTCTTAGCCTTGATGTCCAAGATTTTTTGTCCTTCTCCTAGATTTTTTAAAGGATGTTTCCTGCTCTAATACCAATTGATGGAATTTAATCCCTCAGACTTTCACACTAAAAGTGAAATGAACCCAATACCTAGGTCCCTTCATACACGTTTTCTACTACCCTCCAACAAATCTCTTATTCATCTCCCTTACACTAATCCAAATCCTCTAATATTTTAGTCTCACTTGTTGTGATTCATAAGCTTTCCAAAAGCTATAGAACACCTTAAATGGATCTATTTAGGTGATTCAAAAACTTTGTACAAAGCAGACTATGAAATGATGTAGGATATGCAAAAGTTACGGTTAGAGAGGTACACTAATTTCTCTGTACATGAAACTGATTTCAAGAAGTCCTCTTGGGAAAAGTAGGGTACACATATAAGCTATAGAGTTCACTTTAAATTGCTTTGAGCCTTGGATTCCACCACCTTAGGAATGCCATGGCCAATTGTGCCCAACCTTGAGACCACCCTAAATGATCTAAGTCATGACTTTTGTCCACATTAAGGTCTTTTGACTGCTTTATCCACCTAAACCTTGCATAGTTCACATTTTCAACAAGGAGCCCCATAACCACGTCTCTTGTATCTTCTTCCTCTAGGATTCCTTGGGTTTGTGAAGTGAGGCTCTATGATGTGATTGGATAGTCCAAATAGCACAAAATTAGTACTTTTGAGATCTCTCCTGCCTTTTCTACCTCCTCTATCTTTTCCTCTTGAGCTTCTATCTCTATCTGCAAAGTTAGCTTGGGAGGTGCGTCCTTCATCATGGGACTTTTTACCTTTCCTTTTGTTATCTTTGCCTTTGATTTTATCCATCTTAAGGGCATAGGATTGATAACCTTTCTAGTTCTCACCATTGTTCATAAATTTCACGTGATGAATGAAGAGTTATCCAATGAGAGTGTTGAAGTCTGGCACTTGCAGATCCATGTATAGGTCCATTGTAGTGGTGCAGGCTTCCCACTTATCATTAGCCCTTATTGCAATGATGAATTTCCTCACAATCTATTCTTCATCAATAAATTCTCTGATGCTCGTTAGTTGATCTACAATGTCCATCTTGGAGAAAAAATCAATTACACTTTGTTTGGGCATCTTCTTGAGTGTTTTGTACTCCAATCCACAATTGGTCCAAGCCTACGTAGCCTAGTGGTTTGATGCCTTGAGTCTCTGGGAGGAATTCTTGAGTTCAAGTCTTGGCTGGACATATCTTGAGTTCCTCAAGGATGGGTGCCTCTACCATATGAGGTCGGGTGTGTGAGTGTGTTTCCAATTCATTGTACTCTCAAAAACAAAAATCCACAATTGGTTCTTCCTAGCTTTGGTACTTGAAGAGAAGAGTGCTTCCAAAGAATTCCATGTCTCTTGAGATGTCTTACATTTCCTAATATGAGGAAGTAAGAAATCAAAGATAGGGTTTAAAGTATATGAACTTTCAAATGTTACCATTAGTGTCCATGTGAAAGGACAAATGGCCGTTGGAAACTTCTTTGTATATGTTCTTTAATAAAACATATAGTGGCCTGGTCAGTCACATATTGTAAGTTCGATCGCATTTGTAACACCTAAGAAGTCTGCCTTCGTGCTCCCCATGTACCGTTTTTCTGCGTATTCTGTAGCCTCTGTGCGAAGTATTGTCTGTGGCCCTAGGAGCTTGGTTTTCTACTCTGAGGATATTTTCGCGGAGCTCTTGAGAAGGCGAGCGCACTGTGGTGCATCGCCATCAAAATACTTCACTGGTATCAGAGAATTTTAAGGCAAATGATTTGTTCCTTTTTGTGCGAGCAAAGCGAGCACTTGTCCACCCACCCAAGGCTTTCTCCAAGGCTTGCGAGTAAGGCACCGACAAAGGCATGGACCTTGGCATACCTTGTTCTCCGAGTCACTGTAGTCACCATTGGCTACGCATGAGGGAGGACATCAACGATCAAGGAAGATAGAGTTTCCCGTTACTTCCTGGGAGGTCACCCATCCTAGTATTGTTCCTCCCAAAGCTCGCTTAACTGTGGAAATCTCTTGCCACTAATCTACACTCTTATGGTGTCTTAAGAAGGGGAAAGAGTAATCTTCACACAGGTCCAAGGAAATCAAGAAGAGTGTTCTTTGTACTTCTTTGATAATAAATATCAACCTTTGAGGCTGTGTTTTCAGCCACACTCGTAAAACTACAGGTTTTGTGAAAGGTTTTCAGTTTTGCTGGGGGCAGTTGCTGCAAATTTATGCAGGTTTTGAGCCTAAAACATCAAAGTTGACAAAGACTTGCAGATGTTGTTGGCTAGTTTTAGGGCATTCAGCCTTTTTAGTATCATTTTACTACATATATTGAGCACATACACAGCATGTATGCTTCTACGGATACCACTTATGTACGTCCATGTGGTCATTGATATGGCGGTTACGATTTTTGCATAAAGCCTTTTACATTTGACAAAGAGGGCCGTGGTGAGGTTTTCTTAATTGCAAGACACCTAGATGTCGGGGTCTCTTTGGGTGATGCAAGTGGAAGACTTACCCAGCCTCACCATAGGAGATGTATGATAGTTGTTAATAGGTGCTCAAAAAGCCTAGTTGGCTTCTATTGGGTAACTCATTATATGCAGTGGAGTCAATGATTCACTATGCAGCTAAACATGTCAGTACTTGTAGTTTTATGATACTTTGACACTAGTCATATGCTCATTTTGCAGAGGATACTCTGGCAAGATGTTTCCAATTTTTGGTTTAGTCAACTATATAGTGGTTGATTTACTCCTTGATACACTTATTCGTTGGTATTTGGACTCTTCTAGCTCCATTATCATTCCATTTAGTTCTCTACCATCATGGTATTAGAGGCCTCAAGAACTTCTGGTGGATCAGGGTCTAGTGCTAGTGTTCCAAGGAGTAGCTATAACTTACAGGGCAAAGACCATTTTGAGATCCAAAAATTTGATGGCACAAACTTTGCTCTATGGAAGAATCAGATTAAAGATGTGTTGATTCAAAAGAGGCAATGGAAGCCAATAAATGAAATTTTGAAGAATTCAAAATGGCCAGGTCTACCATTCACTTGCACATGGCAGATAATTTTTACTTTACAGTATTAGACTCTCAAAGTGTAGAGGAGCTTTGGAAGAAGTTATGTAATACATATGAAAAAGAGACAACATCAAATAGAGTGTATCTTATGAGAAAATTATATGACCCTTTGTATGAAGGACACAGATAGTGTTGATGCTCATCTAAATGAGTTTGATGCTATATTCTCCCAGTTACAGGCTTAGAAAATGGATATGGATAATGAAATGAAAGTAGTATTGCTGTTATGCACCTTGCCATCATCATGGGATACGGTTTGCACAGCCATTTGCAATAGTGCATGACATATGTGGAGCACTCTTGAGTGAGGAGATTCATAGAAAATCTATGGTTGGCACTCAGAGTGGAGATGCATATAATGTTCGTGATTCTTACCAAGGAAAGAATCAACAACACGGTAGGAGCAAGAACAAGGAAAAGAATGGTCAACGGAATAAGAGTAGAAGTAAATCAAGGAAGAGAGATATTGAATGCCATTATTGTCATAAGAAAGGATACACGAAGAAAGACTATTATGCATTAAAGAATGATAAAGGTAAAGGACAGAATGCTGATGGGCATGTTAAACAATTACATGCACCATCTACTTCGATTGTGAAGATTGAAGAAATTAATGTTATTTTTGATGATGCTGATGTGTTGACACTTGATAGTCTTGTACCAATTGAGGCTCTTATGGCTGATTCTCTTTCCCACATGTGGCTGCTAGATTTTGATGCTTCTTTCCATGTGACACCACACAGAGAATGGTTCTCTAATTATGCAGCAAAGTCTCTTGGTACCATGGAACTTGGTGACTTTTAACAATGTGATGTTGTCGGGATTGGAGATGTGGTTGTGCAGTTCATTGATGGTTCAAAATTTACTATGCACAATGTACACCATGTACCTCAATTATCACGTAGTTTGATGTCAGTTGGTCAACTTGATGACCTTGGTTACAAGGTGGTCTTCTACGCTCAGTCCTTTTGCATATCAAAGGGCAATATGGTTATTGCAAAAGGAAGCAAAGTTGGCTCTGTTACCAAGATCTTGCTCACACACACACACAAAGGTTACAAATGTAGAAAACACACAAAAGAAAATAGAGACGCCAAGAGACGAGACCGAATGCAGTATTGGGTGCAATCTCCCCCCATGCACTCTGTTTCGACAATCCACAGAGTGCATGTATTTATAGGAATTTTTGATTACATTGAAAAGAGTGGTTACATGAGAGTGGCTTCAAAAAGCATGCGTGAAAGTAAAATTTGGTGACTTTTGTAGAAAGCCTTTGCTTTTTTATACAAGAAATTGCAGTCTACAATGACCCTTATCCTAACCACTACTTTTCTAGCTATTTCTAACAATAGAACCTTCTACGCGGGTTTATTTACAAACTAAATTTGGATTTATTGATGTCCGCCCTAAAGTCGCATTATTGATGTACACCCTTTCACACTTTCATGCCCTCACGAATCTTCAGTTGCTATATCAAAAACACCAAAACACATTAATACATTAATAAATTAACACTCCAACAATGCATTGTTCAACATATTTCATAATTTATAACATGCCCCTCGATTGAAAAAGCAATTGAATCAGTTGATAAAATAAAAATAAACATGAATGGCCAGTCACATGTTCCATCACTGAATGAAAATAGGCATGTTCCATGTTAAAAAAAACATGTATCCATTGAAATTATTCTTCAATAGAGTGATTTTTGTACTTAACTAAATATTGATGGTATTGAGTACCTGTGTGTGTACTAGTGACATCATGATCAATTATTTTCTCATGAACCAAGATTTCAGATTGTTCTTCAATCAAAGGAGGCTCATCAAGAAGTGGAGTGAGTGGTAAAGTTCCTTTAAATGGTTTAAGTAAACTAATATGAAAAGAGTTATGTATATTCCAATGAGATGGTATATCTAATCTAAATGAATTATCATTAATTTTTTGTATAATGCAAAATGGTCCATAATAGCGTGGTGCAAGTTTAATTTTAGGATGCTACAAAATATTTTTGAGATGTCTTTTACTGATACGCAACCACACAAGGCCGTTTTCCTTGAATTCCTTAGCTAATCGTTTTGTATTGATACTACATGTGTATCGCTCTTGAATTTTCCTAATGTGCTCATGAACATCATGAAGTATAGAAATGTGATCTTGAGCAATAGAATTAGCCATCAGAATGTCGATTTGGGTGAGTGACATGGGAGTGGGAAGCTTTTTACCATAAACAATTTCAAAAGGTGCACGAACAATAGTGGTGTGTGTTATTGTAAGGAAATTGAAGCAATGGCAACTTTTCATCCTAATTAGTGGGACTATCTAATGAATAACAACGCAATAAATCATGAATATTACTATTTGTAGCCTCACTTTGTCCATTACTTTCGAGATGAAATGCAAAGCTAAAATCTATTTTAGAACCAAAACGTTGAAATAATGCAACCCAAAAATGATTACAAAATCTAACATCACGATCAGATAACATTACTTTAGGAAATCCATGATGTGGGAAAAATGCATTTAATAAATAATTTTGCACCTGAGGTGCAGACAAAGTTTTTCTACATGGAATGAAATATGCATATTTACTAAACCTATCAACTATTGTCCAAATCATATTATTATGTGATGAAGTGATGGGAAGACCTGTGATAAAATCCATAGAAATCTGTTCCCATGGTTCGTTCGAAATGGGAAGTGGCATTAATAATCCAAATGGTTTACCATGATGACATTTTACATGCTAACATATAATGCATTGAGAAACATAATGTGCAATAGCTTTTTCCATGTGTGACCAAAAGAAGAAATTTTTGTAGGTAGAAATGGTGCTTTGTATGCCTCTATGACCCATGTAAGATGGTTCATGCATTTCTTTGATGACAAAATCTTTAAAAGCTTGGGTTATGCATAATCTATGTTGAAAATAAAGAAAACCATTATGAAATCTATAATGTTCATCAGATAAAGATGCACCATTGTTGAAGTCATGCCATGCACCTGAGAAATACAAATCAGATGCATAAATGGAAACCATTTCTTGAAAAGAATGTATTTGGATGGTAGAAATATTATGCAAAACAACAGAATGTGAAGGAAATCGGCTAAGAGCATCAGCCACAACATTAGATTTACCAGGTTGATATTGGATCATGGGTTGGAAATTTTGAATAAATGATGCCCATTTAAGATGGCGATCAGAGATTAAGGGCTGATTTAACAAATGCTTAATAGCGAGTTGATTGATTTTGATTAAGACCTCAGAGCCCATAAGATAGTGTTTCCAAATCCGCAAAGCATGCAAAACCGCTAACAATTCTTTATCTATGTACTATAATTCTTTTATGAGGGCTTAAGCTTCCTACTCTTAAATGTAATGGGATGATCATTTTGCATTAAAACTGCACCTATCCCTGAACCACTAGCATTAGTAACAACATGAAAGGGTTGTGAAAAATTAGGTAATTGTAAAATAGGTGCATGTGAAAGTGCATGTTTGAGTTTTTCAAAGGGTTGTTGTTGGTTAAGTCCCCATGCAAATTTTATTTTCTTTTTCAATAACAAGGTAAGAGGCAATGCTAAATAAGAAAAATTTTGAACAAACTTCTTATAGAAACTAGCCAACCCAAGAAAAGAACAAACATCATTGACTGATTGTGGTGAAGGCTATTCTAATATAACTTTAATCTTCTTTGGATCCACATGCACACATTCACTTGAAATAATATATCCTAGATATTCTAGCTTACATTGAAAGAAGTAACTCTTTTCAAGATTAGCGCGAAGTGTGTTCTCTCGTAGTAAATGAAAAACTATTTTAAGATGCTTCTCATGTTCACTATCATTCTTATTGTAAACAAGTATATCATCGAAAAATACAAGAACAAAAGCTTGGTGATCAAGAAAAATGTTGTTCACCATTCGTGCAAATGTAATAGGGGCATTAGTAAGTCCAAAGGGCATTACCATAAATTCATAATGGCTTGTTTGATTTCTAAATGCAGTCTTAAAAATATCACTTTGCATCATACGAATCTGATGGTATCCCAATTTTAGATCAATTTTACTAAAGACATGAGCTCCTCATAATTTATCTAAAAGATCATCTATTCGAGGAATAGGGTATCTATTCTTTATTGTGATCTTGTTAAGGGCTCTATAATCAATGCACATTCGATAAGTTTTATTCTTCTTCTCTACTAAGAGAATTGGTGCTCCAAATGGGGAAGAGCAAGGCCTTATAAGTCCTTTCTATAGTAGGTATTTTACTTGGTTTTCTATTTTTTTTTGGTGTAGTGGGCCATGTCTATAAGGTGCTTTATGAGGAGAAGAACTACCAGGGACTAAGTCTATGCTATGGTCAAAGGATCCTCGAGATGGTGGTAGTTCAGAGGGATACTCAGACATAAAACAATCCTTATAAGTAGTCATGAAAGGTTTATGTGCATCAGGAAGTGTATGAGTATAATCATTGACGACATTGACAAAAACAATGCATGAATTGAATCCTTTCCTAAATGCACATTTTACTTGAGTATGCATAATCAATGGAAATGGTTGGAAATCATGCCGTGCAGACAAAGTAATGATTTGACCTTTAAATTCAAAGTTAAAGGTATGTGTATGGTAGTCAATTTGTTGGTTATAATGATGATGAAAAGGCATACCTAGTATAACATCGTAAGATTGCAAAGGTGCAATTAAAAATGTTCGTGAATCAACATATGGGCCTATGCTAATCGTAACATCTTGCACTTCTCGTGTTACATTATAACGTTTCCTTGAAATGAAGATTTTACTTTATACAAAGAAGGAAACGTTTTTAATTTAAGTTCTTGTACTAATAAATGTCTAATAAAGTCATGTGAACTACCATCGTCATGTAAAATTTTAACGAGTTTATTGTTTGTAGTAACCTGCATGCAAAGTAGAGAATGAAGAGAGATATCGTTACCCAAGGTACTTAAGTCCTTCTTCATTGATTCCTATGTCCAAAGAGGAGGGATTTCTTCATTATGGGCTTCCATGCTATTTAATTGAGTTGCAGTTGGTTTCATGTTCAGAAGTCGCAATCGGCACCTCGTTCTTGTATGTCCCGGTTTGCCGCAATTCTAGCAGGTGATTCGTGGTCGCTTCTGTTGGGCATCCATCGCTGAAGTTTGTAGGATAGGTGGTTTTGTAGGTTGGAGAGATGAAGCAACAGGTGTAGTTGAGTAATTGGATTGCGGTGGATGAGGAAAACTAGGGTAAGATGGGGCATTAAAATTCCGTTTCATGGGAAGATTTGGTTTAACAAAAAGTGGTCATTGACGTGGTTGTTATAGATGGAGTGACTTGGTTATGGATTCGAATTCTTTCTCTGCATCATAGGCGAAATATATATCCTCGTCGAGAGTTGTAGGATGTAGGGTGTGAAGCTTAGCTTGGATTCCCACCTCCAAACCATCTTCGTATTTTTGCTGCAAGCTATCTTCTAGTACATCTTCAAGCATTCAAACCAATAGTAAATTTTGCCAGAACCGCTCCGTGTAGGTAGTAACCATATCACCCTACTTCCATGTAAGGGTCATCCATGCACGTCGAACATGTAAATGGTATTGAGGAGGAAGAAAAGAATCCTTCACTTTATCTTGGAAAGCCTTCCACGTTGTTGGACGCTCGGTACTGTGCCGCATGACATTCCAACAGAGTTGAGCTTTTCCTACTAAATAGTTAGTGGAAAATTTGACTTTTTCACTTTCAACATATGTTTCATCAGTATAAAAACCATCAAACTCTGAAAGCCATGAAAGGATTAAAGTTCATCCTTACGTCCATCAAACTGTAAAAACTGGTAATTCTTAACGACAACCTTGGAATGCTTGCCATCTGACTGGGCAGAGACAATAGATTTGACCACCCTTGTAAGGTTATCTTCATTAGTCTGCATTTTTTGGAGTACTTCATCGCGTTGTCGGATCTCGTTCTGAGCACCTCATAGTTCATGCCTTAGGAGCTCCAATTGTTGCTCAAGTGTTACCTCGGGTAGAGGTGACTCGTCAAAATCCTCCATGTTGTTCATAGGGTTCATGAGGGTTTAGAGAACAAAACCCTCTTGCTAGATATGTAAAAATAATTTTTGAGATTTTTTTTGAGTTAAAATGTAAAAGGAACGGTTGTTCTTGGGAATTGAAAAAGTAAGAAAGAGATGAAAATTGTGTTAAATCTAAGAAAAGAGAAGTAGAGTGACAAAACAAAGAGATAGTGTAGTGGTAAATCACTTCCCTTATGTGGGTGAGGTTGTGGGTTCAAAGAGTGCTCGTAAGCTTGTGGAAGGGTCTCCACCTTCTCACCCTTTTGTTCTCACCCTTTTCGATGATGCCTCTAGGATCGAGCCTCATTTGCTCCCTGTGAAAGAGTTGGAACAAGACTAAATAGTTCCTTAGGATCAATGAAGATTGGAAACGGACAGTCGAGATTAGACAAAATGATTCGGTTTAGTTCCCAATCAAGGGCATCAGAGCTGTGGAATCTTGGAACCTCTAGAAAGCCAAGAAAATTTGGAACAAAGGCTTTCATTTGTGGAAACACATCTGAAACCAAGAAACTGACCAATGGATTAGATTTGAGGACATTAATCTAGCTTTAAGAGTAGTCTATGAAGAATGGTGCCTATTGCAAAGAAGATTCAATGCTTGGGAGTGCTCGAGGACTCGCCTCCTCATTGTTCACGACTCTACTCACCATGAGGATCTTAGATGACACAATGGAAATAGCCTTGATAGAATTCCGAGATTCAAGAAGAATTTGGACCTTCATGTCATTCTTAATAGGAAATGATGTCTAGATTGGTTGGGCTTGAGGTGGGACTTTAAGTTCCAATCCCTTTGGCACCCCCTTATCAAGATAAAAGAATATGTGCTTATGTGGCAAATCCTCCACTAAGGATTGGACCAATGTAAAACCTAACAAAATTTCCTGGGTTCCCCCTTGGTGCAAATGATGCCTATGTGGCAATGAGGATTTGGGAAACCTCTTTTTTTTGTGCCCCAAGTCTATTTCTATCTGGAAGAATCATGTTGCTATGAGGACAAATAAATTGGAAGCAAGCGTTGCTGGGTGAAGCGATTGGATGTTCCTCAACATTGTGGAATGCTATAAGAGGTGAGACCTTCTAGAAGAGCTGGAAAGAGAGATGCGCTACTAACTTTGGAAACCCTCCTACAGAATGGTCGATCGAAAACGTAATACCTATGTAAGCTAATAGACGATCAAGAGACTTTCGAAAACCGAAGAAAATTATTTAAAAAATAAAAAGCAAATCATGTAGAAAGACAAAATCACAAAACAATATATAGCTTTAGCGGGTTTCCTTTTACTACGGACTGCATCTTGTTTCCGTATTCTGTGCCTTCTTAGCGGCGCGAATTCTTCTAGTAGTACCTCCAAGCCAAGTGGGTGATGAAGAACTTCACCCAAGCCAAGTGGGTGATGAAGAACTTCACCCAGGCCCAGGCCAAGTGGGCGATGAAGAACTTTGTCCATCCCACGTGATTCAGTGTTTCAAGCAGACCACGTGAAAGCTGGCGGAAAAATGAAAATCGGAAAACACGAAAGCACAAGACATAGAAATGCAAAGCCATAAAGCGGACCAACTTTTGCGCTGGTTCATTTTCCCGTGTACTATGTAGGTAGCATTTCTCTGTGGGTTGTACACTTAGAAGTTAGCAGCTCATAGCCTGATACACGCAGAGCTTTCTTCTCGTTGGGAGCGCGACGAAAAGTGGAGACGGACAACGGGTAGCTCGACTGCCATGGCCCATGGGGTGTTCGTGTTTCATGTTGGGGAGTTGGGGTCTTTGACTCCTTTCTTCTGTGTGTTAGATGTGGACCGATTTGACGTAAAAGAGAACTTGCGCTCATACAAGAAAGAGGTTGAGAATACAGCTATTTGAAAGCTTTCATAGGGAGGGTGTGGGTTGTGTGTGGGGGTCCAATCAAAATATTGGTGACAAGTGGTCATGCCAGGACAGCAATACCCAGAGTTTATGCAAAGCCACGTCCATTGAGATCCCAAGTGGAAGTAGTTATATTCGGCCAAGAGAGAGAGAAGCATTCTAACGAAGAAAAAAATTCCAATAAAAATGTTGTTTAAGAGGAGAAATGTGGGTCTCTCCGTATGCTGTATTACATGGCATAAGAACGTGATTTCTCTCTATAATCTTCTACTTTGATGATCTTCTCGAGAGTCTCGTTACATACATACACACACACACAGATATATATATATATATATATATATATATATATATATATATATATATATATATATATATATATATATAGTCTTGCTTTTTGAAAGCATTGTTTTTCAAGTCCGAAAAAGGAAGTTTCTTAACATTACAAGGAATATGGAGGTATAACGACGATTGTTGGAATATAATTTCTTTATTTTATGATTGCCCATTTCGTTGCATTGAGCATGAAGCATGCACTATTGTTTAAATGAAGCTAATATCGGTGTTATTTTTAAGGCAATCAACTATGTTAATTGAAGCATCGCATATGTGAGAGTCGCATATGCGACACATTTGGAGCGTCCAATATGCGATGCTAAAAAGTGTCGCATATGCAACACCCAATAATATCTTATATTGATGGTTCAAATGATCGCATATATGACGCATGCACATTGCTTGTGCGATGATTGCTTTTGACCAAAATAAAAAAAAATGCATGGCTCTTCAATCATTGTTTTGCATGCATTTGATTGAAGAGCGGTCCAATGCTCATATCTCCACTATGCATACGAGCTCGAGCCCTCTCTTTCTCTATCTCTCTCTCTCTCTTCTACTCTTCGTCTCTCTCTCTCTTCCTCTTTCTCCTTCTTTCTCTTTCAATTTCTCTCTCTCTCTCTCTTTCTCTCTCTTGTAATCTCTCTCTCTCTCTCTCTCTCTCTTTCTTGCACGTTATTCAAAAAGTTTACTGAACATAATATATGGCTAATTATTGTAAGTACAATCTTCATTGTTTGTATATTATTTAGATTTTTTAGTTTTCATTAGTTCTCATACTCATGCTTACACATTCACATACACATATACACATATACATGCACGTGCATGCTCACACATGCACATACACATACACATACACATACACATACACATACTTATACTTATACATATACACATACACATACACATACACATACACATGCACATACACACATATACACAAATATACACACATATACACACACATACACACATACACTTACACATACACATACACACATGCATATTGCACATGCATATTGCACATGCATGCATGCACATACACATACAAATACACACATAAACACATACTTATACACATACACATACACATACACATACATATGCACATACACACACATGCATATATATATACACATGCATATGCACATGCACATGCATGCACATACACAAGCAAGTGCATGCATCTACATGCACATGCACATGCATGCTCATACATATACACATGCATATACACACATACACATACACATGAATATACACACATCCACAAATACATACATATACACATACAGCTACATATACACATACACACATACATATTCACATATACACATACACATACACAAACATACACAAACATACACAAACATACACACACACACACACACACATACACACACATGTACACATCATATACATGCACATACACACACATACACAAATATCGATATATACCTACATGTGCATACATACATATACAGATAGAACTACATGCACATACATACATACATACATATACACAACAAACACACATATAATATGAATAAATTATACAATTAAAGTAATAAATCACACGCTAAATATAATATGTAATAAAAATCATTAATACATTTCAGTCATATAATTCACACAATAGACATAATAAAAAACATAACTGGTATGAGAATATATATATATATATATATATATGTGTGTGTGTGTGTGTGTGTGTGTTTATCGATGTATATAATACATCCAATGTAACAGTTCAATCATCCAAATCCCCTCCCTACTCATGATCATCCACATCATCATGATCATTCCCATCATCATGGTCATCCACATCATCATGATCAGCTACATGATCTGATGTATATGAAGAGGCACCATGGGTAGAGAGGTGAGTACCCCATGATGATTGATATCCTCCCTCCTATGTCTATCTCTCTGCCTCATCCATATCGTCCTCTCCATAATAATCTTGTATTACATATAACAAACAAAAATAAATAAAACATATAAAACAACAATAAAACTAAAATAAAGTAGATCAAATTAAAAAATACTCATAAAATCATGTGGATGTCTCGTATGTGCGCACAGACACATCAATATCCACAATATGTAGAAAATTCAATTTCCTTTTTCATAGGATAATGACCATAATCCTTTTGCTGATGGAGTTAGACGTCTACGGAAGCACGTGAACATCACAAGGAAGAAGAATAAGCTTGGAGCACAACACACAATATTGAATGTATTACTAGAGAATGTACAAAGATATGTAGCCCATTAGGGCAATAGACGTATATACAAGCCGGGGGGAAAAAACCTCCTAAAGAGGGAAAAAAGTGACCCGATGGTCCTAGAGTGTTCACACACATCACTACCTAAATATATCAACAAATCCCCCCTAGGAGTGATGCGATGAACAAGTGGTTGGCACTCACGTATAAGGAAGTGCCAAGCTATGTGGAAATCGCTCCACAAAAGGAAGTAAGCCCAAAGCTTTGCGGAAAGCTTCAAACTTCTCCCTAGGCAGAGCCTTCATGAAAAAGTCTACAATGTTCTCCTACGTGGGCACATATGCCATGCTGATCTCCCCAACAGAGAACCTCTCCTTGACATAATGATAATGCAACTCAATGTGCTTAGTGCGAGCATGGAACACAGGGTTCCTCGCAATTGCCTATGCGCTCTGACTGACCAACACCCAAATCTGCCATAAGGTATCTGAGCCACACACACTCAACAATAGCTGTGAAAGCCACCCTATACTCAACCTCACAACTGGAAGTGGCCATAGTAGGCTGCTTCTAGCTCAACCAAGATATACATGAGCTACCAAGCATGAAGCAAAAGCCACTAGTGGACACATGAGTGTCATAGCAACCAGCCCAGTCTGAGTTAGAAAAAGCATGCAAATCTGGCGGTAGTGATCCCCCCTTGGGATAGAACAGCCCAAGTAGCCGAGTACCACTCAAGTAGCGAAAGATGCGCTTAACCGCCTGCCAATGCTTGACACCTAGACAATGCATAAACCTGCTCATCTGTGAGATAGCAAACTGAATATCTCGCCAAGTAATGCATAAGTAAATCAGGCATCCAACAGCCTGCTGATAGAGGACATGATCAAATGCATCTCCAACATCATGAAGACTCAATCGTAAACCTGTCTCCATAGGAGTGGCAATAGGCTTAAAGTCTTCAAGGCCAAAACACTACAATAATGTGTCAATATATTTCGTTTAACACAAAGCCATTCCACCATCAACTTGCATAATCTGAATGTCCAAATAGTGATGCAAATGCCCCAAATCAGACATCTCAAATAAGGCATGCAAATCAGCCTTGAAATCAGCAATATGCTTCTCAAAAGGACCAGTGAGCAGCATGTCATCAACATAGACAACAATGATCAGAAGCACATCATTAACATGCTTAACATATAAGGTGCTTTCAGTTGGACTGTTCTCAAAACCTTGTGCAATCAGATAGGCATGTATCTTCTCATACCAAGCAGGTGGTGCTTGCTTTAAAACATATAATGCCTTTTTTAACGTGTCCTTTCTCCACAAAGCCATGGGGCTGAAAAACATACACTTCTTCATGCAAGTCACCATTTAGAAATGCACTTTTAATGTCCAACTGATGTACATTCCAAGCATGATGGGCCGCAAGTGCACAGATGCTCTGAACAGTAGTCATACGACATGTAGGTGCAAATGTCTCATCAAAATCAATGCCTCTTTCCTGTGCACAACCCTTTGCAACAAGCCTAGCCTTATACCTATCAATTGCTCCATCAGGCTTACGCTTCAACTTGTAGACCCACTTAGTGCCAATGGCCTTCTTGCGAGGAGGCAAGTCACATAAAGACCAAGTACCGTTCTTCATTATAGCATCATATTCAAATTGCATTGTAGTCATCCAATTTTCTGAATTTTGTGCTTCGTAAAATGAAACAGGCTCATTCTCATCACAGAGACTAGATGGAGCCATAGCATAACAATCTGATGCAAAAGAAGCACTATGAGAGCCTTATCGAGTACGATATGACAGAGGTGCATCTAATTTGCTATCACGCAAAGTCTACACCAGCCATTTTGGCATAGTTTTTGCCTCCTCAATGTCAGCTCTTTCATTAACAAGTGCATCATGTAAATCTGCATAAAAAATGGTATGATCTGCATCATCATATGAAACGTGCAAAGGTTGAGAAGTTGCCTCATTAGGACCAACACTAGACTATCCACCTGTAAAAGGAGGTAGCAAAGTATCATACATGTCTTTGGAGCTAACAGATGTCTCCTTAGTACATGAAAGCAATGGCTGAATAGCATCTTCCACAAAAACAACATCTTGGCTAACCAGAATGTGTTTAGTCTATGGATGATACAAATGATAGCATTTACTTTCAGAATTGTACCCAACAAAAATACATTTTACTGATTTATCATCCAATTTTCTACGATGTTGTTTAGGCACTAATGCATATGCCAAACAACCAAAAACACGTAGATGTGCAGCAGGTGGCTTGTGATCATGCCAAGCCTCATATGGAGTGATAGATTGCAGTGCTTTAGTGGGATACTTGTTAAGTACATATGTTGCACACATGACAACCTCAAGCCAAAAACTATGTGGTAAAGCCTAACTCTTGACCATACACCTCGCCATCTCGATGAGTGACCTGTTCTTTCGTTCAGAAACTCCATTCTGTTGAGGTGTATATGGCACTGTACACTGGTGTTTTATCCCACATTCAACTAGAAAGGCATTAAAATCAGAAGACGTATATTCCCCCCCTCGATTAGAATGGAGGGTGCCCATTTTACATGCTGATAGATTTTCAACCAAAACCGAAAATTATTTGAAGCACATGAACACTTCGAACTTTGCCTTCAATGGATATACCCATGCATGCCTGGAAAAATCATCGATGAAAGTCACGAAGTAAAGATAGTTTCCAAAAGAAGGTATCTGCATAGGACCACAGACATCACTATGTACAAGCTGCAATTTTTGACTAGCCCAAACTGAACCATCTTTTGGAAAGGAAGAACGCTGCGTTTTGCCCAAAATACAACCTTCACAAACATGTTTTCTAGGTGCCTCAAGTTTGGGCAAAGAGGACACCATTTTAGATTTTCTACAGGCGTAGCAAACTAGAAAAATTCAGATGACCAAAGCATGCATGCCGAAGCTTTGCATCTACCATAGCCTGAGCATCATGTACTGCACATGCCAAATCATTTATAGATCTTTCATAGTCTATGAGCTTATATAGCCCATGACATAGAATGCCAGAATCAATAATCACATCGCCATTTGACAGATCATGAAATGTACATCTGTCATCAACAAATTTCACAACCAAGCCAGTCTTGGCTAATGTAGAAACTGATAACAGATTTTTCTTGATCCCTGGCACAAACAAAGCATTTGACAAAGTGAAAGAACTACCATCAGTAGTAGTCAAAATGATCTTACCAACTCCCATAACAGGATAAGAGGAGTTTTTGGCACATGTAACAGTATTCCCTATAGGGGTAGGCTTAAGTGAAGAGAGAAAACTGCACTGCGAGGTAATATGTTTGCTTGCCCCACTGTCAAAGTACCAAACATCTGAGTCTACTGCAGACATGCACTGCTCATGAGAAGATGGGTCAAAACTGCAAACAGTAGTAAATGCCCATTCTTCTTCCTGCACAAGATTAGCAGACTCCGTTTTTGGTGTAGAGGCTTCTGCAACAACCATTCCAGCCTCTTTCTTCTTTGCCTCTTTATCAACCAGTTTCGGATAGTTCTTTATGATATGATCATTTCCTTTACAGTACTTGCAAAACAATTTCTACTTTTCTGATGTTTTATCATCTTTATCTTGGTTCTTCGAATGTGCAACATTTGCAGATTTCTGCTTACTAGTAGAAGAGCTCCATTTTCCTTTTCCCTTTTGACTAGCCAAGAAAGCTTGATCTACAACACGCATAATGGACCTGTTTTGCCTGGACTTATCTTCCTGCAACAGAACATAGACTAACTCCTCAAATGAGAAGGCATTTGGATTGCCTTTCATCATTAGCCAAAGAGTAGAAGCAAAACTCTGATATGAATAAGGAAGACCATTCAGAACGGTCTACACAAGTGAGCTATCTGGTATAACCTCATCAGTAGAAATCAATTGTTCCTTCAAGTCTTTGATATTTGTTAGAAAACTATCCATAGAATCACCTTCATTCATGTGCTCACTCTCCAATTGTTTTCGGAGGTAAGCAACACGAGCCTCATTCCTAGCTTGGTACAATGTGGTAAGTGTATCCCAAGCATCCTTAGCTATTTTGTAAGAGCAAATGTGAGGAATAATGGCACGTTTGACAGACAAAGCTATCAATGCATGTGCCTGAGCATGCCATCCCAACAAATCTACTCTGCAGTAGGTGCAGTAGAATCCGTAGCACGAACAGGAATATGCAGAATGTCATCATCTTCGACACCTTCTGCATCAGCTTCAGTACCTGCAATTGTAACAAATGGAGGTGTGATAGGACGTTTTTCAACACCCTGCACAATGTTCCACAGTCCTTTTGCAACCAATACATGTCGCATCATATAAGCCCACATTCCAAGGTGTTTGGTTGTTTATATAATGTTCATGTACCATCAGAAATAAGAGGTAAGCTAGATGAAAGGGCAACAAAGGCAATGTCTATTGGCTATGACTCAACTCAGATGGGTAACATGTTCTTTAATCCTTCAACCAAGAAATTCACTGCAAGTAGAGATGTGTTTGAAGAACACATGTCTTGGTATGATAAAGACAAACAAAAGGTAACTCTACCATATGATCTCGATTCTGATTCTCAACAATTAAGAAGCAAGCATGATACACATGTCCATGATCCAAGAAATGATACAGATGATGAACAAGATGAAAAGGAAAACGATTACAAGCTATGGAAGTCAAGAGGCGAGGCAAAGATGCAAGAGTTTGGAGAATGCTCCAGACAAGCACCTAGAAGATCAGCAAGAGAGAAGAAACAACCAAAAAGATATGGATATATATTACATGTTTGTTACAAAACATTCAATCTACTTGAAAAAAGATTCAATTTCAAAAGAACCATCAACCTATCAAGAGGCAAAGGGAAACCCTAGGAAAAGGCCATGAAAGAAGAAATAGATGCATTGAAGGAGATGGACACTTGGGATTTGGTTTCAATGCTCACAAACTCATGGTATAGATGAATACAATCAAAACATTGATAACTGTGGCTGCTACAAGAAATTGGAGACTCCTCCAACTTGATGTGAAAAATGCATTTCTAAATGGTTGGATAAGTGAAGATGTATACATGTCACAACCACCAGCCCTTGAAAACCCTAATCATGCATCTTATGATTGCATACTTAAGAAAGCATTGTATGGATTGAAACAAGCTCATAGAGCTTGGAATTACAAGTTGGTTATATACCTTCAAGGTCAAGGGTTCAAACCTAGCAACTCAGATCCTTCTCTATTCATCAAAAGGGATCACAATGAGGTTATATATCAATGTGTATATGTAGATGATATTATTGTGATAGGTGATCTAAATGGCATTCAAAGGATCAAGAGACACATGAAAGAGGAGTTCAAAATCAGTGACTTAGGTGAGCTCACATATTTCCTAGGTATGCAGGTGATATACACAGATAAAGGAATGTATTTGACTCAAAGAAGATACATTTTGGATCTACTTCTCAAGTTCAAAATGGAGAACGCAAAACTTGTAGGTACACCTTTGGGGATGAGTCATAAAATTAGTGTTTATGAAGGTGAGAAAATTTCAGACATTAAAGAATATCAAAGCTTGGTAGGTAGCTTGATATATGCTACTCATACAAGGGCAAACATCTCATATAGTGTTGGAGTGCTTAGTCAGTTCATGCACTCACCTAGAAGACCACACATAGATGCAGCTAAGGGAGTACTTAAATACCTCAAAGGTACAATCAATGAAGGTATATTCTATCTTTACTCTTCAGATTTGGATATCAAAATCTATTCAGATGCAAATTGGGCAGGAGCTAAGGATGATAGAAGAAGTACCTCTGGTTACTTAGCATTTGTAATTTCAAAGCTAGCGTCATGGAGTTCCAAGAAGCAACCAACAGTTGCTTTATCCTCAAAAGAAGCAGAGTATAGAGATTTGACCATAGCAACTCAAGAGGCAATATGGTTAAAAGCATTGTATATAGATTTGGGACTTGGTAGTTCCAAACCTCACATATTTGGAGATAATGTAAGTTCCATGCATCTAGCAGCAAGCCCTATTTTCCATGAAAGAACCAAACACATAGAGGAGCATTACCACTTAATCAGGGAGAAGATCATGGCAAAGGAGATTGACATTTCTTTTGTTCCTATTGAAAAGCAAGTAGCAGATATGATGAGGAGGGCACTTGATGGAATAAAGCTTTGTAGATTCAAAGCTATGATAGGTATTCAACTTATTAGAGAATGAAAACGCAAGCATACTTTAGCTTGAGGGGGAGTTGTTGGGACATCAAGCTTACACTATGCTTGAGGTGGATTTGATCTACATAAAAAACTATGGCTTGCATTTCACTGAAAGAATATCCATTGGAGAATTCTTTTACCTATGCTCATTTATTGTATTTTTATGAGAGCTTTTTTTATGCTTCATTTACCATTGTAAAAGTCTTGAGCTTTACACATGTAGAAGTAGAAAGGTAGAGCCCAAATTCTACGAATTTGTGGTGGTTGAGTTGCATTTAATCAATCAATCAATCACCTAGAAGTAGATCAAATTAGATGTTCACTTTTCCTAGATTGTAGGAAAGTGATTTGATTCCCTCCAACAACCATTGCCACCTTCATTTGAATTCAAAATCCACTTGTAGAAGTCGTGGATCACTTCTAGAGTCTATGTAAAGAATTCAAAATACTTGTACAATACATGGAAGCAATATACATACACTTGTGACCATCATTGTCTTGCTCCTTCATTTTTTTGCATCATCGTCTTGCCAACAGTAAGCTTGCAGAGGCTTCTTCTCTCTGTACAGAACTCCAAATTTAATGAGCATGGATCATTGGGAAGGTATTAGTGTCTACTTTAGGACTCTAAAATTTCAAGGCATTTGGTTTAGTAGATTGGCAGTTTTGCTATCTCGGGGTCAATTTCTACGTATTCTTGAAAAGTAGGAGGTACCGCTGTTGAGTGTCTGATTCATTCCAATAGCATATTTTGCTTATTTCCTGTACTCTTGTGCATTCTATACACTCAACCCTATGTGTATCACTCCCATAAAAGGATGTTTTCAATTGTAATCATGTTGGTTGCTATGAGCATTGGAAGTTCATTGTCTCATCCAAGGATGTGCAAACCTATCTATTTTGTATCAACTTTTTATCATTGATGCTCCTAAGTACATAATGCACTTTATGCACTTCACATGCCTATAAGGTCTATTTGAGTCTCCATAAGCTCAAGGGATGGTCTTGTGCCGGTTGGCTAGACCAAACTTCATTGCTTCGCAACTCACTTTTCTATCTCATACAACTTATCCAAGTTCTTTCAAAAATGGATGGTGCAGACTTTGCATGATAGCAAATTAGATGCACCTCTATCATGTCATTCTCATTTAGGCTCTCATAGTGCTTTTTTTTTCATCAGATTGGTATGCTATGGCTACCTTGAGTCTTTGTGATGAGAATGAGCTAGTTCTGTTTGATGAGGCACAAAATTTAGAAAATTGGATGGTTGCTATGCAATAAAAATATGATGTTATCATGAAAAATGGTACTGGTCTTTATGTGACTTGCCTCCTAGCAAGAAGGCCATTGGCATTAAGTGGGTATACAAGCTGAGGTGTAAGCGTGATGGAAGAGTTGATATGTATAAGGCTAGGCTTGTTGCAAATGGTTATGCTTAGGAAAGAGGCACTGGTTTTGATGAGATCTTTGCTCCTACATGTCGAATGACTACTGTTCATAGCATTTGTGAACTTGCAGCTCACCAGGGTAGGAATGTACATCACTTGGGCATCAAAACTAGAGTTTTTAATGGTGACTTGCATGAAGAAGTGTATGTCTTTTAGCCACATAGCTTTGTGTAGAAAGGGGATGAAAACCACGTGTGCAAGTTGAAAAAGGCATTATAAAGTTTGAAGCAACCCCCACGTGCTTGGTATGAAAAAATACATGCCTACCTGATTGCACATGGTTTTGAGAACAGTTCAACTGAGAGCACCTTATGCTAAGGTGCAAATGATGTGCTTCTTATCATTATTTTCTTAGTTGATGACATGCTGCTCAATGGTCGTCATGAGAAGCATATTGCTGATTTTAAGGCTGATTTGCATGCCTCATTTGAGATGTCCGATTCGGGGCAACTGTATCATTATTTGGGAATTTATTTTATGCAAGTTGATGGCAGAATAGCTTTGTGTCAAACAAAATATATTCACACATCGTTGTAGTGTTTTGGCCTTGAAGATTGCAAACCTATTGCCACTCCTATGGAGACACGTTTACAGTTGAGTCTTCATGATGCTGGAGATGCATTTGATGCTATTCTCTATCAAGGGGCTGTTGGATGCTTGATTTAATTATGCATTACTCGGCTAGATAATCAATTTGTTGTCTCACAGATGAGCAGGTTTATGCATTGCCCAGATGTCAAGCATTGGCATATGGTTAAGCGCATCTTTCGCTACTTGAGTGGTACTCGACTACTTGGATTGTTTTATCCCATGTGGGGATCACTACTGCGAGATTTACATGCTTTTTTTTACTTTGACTAGGTTGGTTGCTATGACACTCCTATGTTCACTAGTGGCTTTTGCTTCATGCTTGGTAGTTCATGTATATATTGGTTGAGAAAGAAGTAGCCTACTATGGCCACTTCAAGCTATGAGGTTGAGTATAGGGCAACTTTCATAGTGACTGTTGAGTGTGTGTGGCTTAGATGCCTTATGGCTGATTTGGGTGTTGGTGAGTCTTCTGCCACCACCATCTTCAATGACAGTCGTAGCTCACTGGCAGTTGTGAGGAACCCTGTGTTCCATGCTTGAACTAAGAACATTGAGGTGCACTATCATTATCTCAAGGAGAGGTTCTCTGCTAGAGAGATCAGTTTGGCATATATGCCCACACAAGAGAACATTGCATACCTTTTCACAAAGGCTCTGGCTAGGGAGAAGTCTAAAGCTTTCCGCAAAGCTTTGGGCTTACTTCCTTTTATGGATTGTTTCCACATAGCTTGGAACTTCCTTATACATGAATTCTAGCTCCTTGTTCAATGCATTACTCCTAAGGGGATTTTTTGATATATTTAGGTAGTGATGTAGGTGGACACACTAGGACTCTCGGGGCACTTTTTTCCCTCTCTAGGAGGTTTCTCCCCCCGGCTTGCATGTATGCCTATTGCCCTAATGGGCTACTTATCTTTGTACATTCTATTGGTAATACATTCGGTATTGTGTGTTGTGCTTCAAGCTACTGCTTCTTCCTTGTGTTGTTTGCATGCTTCTGTAGACCTCAAACTCCAACATATTTGCTCTCCATGATGGTGGTGATGATTCTCCTACTAATAATGCTAATATTCCTTGTACACGTCACATACATGCCATTTATCAATTACAAGCCGAGGTTTCTTCAAATCCTCTACTCCTAGTTTACATACTAAAACAATCACAGATTATCCATTGCCAACTCGTGATCGTCCTCTAGTACAAATATATGATAGAAGAAGATATGGAGGATGGCATAGAGGACTACTTCCTTTAGATGGAGAGGTTTTTAACTTTTGGGCTAATCACTATATGATTACTCCCTCCACTATCCCCAGTGCTGGTCATGGTCTCTTTATTATAGAGGATTTGTATGTGTCTCCAAACTCTGAAGTGAGTCTTATGTCATTTTGTGGTCCTACATACAGATGTGGATATTGGCATCAACTTATACATTACATTCAAAGCATGATTACTTATGGATTATGCCTGAATGTAGCTTCTATGGCTAATAAAGGAGTTACACATGCAAAAAATGAAAGATTATATACTAATAGAAGACCTTACATGCATGGAAATTTAGCAAGTTTAATAAACAACCATCAAGAATTTAATAGTTCAATGACTAATTTCACATTTTAAGAGCGTGAAAATATTCATGAATCACCATACATGAGTAGAGATGTAGCAATATACGTGGTTTCCAATGCTGTTAATTCATTACGTGGTGGTGATGAATAAATTATGGATGGCATAGACCTCCAAAAGCACCTTTTAGAGAGAAATGAAAACTTTATGTCGACTTTATGTTGCAATGAAAACTCTAATTAATTGAAATTATTTTCAAATCAACTTACATATTTAAACTATTGTTTTAAGTTTTTTTTTTTCATTCATGTATGATATGCTAATCATTTGAATTCATGTATGTTGATTCTAATGTATGATATTGAGGATCTTCCACCACACCAGTCAAAGTTGCTAGTAAGACCTCATTTATCAAAAACATCCATGAGGAGGCTACACAAAAGGGATCCTACAGAATATGCAAGATGGAAAAAACTATATTCAAAAGAAGATAAGTTACAAGATTTTGGCAACGATGATGATGATGACATGGTAGATTTTATTGAGGATTGGTATCAAAATGACAACAAAAACCTTGATATTTTTAAAAATGAGAAATATCTTTGAGAAGAATGTCTAAAGCATACATATGAAGGAAGTCACTTGACACGAATAAGTGCAGCCTTACTTATTCTAAATTTTCAAAATCGATTTGGATGGAGTAATGTATCTGTTTTGACACTATTAAGGTACATTTTTTTTCTATATATTTATATATATACACACATACACGTACACATATAGATATGTACATACACACACATACACACATATACATACACATATACATACACATACACATACACATATACATGAATACACACATACACACACATACACACACATACACATACACATACACATACACATATACACATACACATACACATACACATACACATACACATACACATACACATACACATACACATACACATACACATACACATACACATACACATACACATACACATACACATACACATACACATACACATACACATACACATACACATACACATACACATACACATACACATACACATACACATACACATACACATACACATACACATACACATACACATACACATACACATACACATACACATACACATACACATACACATACACATACACATACACATACACATACCATACACATACACATACACATACACATACACATACACATACACATACACATACACATACACATACACATACACATACACATACACATACACATACACATACACATACACATACACATACACATACACATACACATACACATACACATACACATACACATACACATACACATACACATACACATACACATACACATACACATACACATACACATACACATACACATACACATACACATACACATACACATACACATACACATACACATACACATACACATACACATACACATACACATACACATACACATACACATACACATACACATACACATACACATACACATACACATACACATACACATACACATACACATACACATACACATACACATACACATACACATACACATACACATACACATACACATACACATACACATACACATACACATACACATACACATACACCATACACTACACATACACATACACATACACATACACATACACATACACATACACATACACATACACATACACATACACATACACATACACATACACATACACATACACATACACATACACATTCACTCTATATATACACCTAGACATGCACACATATGACAATAAACCTGATGTCTTTATATATCTATAAAGTGATCAATGAACCAAGAGTTAAAATAAAGGTGCCCCAAATTTAACTAAAATTTTCTCTTTAGGCATGATGAAAGAAGTTTATATTGATGCAATAGCTTTACCAAAAGTTCTGTTAATCCAATTTCTACTGTGTATTCTTGAGGTGAAGATACGAAGAGTTTCGCATCTAGAATCACATTCCACATGTCCTGCATGAAGACATGAACCATTTCTCCATGTTAGTAGCTATGAAAGTAAGGCCAAAGTGATAAAAGCTAAGGTGAGAACAAGAGCTTGCATTGAATGAACACTTTCTATCTGCCTATCCTATAGCAAAAATGCAAGGAAAACCAGGAAGAGTTTATATTTTCTAGAATAAAAAACATCAATCAATTTGATAACTTATTCATTTTAACCTTCAATAAGTATGCAAGAAACTAACAATTATGACCACCACATGTGTAGCTCAAGCGTAAGCACCACCTCCTTTACTTGTCAATCCGCGGAGACGTGAGGACTGGTATGAAGACCACGAGCAAGTGAAGGCACAAGTGCGTGAGTGAAAGCACATGCACACAAACATGCACACACATACACATACATGCGCACAAAGTAAGATCAAAGAGAGGAACAATGGAAAGCTTAGATTGCAAAAGAGTTCTCTTACAAAAGTTCTATTCTCTAACAAACTAACCCCAAAAATGAGCTCTCTAGCTCTTTTTATAGTTTTTTGACTAGTTTTGGCCCTGTCCAGACCTAGTGTCCGGCCTAGTTAAAAATTAGGTTCCAAGGCTTATTTGAGGGCTCAAACGAAGTCTAAAAATTATGAAAATTGGTACGATGGTACTTCTAATACTCCTCAAGCTCGAGGGCTCCTCGGCTTGAACAAAATGGAGTTATTTGACATACATTTTTGTAGGGGATTCATCTGAAAATTTGACATACACTTCATGGAGCTCCCTACTTGCTCCCTTTCCTTGTGTGTCCACCTTTTGATGTGCTTCCATGCTTTGTCCTTGACTTTGAGCTTCAACACTCCCCCCCCTCTCGAGTCTGTCGTCCTTGACAGACCCTTGTTGTAGTGGTTGTTCCAAGTAGTGCCGTCGCTATGCCTGTTTTTTGGCACATATCCATGTGATATTTTGGAGCTTTTGAGTTGACATCTAGGCCTATTTGCCTTAACTTATTTCGCCTTATGCGCTCTCTAGCCTTTGCTTGTGCTTCTTCCCTCACCCTTAACTCCTCTTCTTTTCGCTTCTTAGCAGTGTTGAGTCTCTTAAGCATATCCTCAGTAAGAGGTTCTTGATATAGCTTGACTCTACAACCACTAATATAGTTTGGCAAGATATCACCTTCTAAAGTAGCTAATTGAACAGCGCCGCTAGTGGAAATTCTGTTAATGATCATGGGTCCATATCGTCGTTTTTCCAACTTACGGGCATGTTTTTTGAGTGTGTAAACCAACACTAGATCTCCCTCTTTCAGTGCCTTATCCTTAATGTGTGCATCGAAGTATGCCTTTTTGCCTTTTCTTTGCAGCGTAGATGCCTGCAGCCGCTCGTAGCCTTGTCTCACCTAAGCGTTCTAGATCAAAGATCCTAGATGACAATTCATGTCCATTCCACTCATGCTCTTGTGCTACTTTTAAAGCAGGGATTAAGAAATCCAGTGGTAACACCGCATTCTGTCCAAAGACCATCTGAAATGGGGTGGCATTGAGTACCGTTTTGTAGGCAGCTCGGTAAGCCCAAACAACATGATGAAGTTGTTTGTCCCAATCAGAGCGTTTATTATTTACCAATTTTGTCAATACGTTACAAAGGATCTTATTGGTACTCTCGGCTTGTCCGTTAGCTTGTGGGTGCTAAGGGGCAGACTTTTTATGTATCACCAAGAATTCTTGGAGAAGATTTTCAATGACCTCATTCAAGAAGTGTGTGCCTCTATCGCTCACTAACTCTATTGGTAGCCCATATCTCGTGAACACATTCTCGAATAAGAACTTAGCCGTCGTCTGAGCATCATTCTTTGTTGTGGCTTTCACCTCTACCCACTTTGTAAGGTAATCTGTGGCTACAATAATATACTCTGCATGGGAGTTTCTAGCAGGGGGATTAATAGGACCTATGAAGTCTATGCCCCACTTGGAAAATGCACGCCCTCCCATCATTGGCCTCAAAGGCATCTCGTCTTTTCTAACTAGATATTGTGCACGTTGGCATGTGTCACATTTCTTCACATAGGTATGTGCATCCATATGAAGAGTGGGCCACCAAAGTCCTGAGAATAGAATGGTCTTAATCACTCGGTCAGGACCAAAATGTCCACCTGCAACACCGTTGTGTGCAGTCTCTAAGACCTTTAAATAGTCTGATTCATGAACGCATAGTCTTAAGTAACCATCTTTGCCTCTTCGGTATAAGTTGTCGCCTACTAAGGCATAGCCTTGAGCTTCTTGCTCCATGCTTCGTCTTCTTGCTAGACTAGCCTCTTTGGGTAATCTTCCCGACCTCATAAACTCTACCAATGGAGCACTCCAATCTGGAATTAATGACTCTTGATAAAGGGTCGCATGCTCCATTGGGGGTCTCTCTCTGCACATTGGACAATTCTTAATCCACTCATGTATTTCTTTGTCCATGCTAGGCCAATACACTCCTAGATGCTTCAGATTCTTCAATGTTCGTTGTTTAGAATAGTGATTTCCTAGCAATCCTTCATGAGCTTGCTGCAACCAACTACTATGTTCATCATCCTCGACACAACAAGCTAATACACCCTCAGTATCTTGTTTGTACATGCTTCCTGCCAATATGTGATATTTTTGTGATCTTACAATTTCTTCTTGTGATGTTTTCACATTCTTATTTGCAGGGCCAAAGGTTAGGACTGGTACCAACTTATTTGCCCATTTGGGAACAACTTCCAAATTGAACAGATAAGCGTCAGGTAGTTCATCAGACACTCCTTGTGGTGACTCTCCTGAAGTAATGCGAGAAAGGTGATCTGCCCGAAGGTGGGTTCTACCTTTCCTGACAACAACTTCAAAGTCATATTCCATTAGTAAGAGGAACCATCTTACTAAGCGTCCAGTATTGCAAGGTTTATTGACCAAATATAACAAAGCTTGACGATCAGTGAAAAACTTGAACTTGTTGGCCAATAAATAGTGTCTAAACTTCTTCACAGCATATACCATGCCTAAGCCCTCTCGCTCAGTTGTGGTATAGTTCCGTTCAGCTACAGTGAGTTGTCTACTAGCATATGCTATGGGCAAATCTAAGTTTCCTTCACTTGTGGGTTGTGCAAGCACACATCCTATGGCATGATTGGATGCATCCACATGGACATGGAATGGTTTATTCCAATCAGGAGTGGTCAGTATTGGTGCCATGCGCAAACGTTTCTTCAGTTCATTGAAAGAATTCTCGCATTCATCGTTCCACTCAAAACTAGACAACAAGGCATAAAGGGGTCTAGCTATGATCGCGTACATGTGGATAAACCTACGGTAATATTCACAATGGCCCATAAAGGCTTGTACCTCTTCAACATTCCTTGGCCTTGGTAGCTCCGCTATGGCTCGTACCTTATCTTCATCTGTTGAGATTCCATTCTTAGAAACAATATGACCTAAGATTTTACCTTGACACACCATGAACACACACTTTTCTGGGTTCAGACACACTCGATATTCTCTACACTTGTTGAAGATTTGTCTGAGCTCAGGGATGTGAAACCTTCTTTCTTGGGAATGAGCACATAAATCATCCACATACACTTCTAAGCTCTTTCGCAAGAACTCTTTGAAGACATGACACATGAGCCTTTGGAATGTTGCAGGTGCATTGGTGAGCCCAAATGGCATCACACGAAATGCAAAGATTCCCCACTCTGTAGCAAAAGCTGTTTTGTGTTGATCTTCTGGGGCAATGGCTACTTGATTGTAACCTGAAAACCCATCAAGGAAGCTATAAACTTCCTTGCCTGCAACACGCTCCAAAAGGTGTTCCGTGATTGGAAGTGGATAACTATCTCTGATAGTAGCGACATTAACTTTTTTAAGGTTAATACACACTCGCAACGTTCCGTTCTTCTTGGGCACCACTACAATGGGGGACACCCATTCAGTATGCTCAATCTCATAGATGAATCTAGCTTCAATCAACCTATCAATTTCTTCTTTTATTTTGGCTGCATAGGTATCATTATATGTGTAGGGCTTCTGTTTGGTGGGCTTGGCATCAGCAGTCATGGGGATAGTATGAGAGCAAATTCTTGGATCCACCCCTTTCAAGTCTCTATAGTGCCATGCAAACACATCCCTATATTCCCTTAATAGAGCTACAAGCTCCATTTCTTCTCTTGCACTTAGGTCATCTCCTATATATGTGCATCTCTCTTCGTTCTCTTCGATGGTCACTACAATCTTCTTGGTCTTTTCTTTATTATCATATGATTCTCCTATGCTGGCCTCTCTCTTAGGCATTCGTACCAAAATTTTGCAGTCGTCAACTTCATATTTCTTGAAGTTTTCTGGTACTTCAAACAATGATTCCTCCTCTCCTTGTTTCACTGCTTTTCTTTTCTTTTTCTTTTGATTGCTCTCACTTCCATCCTTTGAATTTACTGTTTTAATACTTGTGAGAGGTTCTTCTTCTTTCTGGGTGAACACTCCTATATCTTCTAGATAGTGCTGCTCTGAGTTAAAGCAACTATCCATCACAATGGACTCTATATCATCGTCATTCTCTTCTTCTTCTATGACATCACTAGGGTCACATTCTTCTAGCAAGGGCTGACACATGAACACTGAGATATCATAACCCTCCTCATCACAATGAGGTGTCCATTGTTCTTCATTGACAGCAATGTCCATGGTGGCTAATATTTCTGGCCATCCATGAGGCTCAAATTCCTCATCTGGAAAGATCATCGGTGTATAGGCTGGGTCTTTAATTGGGCTATCTCCTGGCGAAGTTCCTTCTTCTCTTGACTTTAAACGTTTTTCCTCTTCCTCTGCGACCTTGCACATCCACAAATGAGTATCTTCATGCAGCCATGATGGATCAGGTGAACTTTTAGAGTGCATAGAGATGGAATCTTCTTTCGCTTTGTGGATAGAATTCCACTGTAGGGGTGGTACATCTCTGAAGGTGTAATCCTTCAAATTGACCTTGGTGGTGACCCCTAAGTGCTGTAAGTACAAGGAGTTAGTTCCCCAATCCTGTACTATTTGCAATTGTCGTAGAAAGGGTCTTCCTAGGATCATCTCATAGACATTATTTTTCTCAAAGTCACATATAGCAAACGTATGTTCAAACTCCACACCACAAGTGGTTAGAGTTATCCCTTCGAGCAATCCTAGAGGTCTTTCAAAATGACCATCAGCCATTTGAAGCTTCATTCTAGTTGGTCTTAATGTGGGTTTGCCCCATTGCTTCCACAAAGAGGTGGTTGCAATGGCAACACCAGCACCTGAATCTATGATTGCTTTGGTTGTATAACCTTGGTAAGTGATTGGAAGATAAGTATTACCTTCCTCACCCTCACACATGTCCCCTATTTTTTCTAGAGGTATCTCTGGCACTTTTTGCTTAGAGCCTGTTTTTGGCATATTGGACTTAAGTTCTGGAACTTGATCCTTCACATGATTCCAAAGCTCAGGTTTTGCTTTGAGCAGCTCTTCTACAGTGAGATGACACTGAACCTTAGTATTCTTCACGACATCCGTGTTCCTTGGGACCACTGAGTCTTCATTTCTTACTAGTATTGTGGGAGCTCTAATCTGGAGAGATTTAGATTCCCATGGGCCTGGAAATTGAGGCAATTCTTCTAGGGTATTAGATTCAAAATCTAATCTTTCATCTTCTTGTTGTTCTGCTTCATCTCCGTAAATAGATGGAATGTCTTGGGGAAATTGATCATGAAGATCATCAATCTCAGGAATAGGAGGGGAGTTACCCTTCTCCTTGGCCCATTTCTCTTCTTGTATTTCCCGCAAGAACTCTTGAGAGTACTGTTGAATTGAAGGAGGTATTCCAGCATCTGTGGAATTAGGAACATAAGCTCCCATTGGTGGTGAGCTTCCTCTTTCAATAACTAGTTGAGCCTGTGGAGGTAAAGAAACTTGTGGTTTGTTTACCAATTGCTCTAATCTTTCTAGTAAGCCTTGGAAATGCAAATCCGGTTTGACAGAGTTTGTCTGATTGAACTTTTGACTAGTCTCGAGTATAGCTTGAGCTTGTTCTACCATTTTCATGCACATTTTCATCCGTTCAATCTCTAAATCTGCTCTAGGGTAACTCTTGTCTAGGTTTGCAGCTGTAGGCCCTTCTTGAAGTCGAGCCTCGTAGGCCTTGAACATCATGTCCAAGCCTTCTGGGGTTGGATCTGCAAGAACAGACCCTGGTTGTGGTCTATTTACAATGGGTGGTGGGGTGGGATGAGGTGGAGTGGATGGAGTTTTGGCATGCGAGGGGCTTTGAGATGCAATGTCTTCTATTTTTGTTTTCGCTTCTTTTAATCTTTCTTCTAGTTCCGATAACTTTTTATTCCACTTGCGATTGGCCTTCTCTCTGGTATCCTTCCATGTTCTTGTTTTCCTCTTACTAGGCTCTCCTGATTCACTCGACTCTGATTGTTCTGCTAGTTTATCTTGTTTTAAGGCTTGTGCTCTAGTGACAGCTTGTATAGGAGCCACATTGCTACTACTTGAACTTGAATCTGCCACTAAGCCTACCACATTAATGGGTGTAATCTTGGGTGCACTAGAGGGGTTTCTTGGACAATCTCTGGGGAGATGGTCTTTGCCACAATCAGGACAAAAAGCCTGTATTGTGATAGCCTATCCTTGACTCGGAGATGGTGGGTGGGGACAGTCACGAATGAAATGGTCACCATGACATCTGAAACAAGATCCTCTAGGGGCTTGTGGTCTCATTTGTCTCAACTGGGGCCTAGGGTTAGGATTTGTGTACATGACATTGGATTATTCTGGCTCCCAATTTTGCTCCATAGGTGGTGCCTCATATTGATACGAGTAAATCTCACTATGTTCAGGTGACTCTGTGTAATAAGCATGTGGACTACCTTCATGGGAGTAGTCTGAACTATGAGCATGAGAGTCATTATCTGGTATCAATGGGGTTAGTGGCACCAATGCTCTATTTGGATTTTCCTCTCCCACAACATATTTGACTGGAATTACGTTGGCAGGAGCTGGTGGTTGGTTTCCCAAGACTGGTAGTGGCCTATATTGTGCCTGATATTGCTGTTGTGGTCTATTATATGGCTGTTGGTATTGGTTTTGATACCTACCTGGTTGGTAAGGTTGTTGATAATTCTGTCTAACAACCTGCCTATTATAGGGACAATCTTGGGCCGTGTGGTTCGTATATTTTCTCTCAATAGTGCAATATGGATCATTCCTTTCTCTCATGTTCTGGTTGTGCAATGGGCATACATTAGCCATGTGGTCGCCTCCGCAAGTATAACACCGATGGAGATTTTTGAAGTATGACTAGTAGAACTATCTGAATCCTTATAGAGTTTGGATAATCCTAACTCCTCACCCAAGTTATCTTCTATGTCAATGCATGTCCGCACACACTCTTCTATGGATCTAGGCTCTTTCAAGTATACATATGATCTTAACTTTGTGCTCAGTAAGCCATCTAAGAACAAAGCCACTTGTTTGGCTGGTGTGGGTAGCTCTGGAGTAGGGCATCTTTCTAGGTACTGTGTGAACCTTCTACCTGCTAGTCGCATTGTTTCTTGGGGTGTCTGCTTGAAACTGTGGATCAAGGATGATGTGTTATGCCTGATACCACTGTTGGAAAATTCTACAATGAATTCATCTAGCAATTGACCTATGTCGTGATAATTGCGACTACTCAGTGGTTGAAACCAAGCTAAGGCAGTGCCCTTAAGAGTCAGACCAAATGCCTCGTATTGGGTGAACAAATCCTCAACCTGTTCCGCTCTTAACACTTGTTTGAACTTGGCCACATGATCATAAGGATCTCCTAACCTGTCAAAATAATTCTTCATTGCCTTGATCACTTGAGTGGGTCTAAGGGTTCTTGGGTGCTCTCGGGGTCTAGGCAATGGAAAATCATGTTCATCTCTTTGTTGCCTATGTGCTTGATGTCTCTCTCTTTCAGGTCTTTCATTTTCAAGTCCTGCTCTATTTCTGCCCACCGTGTGTGCAAAACTTACCTCAGGTCTCTCTCTAGTTCTTTCTCTCTGGGCTTCATGAGCTTGGGATGATCCTACTCCTTGGAGGCCATGGGAAACATTGGATCTTGGTGGAGGGAAAATCAATTCATTCTTCCAAGTATATGCATGTCTATCATGTTCTGTTACCAAGAATATCTTCTCTGATGTGTTATCCAGGTAGACAACTTTGCCTGGTATCTCAGGATCTTTGAATTCATAGATGATAACTATGCCCAATTGGCTAGCTTGATCTGGCTTGAATCTCCAAAAGGCTTCCTCTGTTTCTCTATTAAAAAATAGTTCTATGCTTTTGTTGTCTTGAGGGATCCAGTCCGGAGTGATCACTCGTGTCAAAACTGACTTACCTCTAGGAGTCTGGGGTCCTTGTCCTACATTTCCTTGTTCTAGGTCTCCTATTTCATTCTCAGGAATGACATTTCCAAACTCATCAGTCCTATCTGGTAGGTTGGTGACCACATACATGGTTCCTTCCTTATCAATGTATGAACCCTCTTCGAACTTGACCACCGGGTGTTCAAGTCCAAAGGATTGATCTGGATTTTTGAGTTGGACCACTGATCGCCTCAGACCATCCTCATAGATGCGAGCACCTAATTGGTTGGTCCGAATATATTCCAACTGTGTCTTATAGGGACCTTCTAGTGTTTGTAGATGGACAGTCCCTGAGCCACCTGCAGGTTTTCCCATGCTAAAAGACATTTCTGAATCACTTGTGTCTAAACTTAGTAAAAGATGACCACTTAGTTGTTGTGCCCAAGACTTGGATGTATGGTTGACACTAGCCTCAGAAGATCTAATGGGAAAAATTCTTTGGTATGATTCAAAATTCTTTGGAGCCCCCTTGGTTCCCTAGTCCCACTTGAGGGTCAACTTCAAATTATCCTATCTCAAAATCAACGCGTTATTCTTGAAAAAAACAATTGAGATCGAGTAGGATTTGAAACGAGCTTTCCAACGAGCTATAGAGCTCAAAAAATGGACTTCGGATGAAAAAGTTATGTCAAATCAGGCTCCTGGGGGTCAAAACAGGCAAACAGGACCTTTTAGAGAAAATTGCGATTTTGTGAACTTCAAGAAAATCGCGATTTTGTACCTTGAGAATCGTGTTCACAAAATCGTGTTTTCACAAAATCGTGTTTTGAAAATCGCGATTTTGAGCTGAAAATCGTGTTTTGAAAATCGTGATTTTGAGCTGAAAATCGTGTTTTTGAAAATCGCGATGTTGAGCACAAAATCGTGTTTTTGAAAATCGTGATGTTGAGCACAAAATCGTGTTTTTGAAAATCACAATGTTGAGCACAAAATCGTGTTTTTGAAAATCGCGATTTTGTCTCAGAGAATCGTGATTCACAAAATCGTGTTTTTCACAAAATCGTGGTTTTCAAAATCGTGTTTTTGACGTGAAAATCGCGATTTTGTCTCACAGAATCGTGTTTTTGGCTGAAAATCGTGATTTTTTGAAAATCGTGTTTTTGTTGAAAATCATGATTTGTGAGAATCACGATTTTGAGCAGAGAATCGTGTTTTTTGAAAATCGCGATTTTGAGCAAAAATTCGTGTTTACACAGAATCGCCTTTTTTCACAAAATCGTGTTTTTGGCTGAAAATCGTGATTTCGCGATTTTGAGCCCGCTGAAAATCGTATTTGCTCAGAATCGTGTTTTTGACATGAAAATCGCGATTGTCAACAGAGAATCGTGTTTTCATAAAATCGTGTTTTAGAGAATCGTAATTTCTCAGAATCGTGTTTTTTGGCTGAAAATCATGATTTTTTGAAAATCGTGTTTTTGTTGAAAATCGTGATTTGTGAGAATCGCGATTTTGAGCAGAGAATCGTGTTTTTTGAAAATCGCGATTTTGAGCAAAAAATCGTGTTTACACAGAATCGCCTTTTTTCACAAAATCGTGTTTTTACTGAAAATCATGATTTTTTGAGAATCGCGATTTTGAGTAGGGAATCGTGTTTTTTCAAAATCGTGTTTTTTTTGCTGAAAATCGTGATTTGTGAGAATCGCGATTTTGAGCACAATCACAGAATCGCGATTCTGAAAATGACCACAGAATCGTGATTCTTTCAGCCAACTTTTAGGCGGGAAAATAGAAAATCGTGATTTTTCAAAAAATTTTGAATTTTCACAGAATCGCGATTTTCATCACAGAATCGCGTTTTTTGGCGGGAAATTCAAATTTCTGAGCGCCGGCTATGGCGAGCTCCGTATGAGCAAAAAATCATGAAAAAAACACAACGCTTGCTCTCCCTTGCACCTCTTAACTCCTTCCCACACAATAATGCATGAAAAAGGGTATGAAAATGGTGAAAATGCACTAAAAACAAGAAATTTCTATGAAGAAGAAGATGGAAGAAGGTGAAGATGATGATGATGATGAGGATGAAGAGGAAAAAAACAGCAAATGAACTGAAATGACAGTTTTTCTACCTTCCAACATTGCAAATCTACGATCTTACCATCACAACGCTCGTTCTCGAAGCTCTCTCCCCGGCAACGGTGCCAAAATTTGGTGTAGCTCAAGCGTAAGCACCACCTCCTTTACTTGTCAATCCGCGGAGACGTGAGCACTGGTATAAAGGCCACGAGCAAGTGAAGGCACAAGTGTGTGAGTGAAAGCACATGCACACAAACATGCACACACATACACACACACGCGCACAAAGTAAGATCAAAGAGAGGAACAATGGAAAGCTTAGATTGCAAAAGAGTTCTCTTACAAAAGTTCTATTCTCTAACAAACTAACCCCAAAAATGAGCTCTCTAGCTCTTTTTATAGTTTTTTGACTAGTTTTGGCCCTGTCCAGACCTAGTGTCCGGTCTAGTTAAAAATTAGGTTCCAGGGCTTATTTGAGGGCTCAAACGAAGTCTAAAAATTATGAAAATTGGTACGGTAGTACTTCTAATACTCCTCAAGCTCGAGGGCTCCTCGGCTTGAACAAAATGGAGTTATAAAAATAGATAATGGTATTTACAATGGTTTTTAGTGATGAAAATCACTATTTTTGTAGGGGATTCATCTGAAAATTTGACATACACTTCATGGAGCTCCCTACTTGCTCCCTTTCCTTGTGTGTCCACCTTTTGATGTGCTTCCATGCTTTGTCCTTGACTTTGAGCTTCAACAACGTGCTAGAGAGATGAATCTCCTCCCAACCACATGCCTCTATATATAGCTCTCTCCAGGGGATTGCCTACTTGGGCAGGTGGATACTAACCATCCATGTATCATCCAAATAACTACATGTGCACCAAGTGTCCCAATTAACTCAGGTTAACTCAAGTGGATGCTTCTAGAAGGCTCTAGATCTCTTTGGGTAAAATACTCTCCCCGTTTCCCCCATGGGGATTGAACCCAAGACCTTCTCCTTCACATCCTTGAGACTTAACCACTACGCTAAGTGGATCACTTATTCACAAGAGCACAAGACCTCCTAGTAAGTCTAAACTCGAGATCTTTGGTCATACACACGGATGACCAAACGGTGTTCGATTTCAGATCCGTTTGAACCGATCGGACCCTCAATCATAGACTTACTTTATTACATTCTTCCTTTTGGAAAATATTTTCATCCTCGAAAATAAAGCTATATTATCTACTATAGGCAACCCCCGAGCCTCATGTTCTACAACTAGGAGAACATGATCATGTTATAAAACTGGAAGAACATGTCTCATCTTTGTGGTGGCATCCCTGTCCAAATGATTCAAAACACTATCTCGTTGTGAACTTTGATAAATTAGTCAAAGTACAAAGTATTGAATGAATAATAAGGATGGATTTAAAAACATCCTTGGCCAATTCACAGTTTCGCAATATGCGATCTAGGCACAAACATGTGATCTGTATGGATTCAAATTACTAGTCCATTTTTGGGCATGACTGGTGCATGGACTTAGTAATGAAGGCAAGATTCTTATCCCTTGCAAAACTTTGAGAACTCTTGATTCACTTTGAATTTGGTTTGGAAAACTTGAAGTTTGGTTGTCCCAAACATCTAACTTGGATGTTTGTATAATGGTTAACTCCTATCCAATAGTTACTTGATTTTTTACCCGACTGGAGGACTACTTTGTCCTAATGAGTTTAAAAATCCTATGTAATCTGTAAGAGAAAGTTTACCATTTTCTTTGAGTCAACCGTAATATAACTTGACCAATTTAAATTCAAAATGAAAATTGTCCAAAGACTTTTGCTAAAAGACTTAGGACACTTTTCTCAAAGACTTATGCTAAAAGTTCTTGGGAATTGACAATTGTTACAGGGCCGCCGAACAAGGACAAATGAACTAGGACAGGTGTCTTAAATGTAAAAGTGTTAGACGGCCGCCGAACAAGGACAAAAGTACTAGGACAGGTATCTTAAATGAAAAAGAATCTTTCAGGAAACGCGCAGGTAACTGAAGAATTGCGCACTCTTGTAAAAAAAATCCTCTATATAAGGCAATGAGAAAAGAGTGGCAAGAGCGCCCCCAGTTGTGGGAATTGCAGTGTATCGTTTGAGTGAGCCTCGTTTTGGGGAATGTTGTAAACGTATTGTGTGAGTGTGTATGTTGTTGAGAAGATAAGTCCTGCTTTGTTTTGTTCTGTTCTGTACTCCGGCTAGTCGATTATTCTCACCTTATTACAGAGTTACGAATCAGTTGTATTGTGTTACGAATCTGTTCGGTAATGATTGAGTGTGTCTCAGAGTGTTATCAAGTGCAGTATGTTGTTTGTCAGTTCTTCGGTGGAGCAGGGGAACGTGAAAAGTAGTCCCGAACTAATTGTCTGTTAGCGTTTCTGTAAGTGACCGAATTCGATACCGTAGCCTACATTCGCTGTTGATTCCGATCACAGGAAGACTAGTAGCTGTAATGGTCTGGATGTGAGTAGGACATCGTTAGTTTATGGTTAGCCGTTTGTTATTAGGAGATTGGTTGTTCGAGTTTAGCATACGATGAGTCCTCATAACCTTAAGGTATATTGTCTGGTTAGTATACCTATCTGCTCTGAAGAAGTACGTATTAGGTGACCTTGTTACTGAAGTATATTTTGCTCATAAAATAAGTAACCGGATTGCTGCCCTCAGTCCTGAAGTTCTAATTCCAGTACACTGTTAGAACTTCAGGACTGAGGGAAGCAATCCGGTTACTTATTTTATGAGCAAAATATACTTCAGTAACAAGGTCACCTAATACGTACTTCTTCAGAGCAGATAGGTATACCAACCAGACATTATACCTTAAGGTTATGAGGACTCATCATATGCTAAACTCGAACAACCAATCTCCTAATAACAAAAGGCTAACCATAAACTAACGATGTCCTACTCACATCCAGACCATTACAGCTACTATTCTTCCTGTGATCGGAATCAACAGCGAATGTAGGCTACGGTATCGAATTCGGTCACTTACAGAAACGCTAACAGACAATTAGTTCGGGACTACTTTTCACGTTCCCCTGCTCCGCCGAAGAACTGACAAACAACATACTGCACTTGATAACACTCAGAGACACGATCAATCATTACCGAACAGATTCGTAACACAATACAACTGATTCGTAACTCTGTAATAAGGTGAGAATAATCGACTAGCCGGAGTACAGAACAGAACGGAACAAAGCAAGACTTATCTTCTCAACAACATACACACTCACACAATACGTTTACAACATTCCCCAAAACGAGGCTCACTCAAACGATACATTGCAATTCCCACAACTGGGGGCGCTCTTGCCACTCTTTTCTCATTGCCTTATATAGAGGATTTTTTTTACAAGAGTGCGCAATTCTTCAGTTACTTGCGCGTTTCCTGAAAGATTCTTTTTCATTTAAGATACCTGTCCTAGTACTTTTGTCCTTGTTCGGCGGCCCTCTAACACTTTTACATTTAAGACACCTGTCCTAGTTCATTTGTCCTTGTTCGGCGGCCCTGTAACACAATCTAATGAGCAATTCCTAACTTCTCTATTCTAGAGTATACTGGACTCTAGGAAATCATTTATGCTATAGCTTGAAACAAACTCAAGTAAATAAGTTCACTTAGACTTATTATCTTTTGAAGATTGAAAAGATTCTTGTACAAAACATCTATCTAGGATGTTTAATTTAGTTTCCTAGTTCTATCCGGCTAACCCTTGACTTTTATGAAAAGAATGAGATACCATATCTGAGTCAAATCCAAAAGATTCAAAAAGCGAAAAGAAAGAACTACAACTCTGTTCAACCAATTCAAACTTTAAAGATACATAAACTTGCTATGAGTCAAAGTCTAGATGACTTAGGACTTTAACTTCTCAAAGATCTGTTTCAACAAGATATTGAAGCATTCTATCTATCTTTAAGAGAAAGGGACTTGATTCTGAAAAAGACTCATGGAGTAAATCTAAAACATCATCCAACCATAAGATACTAGTGTGGTATCCAACATCAGTGTGTCAACCCATTAATGTTCTACTAATGAGTTTTTTTACTCAAATAATGCTTTACTTGAGGCTAAGCTCGATCATATTTAATCTTTCTGACTCCTTACTCGGAATGCGATTCTTGTGCATTTCTTTGAGTCAAAAGAGTGAATTTACCAAGTTACACTAGGAACTTAGTGCTTGACTTAGTCAATCAAATCCTTGATTGAAAACATCAACTCAAAATCAAAGTCCAACTTGTTTAGAAATTTATTAAATATTTCTGAATCAACAACACTTTATCTTGAAGTGTTTCAAGAAGATCTTGGAAGTTACTTACTTCATATCTTTTGTTTCCTTTATCTTGAAGTTATCTTGAAGTATCTTGAGATACTACTTTTATCATTCTTGAATTAAACTCCTTCTTTGAATTCTTAATTCTCTTGAGGATCAAACCTAACTTCAAGATCCAAACTAGGACTAAAAGATAATTACCATCCCATGGTCCGATGTCCCATAAATCTGGTGTCTCATGTATAAGGAAGTGCCAAGCTATGTGGAAATCACTCCGCAAAAGGAAGTAAGCCCAAAGCTTTGCGGAAAGCTTCAAACTTCTCCCTAGGTAGAGCCTTCATGAAAAGGTCTGCAATGTTCTCCAATGTGGGCATACATGCTAAGGTGATCTCCCCAGTAGAGAACCTTTTGCTGACATAATGATAATGCACCTCAATGTGCTTAATGCGAGCATGGAACAGAGGGTTCCTCGCAACTGCCAAGGCACTCTGAATGCCATTGAAGATGGTGGTGGAAGAAGACTGACCAACACCCAAATCAGCCATAAGGCATCTGAGCCACACACACTCAACAGTCGCTGTGAAAGCTGCCCTATACTTAGCCTCACAATTGGAAGTGTCCATAGTAGGCTGCTTCTTGCTCAACCAAGATATACATGAGCTACCAAGCATGAAGTAAAAACCACTAGTGGACACACGAGTGCCATAGCAACCAGCCCAGTCAGAGTCAAAAAAAGCATGCAAATCTGGTGGTAATTATCCCCCTTTGGGATAAAACAATTCAGGTAGCCAGGTACCACTCAGGTAGCAAAAGATGCACTTAACCGCCTGCCAATGCTTTGTCACAAGGAAGGAGATAAGGAAGAGAGCTCACACACACACTCTCACTCTCAAGGAGAAGCACACACACACAGATTGAGGCAAGGAAGAATGATCTTCTTCTTCTTCTTCTATTACATAAAAAGGAATGTACAAGAATGACCTAAAAACAAGAATACAAGTGCAATATATAAAGATCAGTACATAAGGAAAAACCTAAAGTCTACGAATGAGTGAACTAGCAAGGAACAAATGTGCCATCACTCTGGATAGATAAATTTAATAAAGCTCAATGAAGTATCTCTTACATATACTGGCGTGACCACTATACATGTCAAAGAAATGAAAAACTAGTACGTGTCATCCTGGATCATCACATGTTGAGCTTGATATCTCAACACTCCCCCTCAAGCTCAATGCCATATCCTATAATTCAAGCATCTCCCAAAACTTCTTCAACTTCTCAGCTCTAAGTGCTTTGGTGAAAATATCAGCAACCTGCTCATTTCTTCTCACATAAACAAGATCAATATCACCTGCTAATACCTTCTCTCTGATGAAGTGATAATGTACCTCCATATGCTTTTTTCTAGCATGGAGAATAGGATTCCGTGCTAACTGTATGCTGCTTAGATTATGGCAATAAATAGTGATAGGCTTTCCCACTTCCACACCTAAATCTGCAAGTAGCATTTCTAGCCATGATGCCTCACATGCTGCCATTGTAGCACCTCTATACTCAGCCTCTGTACTCGACAAAGCAACAGTGGGTTGCTTCTTGCTACTCCATGTAACAGCTGCACTCCCAAGTGAGAATAGAAAACCACTAGTAGATCTTCTATCTGGAATGCTACCAGCTCTGCATAATCCAAAGTAGCACCCACATAATGTAGAGTGCACCTCATAGCATCCAAATGTGGCTTCCTGGGAGCTTGCATAAACTGACTTTCAAGTCCAACAATATAACTTAGATCAAGCTTTGTAATTGTGAGATATATAAGACTTCCCACAATTTTCGTGTACATAGTAGCATTTTCCAATGCTTCACCTGATGTAGTATCCAACTTCAAATTCTGATCTAATGGCATAGAAATTGGCTTACAATCAGCCATACCATACTTTTGCAACATATTCAAGGCATATTGCCTTTGCGACATCCATATACCTATTTTTGTATGTATAAACTCAATGCTCAAGAAATAGTGCAGCACACCAAGATCTTTCATGTGGAATTCCTGCATAAGAAGTTGCTTTACCTCTTTGATGCTTCCTTCATTATCACCACCTACAATCAGGTCATCAACATAAATAGCCATAATAGTGATGCCATCATTAGCCTTCCTTGCATATAGTGAGTGATCTGCATCACACATAGAAAACCCAATCCTGGTTAAGTAATCAGCAATCCTTGCATGCCATGCACGAGGGGCTTGCTTCAGCCCATACAAAGCCTTTTGCAACCTACAAACATATTCTGGATGTTTTGAATCTTCATATCCTTGTGGCTGGTCCATATATACTTCTTCCTGTAACTCACCATGTAGGAACAAATTCTTCACATCCATCTGATGCAAAGTCCATCCTTTTTCTGTAGCTAATGCAACAAGTGTTCTAACAGTAGACATTTTAGCTACATGGCTGAATGTTTCCTCATAATCAATGCCATATGTATGTGCATATCCTTTAGCTACCAATCATGCTTTATACCTGCTTATGCTACCATCAACATTATGCTTTACCTTGTAAACCCATTTGCAGCCTATGGGTTTCTTTCCTTGCGGCAATGGAACCAGCTTCCATGTATTATTTCCATAAACTGTAGCCATCTCCTCATCCATAGATTTTTTCCAATCTGCAATTCCAATTGCATCTTCAAAGCAAGAAGGTTCAACATCTTGTATTACCTTTGTCATGTAGGCACAATGACAAGCCACATAACTGTCATACGTCAATCGTTGCACTGAATTCTGCATCCTCCTAGATCTTCTTGGTCGTGGGTCACTTCTCCTTGTATTATATGCATGTGCCCTTCTTACTCCTGGAGTCTTCATAGAGGGCAATCCAAGTTCCTCATCAAGACTCTTTTCTAAACCGCTTGAATCTCCATCAACGTCTTCAAAATCTGCACATGTTTTATGACCTGTAACAAAGCTTTTCTTTACCTTTCTTGGATGTAGTTGATGAATTCATTGGACTGAAATTTCCATGCAACCTTCCACTCCATGGATTTGAGTTGGAATGATTGCTTGGTGATGCATCCGGTCCACTCAAAACTTGAGACTATGCTACACTTGATTTTTCAGCATTTTCTTTATCATTTGGTTCAAGATTCAGTCCTTCTTTGACATCTGCATAGAAGATTGACATTTCATCAAATACCACATCTTTGTTCACCCTTACCTGTCGTGTGAGTGGGTTATAACATTTATATCCCTTTTGCTCAAGGGAGTATCCGATGAAGGCACACTTTTCTGCTTTTGGATCAAGCTTCATCCTCAATTCATCTAGGACATGCTCATATGCAATACATCCAAAAACTTTCAGATGTGATAAGTTTGGCTTTTCACCTATAAACTTCTCTTCAAGTGTAACTTGATGTACAGTAGCAGTCGGAATTCTGTTCATGATGTATGTTGGAGCAATTCTATGACAAGCCTAAGTATTGGCTTGAGTCCCACAAAGTCATAGAAGAAGCTTTAAAATAAACTATGCAAAGTTCACTTGTGAACTACCTCTTGTAACTTTTGAAGAGTTTACTTAATGTAAAAGTGAAAGAATCTTAAGTGGTTGAGTCCACTTGATCAAAAAGGGAAAGAGGAGCCACAAATTCATGATTTGTGGTAGATAGAGAATCAACTAAATCACTAATTGATTGGAGAGTGATTGAGGGGAGCTAGCCTCCCAAGATCATCTATAAATACATGGTAGTCTTTGTTGTGGTTATGTGAAGACCTCCAAGAGCTGAGCTTTATGCCATATCAAGGTGTGATTCTAAGGCACACATATGTATCAGTAAGTCCATTGTATTTTACAATCAATATACTTTCATTTTCATGATCATTTGAGTTCATATTTCCATGTTCTTGTGAAGTGTACTACTCATTGGCAAATCTCTCAGTTTTCTCAGTAAGATTGCAGAGATGGTTTCTCTGAGCTTGGTGCATTAGTTTTAGTGATTTAACTTGGTAAAGTTAGATCTATAAGTCCAATATATGCTCACCAAGTTTTAGTTCATTTGGGTGTTGCAATCTTCAGGTATGTTCAGTTGAAGTCAACCTTGTCTGTTCATTTTCACTTCTTTGTCAGGTACCCGACTTTTTTACTCATCTTGTCAGAGCTGTTTCTCCGTTTATACTTACCCAAAGTCAATGATTTAAAGCTTGTTGGCTTTCGCATTCTGTCTAGTATACGCATACAAATTTTTATAATCATTGGATTCTTAAATTTGGAGGTATGTTTATTTTTGTACTCATTGGTCTCATTACTATAGCAGCCTGTGAAAATCGGGATGATGTCATCACTTGTTAAACATCATTCTCAGTGTGTGGTTCATTTTTTTTGATGAGATTACTCTTGAAAGTTAGCTCTTTAAGTTAACTAGAGTTAACCAAAAGGAATTAAGCTAATTGTTGCTGTACTGAGAGAATTATGCAAAACACTAGACATGTGTATGAACCAAAATAGCAAGTTCTTCACCTCTGAGCTAACTCCAACTTATCTGTTTTGATCTATCTTTTTGAAAGTGATATTCCAAGGTACATAGGGTGTTTAATACATACATTGGCAAGCTAAAAGGGCCCACCATATACTCCTGGAGTTCATTTGGTTGGTGTAGATCAAAGATTTTGCAACACCTCTTCATCTTCAAGCACATACCTATCCATCTCTTCACAGTGGTATCAGAGCAAGGTTGGACAACATGGTAGATGGATTTCCTTCATCAATTGACAAATTGGATAGAGGTAACTACTCAGCTTGGTCATTAAGAATGGAAGATTATCTCCAAGGTAGAAGTTTATATGGTTATGTGGCTGGAGATGAAGTTATGCCAAGTTTTAGGAACAAAAGTCAACCAACACAAGAAGAGCAAGAAAGATTGAGCACATGGTGCTCCAAGGATGCACTTGCAAGGTCTTATCTCCTCAACTTTATCTCTGATTTTTTGTTGCCTCACATTAGAAGTTGTAAGACATCTCAGGAAGTGTGGGATGCACTTGAAGCTTTCTTCTCTTCAAGTACCAAAGCTAGGAAGCATCAACTATGGTTGAATTTCACAACTCTCAAGAAAGCTCCCAAACAAAATGTGACTGATTTTGTCACAAAGCTCAAGGACATAACAGATCAGTTGGGAAGCATTGTAGAGGTAATAGATGAAGAGCAAATTGTAAGGCAAGTCATCAATGGCTTGAAGGCAGATGACAAGTGGGAAGCATTCACCAAAGCTATGGATTTGTACATGGACATGCATGTACCTGATTTCAATACACTCATTGGACAACTACTTACTCAAGAGGCAAAGCTTATAAAAAATGGAGAAAGCTCTAAAGGTAATCAATCTTCAGCTTTATACACTGATAAAAGCAAGTCCAAAGATAACAAAGGAAAGACAAAGAAAGTGGATGATGAAGCAGGTACATATCAAGCTAACTATGCAGGTAGAGGAAGACATGGCAGAGGTAGAGGAAGAGGAGGTAGACAAGGCAGGGGGAGATACCAAGACTCCAACTCATGTTCTATTTGTGGACTAACTAATCATAGAACTGAAAATTGCTTTAGGAATTCTAGGAATCAAAGAGGCAGAGGATACAATAGAGGAAGTTATGGCTACTCAAGAGGAAGGTTCAACAATTATCATGGCAACTACAACAACTACAATCATTCAAACTATCAAGGAGGCTACAAAGGAAGGAGAGACTTCAATAACTACACAAAAGACTCAAACAAAGAGGATTCATTATTGATCATGAACATGGCTATGCCACAAGGTAAATCTGATGAACATGTTTTCTACATAGATTCAGGTTGTTCAAATCATGTGGCCCTCCTATCAGATTTAGAAGATCCAAGGAATAAGCATGAGGTACAAACAGGAGATGATACAAGACATCTTGTGGAGAAAATAGGCAATGTCAAAGCACTTGATGGAAATATCAACCTACTCAATAAGGTACTCTATGTCCCTACCATTACAAAGAATTTGATAAGTGTTGGGCAGATAGTAGAGAAAGGGTTGCAAGTCAGGTTCACAAAAGTAGGAGCATTTGTTGAAGATCCAAGTCAAGGATTCAGAAGAATTGCAAAAGGTGAAAAGACAGGTAGATTGTTCACATTTGAATTACAAGACACTAGAAACATTTCTCTATTTAATTATGGTAGTCAGACACTCACAAAATTGGAAGTATGGCACAAAAGGTTAGCACATATTGGTGAAAGGTCATTAAAGCAAATTTGCAGGGACCAAAGTGTACTTGGACTCCCTAATTTGTCAAACCAACATATGATTTATAAGTGTAGTGCATGTCAATTTAGAAAGTCTCACAAGTTACCATTCATGAAGAAAGGTTATATGCATGGAGATCTCTTGGAGTTGGTTCATACAGATGTATGGGGACCTAGCAAGGAAGCTTCAATATGTGGATCAAGGTATTATGTCTCCTTTATTGATGATTGCAGCAGATGAACTATCCTATTCTTTATGAAACACAAAGATGAAGTTTTTTCATGTTTCAGAAGATATTTGGCTCTTGTGGAGAATCAAACAGGTAAATCACTAAAAAGGCTAAGGTCAGATGGAGGGGGAGAATACTTCTCCCATGAGTTTGATTCTTTTCTTCAAGAAAGAGGAATCAAAAGAGAGGTAACTACAAGGTACACTCTTGAGCAAAATGGAGTGGCAAAAAGGAGGAATAGGACAATTGTTGAAGCTGCAAGGTCCATGTTAAATGAAAAGCATTTACCTAATTATCTATGGGCTGAGGCTGTATCTACAGCCACTTACTTGATTAACAGGTTGCCTTCAAAATCCCTTGATGGGATGACTCCATATGAGGCTTGGAATGGAAGAAGACCAAGCTTAGATCATTGTAAAATTTTTGGATGTATTGCTTTTGCTCATGTTCCTTCACAGGTTAGAGGCAAGATGGATCCAAAGGCAGAAAGGTGTGTATTTATTGGATATGACAACAATCAAAAGGGTTATAGGTTGTACAACCCTACCAACAAAGGATTCTTGGTAAGAAGAGATGTAGTTTTTGATGAAAAACAATTCATGGTATGAAGATTCATGCAGGAAGGTCAATTTACCATATGATCTTGAAGAAGATTTTCCAAAGCTTGGTAGAGAACAACCGAAGATTGAAGAACAAGACACCTTAGAGGATGATGAAGAATCTCAGATGGAAAAGATCAAAGCATGGAAGTCTAAAGGTAAAGCAAAATTGTAGGAACTTGTACATGAGGCAGAATCATCACATCATGGCCTAAGAAGATCTATGAGGGAAAAGAAAAAACCAAAAAGGTATGGGTTTGACACCTCATTAGTAACTAAACATTCTATCTACATAGCACATGCCATAAAACAAGAGGAGCCATCATCATTTGAAGAGGCCAAAGCAAAAACAGAATGGAAGCATGCAATGAAGGAAGAGATTGAAGCACTTGAGGAAAACAAAACTTGGGATATGGTGCCCAAGACTTCATCCATGAAGGTAATAGGCTCAAGATAGGTCTATAGACTCAAGAAGAATTCTGATGGTTCCATTAACAGGTATAAGGCAAGGCTTGTAGCAAAAGGCTTTGCACAAACTCAGGGAATTGATTATGAGGAGACCGTCTCTCCTATGGCAAAGATGCCTACTATTAGGGTTTTGCTTAGTATTGCCTCTTACAAGAATTGGAAGATACTTCAACTAGATGTACAGAATGCATTCTTGAATGGTTGGATAACAGAAGAGGTATATATGGCACAACCACCAGGTTTTGAGAATCAAGTTTATCCTGATTATGTGTGTAAACTTAACAAAGCATTGGATGGTCTCAAGCAAGCCCCAAGAGCTTGGAATTTTAGACTTGTTTCATTCTTGCAGGACAAAGGCTTTCATCCAAGCAAGGCAGATCCTTCACTCTTTATTAAAAAGAGTAATTCTGAGATCATCTACCTATGTGTATATGTAGATGATATTATATTGACAGGAAATGATGCAGATGGTATGAAGAAGATCAGAGATCAGATGAGAGAAGAGTTCAAGATAAGTGATTTGGGTTCCTAGGTTTGGAAGTTGTCTACAAAGATCATGGTTTGTTTCTCACTCAAAGAGAGTACATTAAGGACATGTTGGCAAAATTCAAGATGCAAGATTGTAAGATTCAGGTACTCCAATGGAGGTCAATCACAAATTGAGCTCACATGAAGGTGAACTCATAGAGGACATCACATCATATCAAAGTCTAGTGGGTAGTCTCAACTATGCCACATTGACAAGAGTAGATATATGTTACAGTGTGAGTGTGCTAAGTCAATTTATGCACACACCAAGGAAACCACACATGGATGCTGCCAAAAGGATTCTCAAGTATCTCAAAGGAACCATAAATGAAGGACTTTATTATCCTTATGTATCTGATTTAGGGTTGAAGGTATTTTCTGATGCAGATTGGCTCAAGATAGAAGGAGCACTTCAGGTTATCTTACCTTTGCAGGTTCAAAGCTTATTTCATGGTCATCCAAGAAGCAACCCACAATTGCTCTCTCTTCTACTCAAGCTGAATATAGAGGTCTCGCCATAGCTACACAAGAAGCTATGTGGATGAAGACATTATTCAAAGATCTTGGATTGGAGTTTGGAACTCCAACTATTTATAGTGACAATATGAGTTCTATTCATTTGGCTACTAATCCTGTTTTTCATGCAAGGACTAAACATATTGAAGTTCATTATCACTATGTATGAGAGAAGGTTCTAAGCAAAGAGATTCAAATATCATATGTGTCCACTCAACAACAATCTGTAGATATTCTAACCAAAGCATTGGATGGTACAAAGCTTTGCAAATACAAGGCTATGATTGGTTTATAGGTAATCTTGGAAGATTGAAGACCTCAAGAATACTTGGATTGAGGGGGAGCTGTTGGAGCAAGTCTATGACAAGCCTAAGTATTGGCTTGAGTCCCACAAATTCATAGAAGAAGCTTTAAAATGAAGACTATGCAAAGTTCACTTGTGAACTACCTCTTGTAACTTTTGAAGAGTTTACTTAATTTAAAAGTGAAAGAATCTTAAGTGGAGTCCACTTGATCAAAAAGGGAAAGAGGAGCCACGAATTTGTGATTTGTATCAGTAAGTCCATTGTATTATACAATCAATATACTTTCATTTTCGTGATCATTTGAGTTCATATTTCCATGTTGTTGTGAAGTGTACTACTCACTGCCATATCTCTCTGTTTTCTCAGTCAGATTGCAAAGATGGTTTCTCTGAGTTTGGTGCATCATTTTCAGTGACTTAACTTGGTAAAGTTAGCTCTATAAGTCCACTATATGCTCACCAATTTTCATTCATTTGGGTGTTGCAATCTTCAGTTATGTTCAGTTGAAGTCAACCCTATCTGTTCATTTTCACTTCTTTGTCAGGTACCCGACTTTTTTACTCATTGTCAGAGCTGTTTCTCAGTGTATACTTACCCAAATTCAATGATTTAAAGCTTGTTGGATTTTGCATACTGTCTAGTATAAGAATTCAAATCTTCATAATCATTGGATTCTTAAATCTGGAGGTATGTTCATTTTTCTGCTCACTGGTCTCATTACTGTAGCAACCCATGAAAATCAGGATGATATCATCACTTGTTAAACATCATTCTCAGTGTATGGTTCATAATTTTTGATGAGATTACTCTAGAAAGTTAGCTCTTTAAGTTAACTAGAGTTCCCCAAAAGGAATTAAGCTAGTTGCTGCTGTGCTCAGAGAATTATGCAAAACACTGGACAGGTGTATGAACCAAAATAGCAAGTTCTTCATCTCTGAGCTAACTCCAACTTATCTGTTTTGATCTATCTTTTTGAAAGTGATCTTCCAAGGTACATAGGGTGTTTAATACATCCATTGGCAAGCTAAAAGGGCCCACCATATACTTCTGGAGTTCATTTGGCTGGTGCAGATCAAAGATTTTGCAACACCTCTTCATCTTCAAGCACATACCTATCCATCTCTTCACAATGTATATAGTAGTATGCACAGCTTTTGGCCAATAACAATGAGGCATATTCTTCTCAGCCATCAAGGCTCTTGCTATTTCTGCAATATGTCTACTTTTGCATTCAACAACTCCATTTTGTTGTGGTGTGTACCTGCATGAAAACTGACGGCAAATTCCATGATTTTTTAGAAAACTCCTGAACTCATTTGACATGTATTCACCTCCTCCATTAGATCTTAATGCCTGAATGTACTTCCCTGTCTGCTTTTCCACCATAGCTTTAAAATTCTAGAAGTGAGTGAACATCTCGCTCTTCTCTTTCATGAAATATACCCATACTTTGCATGTATGGTCATCAATGAAAGAAACATAAAACCTGCAACCGCCTATAGATGTGGTCTTTACTGGACCCCAAACATCTGTATGTACTACTTCTAGTACATTCTCACTAACATGCTTGTCATGTGGAAATTATGCTCTTGATTGTTTACCAAATTGACATGCTGCACATACCTTTTGCATTTCTACAACTTTGAAATTTGGTAGTCCATGGACAATCTCCTTTGACTGCATTAATTTTAGCCTTTGCAAGTTTGCATGTCCAATCCGTTTGTGCCACATCTCTATATTTGCAATAACTCCTGCACCTTTTGCAAACATGGCTGCATTCATTTCAGGAATCTTCACATTTAAGGTGAACATCCTACCCACTTTGTTTCCTTTGGCAACCAATCTTCCATCCTGCTTGTACTCTTCTACGTATAATCCATCAGCATTGAACCTGAATTGTAATCCCTGATCAACCATTTGTCCAACAGAAACCACATTCTTTGTTATAGGAACATGCATCACATCAGCAAGATGTTTTACCTTTCCATCCTCCATCGATAGTGCTATGTTTCCTCTATGCTCAATAGGATGTGATGTGTCATCACCTGTTTCAACATATCCAGGAACTCGCAATTTTGGCAAAGTACTAAATCATTCCGCATGACTGGTCATGTGATTTGAAGCCCCTGAATCAACATACTAGACATTATCATTTGATTTTGAAACACCAGCAGACATTGTATTCATCATGTGATGTTGAACCATGAACAACTTCTTAGAATCATCTACACTTGTGGATGCATAGTTGATGGAGAGTGTTAATCTCCAAAAGAACAAGTTACTCTTGTATTTAGAGCACCTCTATAACAAGAGTAACTCAGATCTTCACCAATTTTAGAAGATCAATACTCAATTGTCAAGTTTTCTAAACAAACTGTGAAGAAGGAGAATACACAGAAAGTCTGCTGCACATAAATCACTCATTGCCTTATCAATTGTGTAAATTTTTTTATAAAACTTTGTATGAGGTGTTGCCTATAGATTGCACACCTTCTCCAAGTTGAATCACTCCAGAAGATTCAATATATCTTGAGAAATGATCTCAACAACTCACCTATGTCTAAAACTGTTCTTCTGAGAAGTCGATTTAGACACCTATGACTTTAAACCTTTGGTTCTCTCAATCTAGAACCCATTTCTAAAACTGCTTTTAGACACAAGTAGCTTACCTTCCAACTTAAAGATTAAGTACTTGCTTGCTCAAAACTTTAAACTGTGGAAGGAGAATTGATCAAAACATTTGTATCGAATTTTGCACCTCCTGTAACTTCACTTCTTCTCTTCACATATGCAAATGTTCCTACACTTAATTCTCTCAGCCTGATCACAATTGGAAGCTAAAAATTTGTATAGAGGTCGATCGCCTATAGACTTAGACTTGTACAGAAACATTTCACAAAAGATCTAACACAGAAGGAGAAAACTAAGAAATATCGGGCGCAACATTTTCTTCATTTCTGAGAAAATTACAACTGAGTGATGAGAGAGTCTTAACTCACTTCTAAGATGTCTAAATGACACATACAACTACTGATTACTTTATTCTCATGCTCTCTCATACTTGCCCCGACATTTTCACAGTATATATATACAAAAAATTTACAACCTTATGACTTCTTAAAGATATAAGTGAACTATCTGTACATATGTGTACACATCTTCCTCTTCTGAATGTATTCTTCTTCCATGCTTCACACTTGAATCTTTCCTTCAAACCTTGACTCCAATTCTTCATTAAAACATCGATTGTTGATTGCTCTACACCAACAGCTCCCCCTCAATCATCAATTGAGGTTTTCTCTAACTTCTTTATGCCTGCCATGTCTTTGAATCTCTGTAACTTTGGTCCATCCAAGCTTTTGGTAAGCATATCAGCTATCTGATCTTTTGTTGAAGTATGTATGACTTCAATCTCTTTATCCATCACCTTCTCTCTCAGAAAGTGATACTGAATCTCAATGTGTTTAGTCCTTGCATGAATTACAGGATTAGCAGCTAAATACAGTGAGCTCATGTTATCTCCATAAATGATAGGTGTACTCTGTATGGTGTCAAAACTCTTCATGAGAGTCTTAAGCCATATCATTTCCTTTGCAGCTTCAACCATACCTTTGTACTCAACTTCTGTAGATGATAAAGCAGCTGTGTGTTGATTCTTTGAACACCAAGAGATTAACTTATCTCCCACATAACACAAGTATCCATATGTTGATCTCCTATCATCAGGATTACCTGCCCAATCTGCATCACTATATATTTTGATGTTTGTATCTGATGTAAAACCATAATACAAACCCTCTTTGAGTGTACCCTTAATGTATCTCAACACTCTTTGACCTGCAATCCAATGTTCTTTCCTAGGACAATGCATGAATTGAGACAAAACTCCAACTGCATATGATAAGTCAGGCCTAGTTAGTGTAGCATAGATAAGACTACCAACCAAACTCTGATATAGCTTCATATCCTTGAATTCTTCTCCACCACATCTACTCAATTTGTGATTCATCTCGATTGGAGTAGGTGCTACCCTGCAATCATTCATTTTAAACTTGATTAACAAGTTTCTCAAATACCTTTCTTGAGTCACATACACTCCATGTTGAGTGTATGAAATCTCCATGCCCAAGAAATATGACAAGTCTCCCAAGTCACTAATTTTGAACTCTTTCTCCATTTGCTTCTTTAGGCTTTGAATGCCTTTCTCATCTGTACCTGTAAGAATTATATCATCAACATATATGCACATGTAAATGAATCCATCATCATTTGCTTTAACCAGCAAGCTACTATCTTCTTTAGATACTTGAAATCCAAGTTCTTTCAAGAACTTCACAAGTCTATAATTCCATGCCCTTGGGGCCTGCTTCAAACCATACAAAGCTCTCTTGAGCTTACATACATGATCTGGATACCTTCCATCTCTGAATCCTCGAGGTTGCTCCATGAAAACATCATCTGAAATATAACCATTCAATAAAGCATTCTTCACATCTAATTGACATAATTTCCAACCTTTACATGCAGCAATGGCTATGAGTGTCCTGATAGTTGTCATCTTTGCCACATGTTGGAAGCAGCCATAGGCATAGAAGACGCGGAAGCATGTGATGACAGAGCAGGGAGCCAGTTGAATCTTTTTTCAAAGAATTATGTTCTAAAAATACTTTTCAAAAACCTCTAACAGTGATTTTTATCACTATTGTAACATATGTAACATAGAAAAACCCTTTTCTTAATTTCTAGCTCCATTTTGTGCAAGCCGAGGAGTCCTCGAGCTTGAGGAGCTTAGGTAGAATGAGCGTATCAATTTTCGTTATTTTTAGACACTGTTTACCCTTCCAAATAGCATCTAGGACCTAATTTTTAACTATGCCGGTCACTAGATGTGAAACCGGTCAAAACTAGTCTAGAAACTATAAAAAGAGCTAGAGAGCTCATTTTTGACGTTAGCTTGTTGGAGTAGAGAAGAGCTTAGAGCTATTTTGAGCTTGTAAGAGTGTTCTTGAGTAATAGAGTTAATTTCTCACCTTCCATTGTGTCTTGCTTGTCTCTTCGTAGTGTGTGTGTATGTGTGTGTGCATCTTTGTGCTTCTCACCTTCATTCTCACTTCATCTCACATTCACGATCTTCATATCACTCCTATCTCTTCCGCGGATTGACAATTAAGGAGGTGAAGCTTCTTAACGTGGTACTTACCATTGTGCTAGAGCAACACCAAATTTGGCGCCGTTGCCGGGGATCGAGTCTAGGACGAATGTGTGATGGTAAGAGTATAGCAAGAAGTGGTGTTGGAAGGTAAAAATTTCAGTTTTTGTTGTTGTTTTCACTTAGTTTTTAGTGTTTTTCACCTCCCCCACACTCCATCTTCATCACCGCATCATCATCTTCATCTCCAAAAAAATCAGAAAATTCACCATATCCACCCATTCTCCTCATTTCCCCTCATTTGTGCATGCGAGAGTTAGAGAGAGCTTTTGTGCTTGCATGTGCTTTTGTCTTCTTGAGTTTTCTTGCAGGTACAGTGCTCTAGAGCATCAGAAAAGCTTGGAAAAGGTAAAATTTTCAGTTTCTGTCAGAGATTTCCATCTGTGTCAGACCATCGCGATGGTCTGCCAAGTGCGGAATTTTTGGTAAGCGAACACACCACGGGATAGGCGACACAAGCGCACACACGAATCCACAGATGCATCTGCAAAAATCACATTTTGGTGGACCATCGCAACGGTCTCAGACCATCGCGATTGTGTCACACCATCGCGATTGGCTCACGCCATCGCGACGGCTCGGCCGGACCATCGCGATGGTCTCACGCCATCGTGACGGTTCATTTGGACCATCGCGACGGTTCGCGGACCATCGCGACTGTTCGATTGACCCCACACCATCGCGATTAGCTCACGCCATCGTGCCGACGCTGCCACGTGGCAAGCTAGACCATCGTGACGGTTCGCACCTCACACCATCGCGACGATACACTCAGACCATCGTGACAACTCGAATTTTGGACCATCGCGATTGGCTCACGCCATCGCGCCCGGACCATCGCGATTGGCTCACGCCATCGTGCCCTGACCATCGCGATTGGCTCAAGCCATCGCATCTGTGACCATCGCGACGGTTCACTCTGGACCATCGCGATTGTTCACGTTGACCGTTGACTGACGCCATCGTGATTGTCCGCCTGATCGAGCCATCGCGACGGTTCACATTCACGCCATCGCGATTGTCTGCCTGATCGAGCTATCGCGATTGCTCACTTTTGGACCATCGCGACCGTGCACTTCAGACCATCGCGATTGCTCACCTTCACGCCATCGCGACGGTCCCAGACCATCGCGATTGTCTCATGCCATCACGATTGTGCACCCCCATCGCAAATTTTAGGGTTTCATTTTTTGGCCAATTTTGGGGCTATTTTTGGGAAATTTTTGGGTGATTATACTCATAGGAGACCCCTTAGCTCATATTTGGAGAAAAACCTGTTTGTCAGTTTTTACCCCCCAGGGCCTGAACGGTCATAACTTTTTCATCCGAAGTCCGTTTTTTGAGCTTAATAGCTCATTAGAAAGCTCTTTTTAGATAAGCTATTTTGAGGTTGACCTAGTTTGGGACTAGAAAGCCAGGGGGCAAGCATTGAAAAGTTGGGCAAAAGGGAAGGGTCTTAAAAGGTGTATATACTCAAGTGCTTGATCATCCAATTGGGAATTGGTCTAATATTGGATTTTTCCAGGTCTAGCAAGGGCAATCAAGGGCATTCAAGGCAAGGCAGTGAAGGGCATAAAGCTTGGGAAGCGCGGCTTCTTGGGCATCAGAGCAACCAGAAAAGCTGACTCGAGGTTGGAAGATTACTCAACCCCCTCAGTCAATTCTTAGCTTAGGATAAACGTTAGCATTGTGGAGTAAAGACGATAGGAACGCCTCAAGTTCAAGAGAATTAAATTTATCAAGTTCAAGACTAAAGTAAAGGTGTGTGACACAAAAACCTAAAGGAAAGAACATAAGTCTGACGGAACGAGAACTCAAAGTACCACGGAAAGTCGAATTCCTGACGCATACATTAAGACAAGAATCTAAAGAAATCTAAAAAGAATCAAGAAAGTAATAACAAAGAATCATTGACGATCTGAGCGTGTACTGAGTGTGCAAGGAAGAAAATTAATGAACCTTAGATCGGGCAAACATATAGGCAAGTCAGACCGACGAAGCCTTAGATCATCAGAGGCAAGTGTAAGAACTACTGCACGATCGTGGGCTCAACAATTGAACACTAGTTATCCCTACGAGAGCTCATATACAAGTGAATCAGAAATGGCATTTAGCGCAGAAAGACCAGAAGGAGGGTCGAATGTAGCCTATTTAGAAAGACTAGAAGGACCCTATAGAACGCAACTAGAGTTTCTCCGAACCAACCGATTAGGTGCTCGCATCTATGAGGATGGTTTGCGAAGGCAAGTGGTGCAAATGCACAACCCCGATCAACCCATTGGATTGGAACGTCCAGTGGTGAAATTTGAGAGAGACGCGTACATAGACAAAGAAGGAACAATGTACATCTTAAGTATGCAGCCAAACAATACCAACGAGTTTGGCGTGATTCAGCTAGAGACGGAAACTAAATCTCAAGGAAAAGAACCATTAGAAGAGCCTAGAACACCTAGAGGGAAATCTGTACTGACACGAGTACTAATCCCAAAATGGATTCCTCAGGACAACAGAAGCATAGAGTTGTTTGTAAATAAAGAAACTGATGAAGCCTTTTGGAGATACAAGACAAAACTACTTAGTGAGGTAGGTATCATCACGATATACGAGTTCAAGGACCCGGATACACCTGGAAAGGTTGTATACCTGGATGAGACTTCAGAAAGAGTCTTTGTGGTGCCTGACCACGCTAAAAACACATACACATGGAGAGGTGAATTGGTATTCCCTCGATCTAGAACGAACATGAATACAAGTCAACAAGGGGCAGGAACATCCTCAGCTCATGGAAATCAAAGAGAAAAGAATAAAGAAAGACCCGAAGTAAGCTTCACTCATCCCATAGGGAGAGATAGAACAACCACGGACACTAATAGAGCAGATAGACAAAGAGATCATGGAATACCAGGTGGTAGAGATGATTTTCCTCTACCTAGACCACGTGAACACGCAAGAATATTGAGACCCACTCGGTTAGTGAAATCCATGAAAAATTACTTTGATGGGACAGGAGATCCCTATGACCATGTTGCGGAATTCAAGCAAGTACTAAGAGCCGAACAAGTTGAAGACATGTTCACGCAATACAATGCATTTGGACTAACGTTAAAGAATACCGCTTTAACTTGGTTCCAACCATTGCAACAAAGGCAATTTAGGGACATCCATCACTTTTTAGAGTCATTCATCACTGAATTCTCTAAAAGTGGGATTAGACATGACACGTCTTCGTTGATTCATAGCTTCAAACAGACGCCTCAAGAAACAGTAAGACTGGCAGGACGTAGGTTTAGACAATATGTCGAACGATGTCCAATGCAAGAGCTACCCTCACAGGCCAAACAAGTGTCATTGTTTCTAGATGGCTTGTTGAGCTCTAAACTACGCTCCTATGTGTACCTAAAAGAACCCAGAACACTAGAGCAATGTGTAAGAATTTGTATAGACATTGAGGAAAACTTAGGAGACGAGTTGGAACTCTCAAAGGTCTACAAGGACTCAGACTGTTCATCTCTAGCATCCACAAAATTGTCTAGCTCAATAGAAGACCTAGTAGAAAAAGTGGCCCAGAAACTAGGAGTTTCTAGTAAACCTAGGGTACTAACAAACAAGCATTGTTACACCTGTGGTGGAAATCATATGGCAAATGTGTGCCCCAATGTACCACAAACACAAGCCAACCCTAGTGGCCAATACTGTACAATTGAGAGAAGATACACGAATCATACGGCTCAAGACTGCCCATACAACAAGCAAACCATGAGACAGAACTACCCGCAAGCATACCCGCAGCCAGGTAGGTATCAAGGCCAATACAATTCTCAGCCTTATTACTATAGGCCTCCTCAGAACTACCCATACCAGGCTCAACAGAGACCTCATGTCTTAGCTCAGCAGCCACCCCCACCAGCGAATGTCATCTCAGTCAAATACGTTGCTACAGAAGAGAACCTAAGTAGGGCCTTAGTGCCTTCTTCACCTTTGATCACAGAGAGTGACCCGAACTCAAACAGTTTTGACTCTACGCATGTAGATAGTCCACCCACATATTACACGGAGTCACCAGAACACGTAGAAACATATCATTATGATAGTCCACCAATGGAACTTAGTTGGGAGCCAGACTATGCTAATGTGATGTACACCAACCCTAATCCACGGCCCCAATTAAGACAACAAAGACCACAGGGCCCTAGAGGACCATGCTTTAGGTGCCAAGGAGATCACTTCATAAAGGATTGTCCACATCCTCCGATAGCAGGGCAATCACAGTACTATAACATCCAAGGCTTTTGTGCCGATTGTGGTAAAGAGCACATAATCAAAGATTGTCCTAAGAACCCTGCTAATGCCTCAAATCTGACATCGATCAACGTGATAGGTATTGTAAACAACATAAATGGATCCAACCCTACCTACGTGCCTATCCAAGCTATCACAAGAGCCCAGGCGCTCTTATAGAACCAACAACTTAATCAAGAGAAAGCAGCCGGAACCAGTGAAGTTGCAGAATCTAGCAGTAAAAAGACAAAATCTTGGAAAGATTCTAGAGAAAGGATAAAGAGAAAGTGGAGTAAAAAGATAACTGAGTTGGAAGGAAGTTTAAAGGAATCTAGAGCCAAAATTCTAGGATTGACTTCGCAGGACTTGAATCAAGAGAATCCAGCTCAGAAATCAGGATCAGTTTTAGCGGAACCCATGCCAGAGAATCTAGACATGATGTTTCGGGCATATCAGGCTAGATTAAAAGAGGGACCTCAAGTAGCTGAAATGAGTAAGAACTACCCTCGAGCAGATCTAGAAATTGAGAGAACTAAACTTTGCATGAAGATGGTAGAATTAGCACAAGCTTTGTTCGAAGCCTCTAGATATCTTAATTGGAATAACATGGAAAAACCGGAATTACACTTTCAAGGACTAATGGAGAGGCTAGAATATTTAATTGAGAGCAAAGAGAAAAAGGATCAACATAGGAACCATATTGTCCCAGAGACACAGGAAAGGAATGCACCATCCCTGTCTCAAGTACCCAATACAGAAAGTCAAGACAATTTGTCTTCCATACATAGGTACTCACATGAATTTTTGAGAGAGATCCAAGAAGAGAAATGGAGAAAAGAACAAGGAACCCATCCTCCTATTCAAGAAATAGACGACTTGCAGGAACAATTTCCCCAAGACATTCCCTCTATTTATGATGATGTAGAGGAGGAACAACTGAGCGAAAACACAAGATTTGAATCCAATTCTTTACAAGAATTACCTCAGTTCACAGGACCTTGGGAAGCAAAGTCTATTAGTATGAGAGCACCCACGATAATAGTGAGGAATGAAGAATCAGTAATCCCTAGAAACACGGAAGTGATCAAGAATACCAAAGTACAGTGTAACCTTACTCTAGAGGAGTTGTTAAAGGTTAAACCAGAATTGTGGAAACATGTAGCAAATCAATTCCCCGAGCTTGCTACTACTCCCTCACGAATAGGATCACAAAATAAGGTACCAGAGATACCTATAGAAAAGATTGGAGATGTAAGCGAAGGAGAGGAAGGTAACACTTATCTTCCAATAACCTATCAGGGCTACACCACGAAAGCCATCTTAGATTCAGGAGCCGGAGTAGCCATTGCTACCACCGCTTTATGGAAACGTTGGGGTAAGCCAGCATTAAGACCCACCATGATGAAGCAATGGCTGATGGACACATAGAAAAACCATTAGGCTTACTAGAAGGAATATCTCTCACCACTTGTGGTGTAGAATTTGAGCATACTTTCGCCATTTGTGACTTTGCAAAAAATCATGCTTATGAGATGATATTGGGATGACCATTCATGCGTCAGTTGCAAATTGTACAAGATTGGGGAACTAATTCTTTGTACTTGCAACATTTAGGAGTGACTACCAAAGTCAATCTTAAAGACTATTCACATCGAGATGTACCCCCAATACAATGGAATACCATCCATAAGACTCAGGTAGAGACGGAATCCGTGCACTCATTAGAATCAGATCCCTCATGGTTGCACGAGGACACTCATTTATTTATGTGTAAAGTTGCAAAACAAGAGGAAGAAAGATTAGAAGCAAGGACCTTAGGTGCAGATCAAAATCCACGAACCCTTCAAGATCCAGCTTACGCACCTGTAGTATTCCCATACGAAGAGTTTGAACCCCATGGTTGGGCAGAAATCCTAGCAACCATGGACGTAGCCATCAATGAAGAACAATGGACACCCCACTGTGACGAGGATGGCTATGACATTTCAGTTTTGACGATAGAGCCAATCATGTGCGATGCAATTTTAGAAGAGTGTGAACCTAACACTGATGCATTTGAGGATGCAAGCGATTTTGATTTAGAATCAATTATTATGGACCCACCCTTTGCATCAGAGGAAGAATATTTTTATGAAGTAGAAACTCACCCTCAGAGACAGGAAGAAATTACGAATGAGGTGAGGTTAGCCACAGAAGTGACTAACAAGAGTGAAGGCAAGAAAAGAAAGAAGAAAGAAACCATGTCAGAAAAAGAAGAATCTTTGTTTGAAGTACCCGAGAACTTCAAGAAGTATGAAATCGAAGATAGAAGAATCATGGTACGAATGCCTAATAGAAAGGCGAACGACGGACAAGTATATGATAACCGAGAGAAAACCAAGAAAATAATAGTAGCCGTAGAAGGAGAAGAAGAAAAATGTACATACATAGGGCATGATTTGACGAAGGAAGAAGAAGAAGAGCTAGTTGCCCTATTGCGCGAATATAGAGATGTGTTCGCTTGGAGTTACAAAGACCTAAAAGGAGTAGATCCAGATATATGTTCTCATAGAATCCCTATGACTCCAGATGCAAAACCTACGAAACAGAAACCTTACACGTACAATGATAACTACGCTGCGAAGATTAAAGAGGAGATAGATCGGCTGATAGAAGCAGGATTCATCTATGAGATTGAGCATACCGAATGGGTATCCCCCATTGTGGTTGTGCCCAAGAAGAACGGAAAATTGCGTGTGTGTATTAACCTTAAAAAAGTTAATGCCGCCACGATTAGAGACAGTTATCCTCTTCCTATCACAGAACATCTATTGGAAAGAGTTGCGGGCAAGGAAGTTTACAGCTTTCTTGATGGATTTTCAGGTTATAATCAAGTAGCCATTGCTCCAGAAGATCAACACAAGACAGCTTTTGCCACTGAATGGGGCATATTTGCATTTCGTGTGATGCCATTTGGCTTAACAAATGCACCCGCCACTTTCCAGCGACTCATGTGTCATGTTTTTAAGGAATTCTTACACAAGAGTTTGGAAGTATATGTCGATGACATATGTGCTCATTCAAATGTAAGACAGACACATATCCCTGAGTTAAGACAAATATTTGACAAATGTCGAGAATATCAGGTTTGTTTGAACCTAGAAAAATGCGTTTTCATGGTCAGACAAGGCAAAATTCTAGGACACATTGTGTCAAAAAATGGAATCTCTACGGATGAGGAAAAAGTGAAGGTAAATTGCAGAATTACCTAGAACAACTAATGTGAAAGAGGTACAGGCATTTATGGGCCATTGCGGTTATTATAGGAGATTCATACACATGTATGCAATCATAGCCAAGCCTCTGTACTCTCTTTTAACTCATTTTGAATGGACAGATGAATGTGAAAATTCATTCAATGAACTTAAACGACGCTTGTGCTTAGCACCTATATTGACTACACCAGATTGGAGTAAGCCATTCCATGTACATGTGGATGCATCCAACTATGCCATAGGATGCGTGTTAGCACAACCCACGAAGGAAGGTAATATGGATCTTCCCATAGCTTACGCGAGCAGACAATCGAACGCAGCAGAAAGAAATTACACCACGACGGAACGAGAAGGATTAGGGATGATCTACGCAGTAAAGAAGTTTAGGCACTACTTATTGGCAAACAAATTCAAGTTCTTTACAGATCATCAAGCCCTATTGTACCTAGTCAACAAACCATGTAACACAGGACGACTAATACGTTGGTTTCTATTACTCATGGAGTATGATTTTGAAGTAGTAGTCAGGAAAGGAAAGACACATCTCAGAGCTGACCACCTTTCAAGATTAACATCAGGAGAAGCTCCTCAAGGAATAGCGGATGAATTACCAGATGCTTATTTGTTTAATCTTGAGATAGCACCAGAATGGGCTAAACCAATAGTCCCTATTCTCACGTATGGACCCAAGAATCCTAGGATAAAGATCAAAGAAGGAGAGATTACCAAGTCTCAGAGATATCAAATCATAGTAGGAAGCATATATAAACAGGATAATCAAAAGATTCTTGCCTGTTGTGTAGATGAATCAGAACATGCGAATTGGTTGCAATTAGCACACATAGGTGCATTAAGGCAACATCATTCAAAACATCGAACATTATAGACTCTGCATAGACTAGGAGTATACTGGCCTACGATGGAAGCAGATGTCTACAAGTTGTGTAAAGAATGCCATGTTTGTTGTGAAAGACCACCAGTAGAGCATGCTACATTATATCACGTGTCTCTCACACGAGACTGGAGTGAACCTTTAGTGACGTACTTGAGGACGAACACATTCCCTCAAGGAATGACCTTAGCTCGACAACGCAGTCTAGAGCAGGAAGCTCAAGACTATTCACTTATTGGCGATAATCTATACAAAAGAGGACGAGATGGATATCTAAGACAATGTGTTCATGAAAGCGATTATCTGAGCATACTAGAGACTGCACACCAAGGTGTTGCAGGAGGTCATTTTGGACCAGATAGGATAATCAAAGCCATCCTCTTTGCAGGATTATGTTGGCCCACTCTTCACATGGATGCTCATACCTATGTTAAGAGATGTGATGTGTGCCAAAGAACTCAATTTCCTACTCGCAGAGATGAAATTCCATTGAAACCCATGATGTGCGGATGTGCATTTTCAAAGTGGGGTATAGACTTTGTAGGACCCATTAACCCCCCTGCAAAAGGTACACATGCTGAATACATTATTGTTGCGACGGATTATCTTACCAAATGGGTAGAGGCAAAAGCCGCGAAAAAGAATGATGCTCACACGACTGCAAAATTCTTATTTGAGAATGTCTTTACAAGATATGGATTGCCTATAGAGTTAGTAAGCGATCGCGGAACTCACTTTCTAAACCAAGTCATTGAATATTTGTTACAGGATTTTATGGTGATTCACAAGAAATCCGCACCATATCATCCTCAGGCCAATGGTCAGGCTGAAAGCACCAATAAGATACTTTGTAACGTACTGACGAAACTCGTGAACAACAAACGTTCAGATTGGGACAAACAGTTACACCACGCTGTTTGGGCATATCGAGTGGCCTACAAGACCGTACTCAATGCAACTCCCTTTCAGATGGTTTTTGGTCAGAATGTAGTGCTTCCTTTGGACTTCTTGATACCGACCCTAAAGGTTGCACAAGAACATCAGTGGACCGGCCATGAATTATGAGCGAGAATAATGGACTTGGAACGATTAGGAGAAACCAGGCTAAAGGCAGTAGCAGGAATATACGCGGCAAAGAAGCGACAGAAAGCATATTTTGATGCACATGTGAAAGATAAAGGCTTAAAAGAAGGAGATTTAGTTCTAGTATATATGCTGAAACATCACGCACGGAAGTTAGAAAAGCGAGGTTATGGACCTATGATCATTAACAGAATCTCAATAAGTGGAGCAGTACAATTAGCCACCTTAGAAGGAGACATAATGCCTAATTACATTAGTGGCTGTAGAGTCAGGTTATATCAAGAACCTCTTACTGAGGATATGCTTAGACGACTCACGTTGGCAAAGAAGCGTAAGGAGGAAGAAAATAGAATACGAGCGGAAGCTCAGGCAGAAGCAATAGAACGCATTAAGCGCATGAAGCTAAGAAGACAAGGACTAGGGAGAGAACATTATAACCATCTGGAAACTACACCCAGATATCCCATGGCCATGTGTCAAGTAAAGTCAACCACTCATCCTAGTATAGTGGACAGGAGACCATTCATTACAGTCAGGCTAGAGCACGGCAACCCTTGCCAAGAGCTCAGGGTTTTAATTGACTCCGGTGCTGCGACTAGTGCGATTAGATGGTCCCACTATAAGGATTCAGGAATAGAAATGCGGCCAATTGAGGCATACCTCATAGGGCTAGGAGGCATGGAAACCCCTTGCATGGGTGAGGTGGACCTTCCTATCCTCATTGAGGATGTGACCATGACAACGAAGCTACTAGTGTGCCATGATGAGGACCTGATAGAACCCCTAATCCTTGGCCAAGATTGGCTATACGATCACTCAGTGGACCTAAATCTTAGACAAGGCTCCTTAGAGATTGGAACCTTAGATCAAAAGCGAGTGATACCGCTTGACTTCCCTACTTGCATTCCAACTGAGGTTTGTAACCCTAGACCCTATGAAATACATGCGACGGAAGACCGGAAGATCTTGGGTCAGCTCAGTCACGTTACATCTACACCAACCCACTCGGGCTTGGCTATAGACAGTTGTCAATCAGAAAGACGTCAGGAGATCTTCCCTGGGGCTTCCTGCAAACTAGAAGGGGAAGCTACCCAACCGCTAGGGCAGATGGACACAATCAGCGGTCAGGTGGGTTGCATCAGCGGACATATGGGCAAAACACCCTGCGGTGCCCATCCTTCCAAACTTGCTGTGGACTGGCCTAGATTAAAGATAAAGAACAAATCACTTCCTAATGGGCAGGTCACGCAAGTGTTGGATCTCCCTTCTTTTCCAAAGCAGAGCGTCCAATGGACCTCTCAAACCCAACCACGAAGAAGTCAACCACAACAGAGGAACCCAGACCGACGACAACACCAGACAAGGCAGAGAAAGCAGCAGTACCAACATCACAGAACAAGTGGCATGAGACAAATATGGGTGCCAAAAGAACAGAAAGCATCGATAGATTTCAACAACTTAGACATTGATAAGAAGAAGTCAAAGCAAAAGCAGAGTCAGCATTCAATGACCCCTCGATCTTCTTCTACAAGTACAAATACTCGACAGATTTGGATCGCCAAGAAGTATCTTATCAATCGACCCACACCCATGCAGATTTGGGTACCCAAACAATGTATTATAGCCCAACCCTCAAGCCATGTAATATATACCCCTCAGAAATCTTTCCATCCTTCAATACCACCAAACCCGATACCACTTTTTGTCCCTCAGCAGAAACACACCACCCACTCAAAGACTCATAGGAAATGGCTACCGAAACGTATCCAGACGTCTTCTTGTACCCCTTATCTAACAATTCTCCCACCCTGTTTAAACTCCACCCTTGTAATAATTCACCCTCAACCAAACCTTGTATGAATTCATACACCAAAACCCCACATCATGCATAATAAAAGCTCATCAAGAAATGTATGCATAATCTGAACATGTAGGCGTCTAGAGACCTGCATTAGTTTTGCAAATAATCATTCCATTAACCACTTCACGACACTTGGCTACACGGGTTACACATCGGCTATGGAAAGGGATTGCGGTCTCACTTTAATGGGATCATAATTAATTTCCATACTAATGTGCTAATCTTTTGTAGCAGATCTTTTCCATTAGCTCGTCAGTCATCATGCAAACCGAAGAAGGCCCATCAGAAGCTGGCCCCAGTATACCAATGGCCAATATTGGAGAATTACTCGCGGAATCTTATCCTACGGTGCAACCACCAGAGTTTCAAGGTTTTCCAAGACCCATGCCAAATCGACGATCCTCCTAGAGGGTATACTGAGAAGATTCATCGTAACTCTCACTGGTTTCAAGGCCTAGCAGGACCCTTAGCAGATGCTGATTTCATATTTGAGGCCAATTCGGCATTTGATCTTTGCACATGGGCCAAGTACCAATTCTTTTCACGAGAATTTGAAGGACTACAGAATACACAAGATTTAACGCACGTTTGGGCACGAGCGGGATTTACAGAATATTTTAGTGACCCTCTGCCTAAACCCAATTTTTACAGATGCTTTTACTTAGTAACCACCTTGACGGCTTCAGAGAACAAGGATCTACCCGGCACATTCATGTTACCATCCTTGGTAAATGACCCTCCATTCAGAAGGTTTTATTTGTCTAAAGATTCAATTCGCGCAGCTCTCAAAATACATGGAACGCATACTCCGACGGAGCGAGAACGGCTAGTCCCAGAGCCGATGAAACGTGGTGATGTAACTAAGTGGGAGGACATTTCAGCTATAACCCCTGAGCTTTCCAAGCCATTGCGGATATGCATGCAACATTTTGCTTTCCCAGCTCACGATCCTTTTACCATGCCCCACAAAAGAATCTGGTTTGGATTATACTTAGCATGTACTGGACCTCAAACGGTTGATCTAGCTAGCTGGATAATTGATCAGCTCTATTTGGCACAACATAGATGGGAGCGAAAGAAGGTCATCAATGGGTGTTGTGCACTTACGAGAATTATATATATGTGCTTGGCGTATGACTTACCGATTGAGCGTGCCATGACTAGTGAGGAATTGAAAGCATTCAAAGGGACCACTAAGAAGGCTAGAAAGTCTAGCAAAGGCAGAGCCGGAAAACGCATGAGAGGAACCATACCCTGCCTTCAGGTGCCAGAATCACCCTCACCACAACCATCTCCAGAGCAGTCATCGATAGTAGCCACTCCCACGGTACCACCAATTCGTATACAGTTATCAAGACCAGTTACGCCGGAAGGCACCACCAGTACTGTTGCACCTCAAGCAGTCACAACCCTAGAACCTATCACCACGACAGCAGAAATTCCCACCACTATTGGTGCGGAAGCGTTCTCTTTTCCAATACCCCATTTAGAAGCAGAACAAGCAGCGCCACTGAACACAACGTTCGATTTTGAGATGCCTGATGCATTCTCCAATGAGTTCCAGTTTTCAGAAGGACAATTGTTTTCTCAAGAATTTGAAAGGCCTAGCTACCCTACCACACCCCGGGATCAGCCACAAGGACAGATTGTGTCTAGCTCTGATGATGAAAGAACAACAACCGATGACGACGAAGCTAGCTAGGGAACTCAGGAATCCCAAGAGCAGGAACAGACAGATGGCCAAGGCCAACAAACAGACACACATGGTGATACAAGTACCCATGAAGATGAAACTTACGAAGCAGCAGCTTACACACTGGCTATTAAGAAGCTGTATAGAACTATGGAAAAAGTTTGGGCACGCAAAAAGCTGACTGAGGAAGAGAGTCAAGCAATAATAGAACAAGAACTTGTCACAGGCGGATTCGAAGACGCATACATCAAAGGATTCAGAGAGTTGTGTTGGAGTTTATTGATCTCCAAAGTACAGCTAGAAGTAGGTGAAACCCAACAGGACCTAGTTGACTTTTCACAAACTTGTATGCACAGACCAATTTTCTTGCAGAGCAAATTACTCTTTACTCACTTGGAATTTTCCAAAACTGTTTCACACACATAAACTAGACTCTAAGAGCTTTCCAACAAGATATAGAACACCTCAAATGGATAAATACACAATGAGCTATGACCTCTGCAATATGCAGCTTTAATGGAGATCTTGAAACAGAGATGAACCTGAGGACACACATCACTTGCAGAGACTACTGCTCTTAACTCACAACTCCAATGACTTTGAAACTTTCCAAAATACAAGAACACTTAAAGATCTTTCTAACAAGCCAAAAAACACATGATTTGGATACATACACAAGGAGATATGACCTCTGCAAGTTTGAGGTTTAATGGAGACCTTCAGCAGGGATAAAAAACAGAGAACACACACTACTTGCAGAGAGTATTGCTCTCAGCTCACAAATCCAATGATTATGAAAATTTATAGGACGAAAGTAGACAGTAAGAGCTTTCCAATGAGCTATCAAACATGTAATTTAGATATATAATGAGGGAGATACAAACTCTGCAATCTCTGCATAGAAAACTACAGCAGTGTAGAGATACACATATGACTCTCTTGGACATCCCACAAGATCACGACTTTTCTCCTCTTTTTATAGCATGAGAAACTAATCTAAAACCTTCCTAATACATCTAAATTCGTGGTAGACACTTGGATGGAGGTATTACATGACTCAAGTGCTCAAATAAGCAAAGTATTGATGGACTTTGAGAACTAGCCACATCGACCTTCCACTAGGACACCACTGAAGCTCCCTTGTGACTCACTAATTTGACTCACCATGTTCTAGAACTCACGTGGTATTTTTGCTACATTTTATGAATAATATGAGCCTTCTTGAAGTATTTGAAGACTTCCCAAAGGTATTTACATAATTTGAAACTTGTACCCTACATAAAACAAATGTTCGCAACATTCTCCCCCTCAAGTTTCAAAGGGTATTTCCTTCATGCCAAGAATATAGTTGAATCTTTGAAGCTTTGGTCCATCCAAGGATTTGGTGAAGATATCTGCAACTTGATCCTTTGTTCCAACAAAAGAAACCTGCACTTCATTGTTCATGGCCTTCTCTCGAACATAATGATAGTGAACCTCTATATGCTTTGTTCTAGCATGAAAAATAGGATTTGAGGTCATATGAATGATGCTCAAGTTATCCCCATATATCAGTGGTACATCAACCTGCACATTCAAGTCATGAAACAACTTTTTAAACCACATAACCTCAGTAGTAGCCAATGCTAAACCTCTATACTCAACCTCTGTAGAAGATAAAGCAACTGTAGGCTGTTTCTTTGAACTCCATGTCAATGTCTTGTTTCCTGCTATTACCACATATCCACTTGTGGATCTTCTGTCATCTTTGCTTCCAGCCCAATCTGCATCACTAAAGACTTTAAGAGTTAGATCAGCATCATGACTATAAAATAATCCTTCGTTCATGGTACCTTTCAAATACCTAAGCACTCTTTTCGCTGCATGCATATGAGGTACTCTAGGTTCATGCATAAACTGTGACAATACTCCCACTGCATAACATATATCAGGTCTAGTTTTTGTTGCATAAATCAAAGATCCTACCATGGATCTATATACATTCATATCATGCAACTCATCACCTTCCTTTGCACTTAGCTTTACATTACATTCCATTGGAGTAGAAACAAATTTACATTCCTGCATACCAAACCTTTTCAGCATATCACATATATACTTTCTTTGTATCAACCACATACCTTCATCGCTATACACAATTTCAATCCCAAGAAAGTATCTGAGCAAACCAAGATCTGAAATTTTAAATTCCTTTCCCAAATTACCTTTTATCTCATCAATTGCTTTTGCATCATTCCCTGTAATCAACAAGTCATCCACATAAATGCATACATAGACACACATGCCATCTACATGTTTTACATAAAGTGAAGGATCAGCATGACTCGTTGTGTATCCTTGCAGCATAAGATACTTTACCAACCTTGCATTCCATGCCCTTGGTGCCTGCTTAAGACCATACAATGCCTTCTTTAACCTGCATACATGATTAGGACATTTTGCATCCACATAACCATCTGGTTGTGACATATACACTTCTTCATTTAACTCACCATTAAGAAAGGCATTCTTTATATCGAGTTGATATATATTCCACCTTTTACTTGCAGCTAAAGCCAACAAAGTTCTCACCGTTGCCATATTTGCTACTGGACTAAATGTTTCCTCATAGTCCACACCTTGAGTTTGATTATATCCTTTTGCTACAAGTCTAGCCTTATATCTAGACACACTACCATCACTATTTCTTTTAATCTTAAAAACCCACTTGCAACCAATTACCTTTTGCTTTGGTGTACTTGGAACTAAATTCCAAGTCTTGTTATCCTGTAGTGCTTCCATTTCTTCTCCCACTTTTCATCTCCTTTGGCCTCATCATAACATGTGGGTTCATTTTCCTGCTCAACTTTTGTCATAAAAGCATAATGAGTATTCATGAAAGATTCATAAGTATACCTTTGAGGTTGCTTACTTACTCTTGAAGTTCTTCTTACCTCCAATGTAGATGCTCTTCCTTTCTTATTAGGAACCTTTGATGATTCTCGATACTCACATACATCACTAATTTCCTCTCCTTCATCATTAACTTCAACAAGTTTGAGTTTACCTTTACTTTTAACACTTGGAGGTGACTCTTGCCTTAATCTTCCATTGAAAGGTGATCCTCTTTCTTCATCTAAACCACTCCTTTCATCATTTAAACTTCCTGATGGCTGAACTATGCATTCATCTCCTTCAACCACACCTTCTTCATTTTCATCTATGACCTGCAAACAATTCTTATCTGCATACCATGAAAGTGATTCATCAAAGTTTACATCTCTTGATACAACAACCTTATTGGTATGAGGATTATAGCATCTATATCCTCTTTGAGTATCTGCATAACCAATAAATATACATTTTTCTGATTTCGCATCAAGTTTAGATCTCACCTCACTAGGTACATGTACATAACATACACAACCAAATACTTTCAAATGACTTACACTTGGTTTCCTTCCATGCCATACCTCATATGGTGTCAAATGATGAACTCCAGGAGTCGGAACTCTATTCATAATGTAAACACTTGTGCTAACAGCTTCAGCCCAAAAATAATTAGGCAAACACATATCATTAAGCATGCTTCTAGATGCTTCTGCTATGATTCTGTTTCTTCTTTCTGCGACTCCATTTTGTTGTGGAGTATACCTGCATGTAACTTCTCTTTTGATACCTTCATCATGCAAAAAATCAGTAAAAGCTTGAGAGAAATACTCTCCCCCTCCATCAGATCTTAGCTTCTTAATATACCTTCCTGTTTGCTTTTCGACATATGATTTGAACTTCTTGAAACAATAAAAAACCTCACTCTTATGTTTAATGAAATACACAAATGTCATTCTACTATGATCATCAATGAATGATACATAGTACTTATTACCAACCAAGGATGCCTCTTTAGTAGGTCCCCACACATCTGTGTGTATGAGATCTAGCAAACCATCACTTACATAGCTTGAATGCTTGAAAGGTTGTCTACTCTGCTTACCCATTTGACATGCTTCACAAAGATGCACCATATGTTGCTTAGTAAGATCAGGTAATCCTTCAACAATCCTCTTCTTTGATAGCTCCTTTAACCTGTGTACATTCATGTGTCCAATCCTTTTGTGCCATAGATCAAGCTCTGCTATTCGATGCATACCATAAGAGAAATAGTTTGTATGATTTGGGTTTACCTTGAATGTAAACAATCTACCTTGTTTTTGACCTCTAGCAATTAACCTCCTTTGCTTTGGATCCTCAATGAAGCAACCTGCATGATTAAATCTCACTTGTAGACTTTTTTCTACCATTTGACCAACGGACATCAAATTCTTAGTGATCGTTGGCACATAAAGTACATCCTTCAAGCAATTTGTCTTGCTCTTATCCTGCATAACAACATCTCCAACCTGCATAATCTTATGTGTTGTATCATCTCCTGTTTCAACATGACCTTTACATGATGGATTATGCATATTAGAAAACCATGAAGCATCATGAGACATGTGATTAGAACAACCACTATCTACATACCATACATCGCTATTGCAATTCATCTTAGTTTCTACATTCATCATAAGAAGAGAATCATAATCATCACTTTTACCTTCAACTGCATAATTTCCTTGTTGTTTACCTCTTCTTGAATAGCCTCCTCTTCGATTACCACCTTGATTATTTTCATTTTGATAACAATCTTTGGCATAGTGTCCATACCTTCCACATATATAGCAATTGTTCTTATTATCTTCACTCCTTTGTCTTTGGTTGTAGTTGTAGTAGCCTCTCGTACCTCTAGCGCTTGATCTTCCTCTTCCTCTTGTGTTGAAGAAGCCACTTGAAGTCCTTTGATCATCGCTCCTTCTTCCTCGACCTCTATTTGAACCTCTTCCACCTCTGTTTCCATCTCTTGATGATCCTACATAAAGAGCTTGTCCTTGAGATCCTTTTTGATTTGAAGTAGAACCATTTAGATTCATCTCCTCCGTGACCATGAGGGCAATAAGTTGATCAAAATCTGGTAATTCTCCTCTGACATAAACTGAAGTAATGAAGGGTTTCCATCTCTCATCATCTTTGAGTCCGTTGAGAGTATGTGCAACCAAGTCGTCGTCCTCCACATGAGCTTGAATTGATCCTAGTTGATCTGCAATCTCTTTAACTTTCAATATGTAATCATTGACCGATGTCCTTGTATCTTTCTTTATGTTATTCAACTCATTTTTGAGTTGAATCTTCCTTGCTCTTGTACCTGTAGCATACAACCTTTCCAATGCAAGCCAAACATCTCTACTTGTGTCTAGATCTTGTATGTGTCCTACCATTGAATCTTGAATATTTTGTGATAAAATGAATATAACCCTTTTGTCTCTCTCATTCCAAAGTCTAAACTCCCTCAATTGTTGCTGATTTGGGTCCTCTGGTAATGTGGGTTTGATATCTGTGCCGTCAATCAAACCATACAAGCCTCTACCTTGCAAGTATGCTGTGATTCTAAACTTCCATGCTTGATAATTTGTCTTATCAAGCTTCTCTATTTGTGCATGTTGGTCTCCCATAATACAAATGCTAAGCTTCCTCCTTTAAGCCTCCTTTCCAATGTGTGTGATGAGAAGAAATATAATATTTACCTTGTAAATGAGGTTTGTGCACCTTTCTTTGCTTGGATGTTGCTTCAGATGCCTCCTTGCAATCTTCTTCTACCTTTGTGTAGTGTTGATGATGAACTGCTTCTTTGATAGCTTCAAATTCTTCGTCAAGGTATGATAACCTTCTCCAAGCCTCCAAGTACTTGCTCTGTTACCAATGTTGGAGTTTATTGATCTCCAAAGTACAGCTAGAAGTAGGTGAAACCCAACAGGACCTAGTTGACTTTTCACAAACTTGTATGCACAGACCAATTTTCTTGCAGAGCAAATTGCTCTTTACTCACTTCGAATTTTCCAAAACTGTTTCACACACATAAACTAAACTCTAAGAGCTTTCCAACAAGATATAGAACACCTCAAATGGATAAATACACAATGAGCTATGACCTCTGCAATATGCAGCTTTAATGGAGACCTTGAAACAGAGATGAACCTGAGGACACACATCACTTGCAGAGACTACTGCTCTTAACGCACAACTCCAATGACTTTGAAACTTTCCAGAATACAAGTACACTTAAAGAGCTTTCTAACAAGCCAAAGAACACATGATTTGGATACATACACAAGGAGATATGACCTCTGCAAGTTTGAGGTTTAATGGAGACCTTCAGCAGGGATAAAAAACAGAGAACACACACTACTTGCAGAGAGTATTGCTCTCAGCTCCCAAATCCAATGATTATGAAAATTTATAGGACGAAAGTAGACAGTAAGAGCTTTCCAATGAGCTATCAAACATGTAATCTTGATATATAATGAGAGAGATACGAACTCTGCAATCTCTGCATACAAAACTACAGCAGTGTAGAGATACACATATGACTCTCTTGGACATCCCACAAGATCACGACTTTTCTCCTCTTTTTATAGCATGGGAAACTAATCTAAAACCTTCCTAATACATCTAAATTCGTGGTAGACACTTGGATGGAGGTATTACATGACTCAAGTGCTCAAATAAGCAAAGTATTGATGGACTTTGAGAACTAGCCACATCGACCTTCCACTAGGACACCACTGAAGCTCCCTTGTGACTCACTAATTTGACTCACCATGTTCTAGAACTCACGTGGTATTTTTGCTACATTTTATGAATAATATGAGCCTTATTGAAGTATTTGAAGACTTCCCAAAGGTATTTACATAATTTGAAACTTGTACCCTACATAAAACAAATGTTCGCAACAAGTTGGTTAGATCAGTAGGCTCCAACGAAGCCCTTAGGTACTTGCAAAGAAAGCCACTACCACAGTTTGACCCCCGCAGAGTACGACTACTTTCAAAGCCCGGCGAATACATTCGTGTACCAACAAGAGCACAGTCTTCAAAACAAGCCAGGGAGGCACGCCTCGTCCCTGAAAGTTCGTTGGCAGCAGAAACCATCCTTCTAGATTCCCCACCCCGCGCTACACATGTACATACCTCAATAGTCACTGAAGTACCGACCACCCCAACCGCTCCTCCATCACCGCCAGTCCATCCAGTCTCCCCTCTTCACCCTCCTTCCCCCAAACCAACATCTTCATTCGCCGGTGGCGTAGCAGAAATCGTCTTTACGACCACTCACCCCACAATTCCCGCATCCACTAGACCTAGTCTACCAATTCACACATCCACCTTTCCATTCAACCCATTCCTCCATCCAGCTTTTCCATCCTTCCCCACACCTCCACGACCCCTTTTCCCATTCCCACCGCCATTAACCTTCTCCTCAGTCTCACCTCCCCGACCCACTGTAACCCCTCTTTCCCCTTTCCACCCAGCTGCACTAGCCAGTCCCCCTGTAGATTACTCCTCAACCTTTGTAAATCCCGTATTTTACACCAGCACAAGCACCCACAGTCACACCCATATTCACAGTCACCGCACTGGACACGTCCAATGACATGGACATCTCACCACCCACTGCACCATCACTCACTTCACTCACGACACAAACATATTTAGGCACATCACAATTTTCAACAATCACCACAGCATCCACCTTCCCAACCCCATTCCCCGTTCCCTTTGCATCTACACCCACTGCATCTTCATTTAGCACCCCATTAATACTATCACCCACTGTAGATAATGCATTTTGACAGATGTTCATGTGTATGACGCAAGTAAGAGATGAGTTCACATCTCTTGGCGATAATTACCAGCAGCTGCAGAGGACAACCAATGACTTACAGTCGTAGCTTAATTTATTGTCTATTGAGAATGCCTCCCTGAACAGCCGCTACCAAGAATTACGAGAGGCCTATCATAAATTAGAACTAGAAAATGAAGAAAAGACCAAGGAAGCCACTGCTGACCTGGATAACTTATTAAGAGCCCAGACAGTCCGCAATGCAACGCTAACACGAAACATGGGCTTACTCAGAAGACATCTAGCAGCAGCAAAGGAGGAAAACCAGCGCTTACAGGATCAGAACCGAGAAAACTTAGAAGCAGCGCTCGACCACCCAGACCAACCACTCAGTCCTAGCCGGTTCAAAGCCATTCCCTCAGACTCGATGAGGATGCTGCTAGAAGATCATGTAAGACTGCTAGATGAATACGATTGCATGAATGAGGAGTTACAGAAACTCAAAGAAGATCACAAATTACTCTAGTTACGAGCACCGGCACACCAAGACATACCAGCACCTGTGGACCCCTCTCTTGACATCTTAGAGGAGCTCAACGCATTACGGGCCGAGATATCAAACCTTGAATCAAGGATTGCAGTATATGAAGCACCACCAAGGCCAGATTCCCCACCTGAGCTACCAGCTGAGGAAGAAACTGTCACCATCTCGGTGGAGGAAACATTTGAAGAGGCGTATGAGCCACAACCCATCCCAGGCGGACGCGTCACGACCGAAGGCCAGATGACTTACGAACTCCCGACCCCCGCGTGGATGAAGACAATTGAGGAACTTGGGACAACACACTCAGCTAGAGTAGAGGCACAATTACATGCCATGGCGATGATAGAAGAAAGAATTTTACAATCTCCATTCTTTGCTCATTTGGCCCCGCGACGATACATATCTGGGCATGAGCTATAGTATAAACCGTATTTTATGTTAATGGCCGAATACCAGTTAGCCATTGAGAAAGAGACAGGTAAGAAACCATCGCATGCAACGCAATTCGAGGAGGACGATCTACCACTCGATGCGCAGCAAGGAGAGATCTATCAACCAGAGTGGCGAAAAGATTTACTACAGAAGTATCCAGAAATGATGAGTACATGGGTAAAGGCACCTTTGCATTTGAAGTACAACCCATGTTGGGGACCAGTACCACGATGCCGCTCCTGGACAGCCTTTGCTATTAAGGTACAAAACAATAAGTAGTGCCAGGACTGGTTGAATTACCCCTATTTTAAGCCACCCATCGAGTTACCAACTGTTGGCTACATGATGGCTACAATTCGCCACTGGCTCCCTAGACTAAAGCATATGGACGATATAGCGGCGCATATGACTGTCAAAATCTTTGACATGATGCAAATGATTTTTAAAGTCTTCCGACGCGTCAAGGCACCTTATGTAAACACCCCGGGCTTTGAGCATGGCAATTTCGATCTGGTATATCATATGAGTACAACGCCATCGCTACGGGTGTGTTATGCCTGGCATTGCAGAATAAAGTACCTACCGGCATGCTACAAGCAGACTTTCGAAGAGATGTTCACAACCGGCTTCTGGGAATACCATTCAGAGGTATTCATAAGCAGGCCTACACATTTATTACACTTATTTGCCTGTGAACGAATGGTCTACTCCACACACTATCAGCTCCCGCCACCGGAAGAACCGCAACCAATAGACTGGGAGAAACTCGAGGCCGACCTGGCCCGAGGCATTCGTATCTCCGAGCACACCCTCGCTCAAGACCTCCTACAGAACTATATCCGGCAGACCTCACAACAAGGTTCTATCACGGACGACAGAAGCGAGAGGGAGGGGGGTGTTGGAAGCAGCCAGAGGCATAGAAGACGTGGAAGCATGTGATGACAGAGCAGGAAATCAGTTGAATCTTTTTTCAAAGAATTATGTTCTAAAAATACTTTTCAAAAACCTCTAACAATGATTTTTATCACTATTGTAACATATGTAACATAGAAAACCCTTTTCTTAATTTCTAGCTCCATTTTGTGCAAGCCGAGGAGTCCTCGAGCTTGAGGAGCTTAGGTAGAATGAGCGTATCAATTTTCGTTATTTTTAGACACCGTTTACCCTTCCAAATAGCATCTAGGACCTAATTTTTAACCATGCCGGTCACTAGATGTGAAACCGGTCAAAACTAGTCTAGAAACTATAAAAAGAGCTAGAGAGCTCATTTTTGAGGTTAGCTTGTTGGAGTAGAGAAGAGCTTAGAGCTATTTTGAGCTTGTAAGAGTGTTCTTGAGTAATAGAGTTAATTTCTCACCTTCCATTGTGTCTTGCTTGTCTCTTCGTAGTGTGTGTGTATGTGTGTGTGCATCTTTGTGCTTCTCACCTTCATTCTCACTTCATCTCACATTCACGATCTTCATATCACTCCTATCTCTTCCGCGGATTGACAATTAAGGAGGTGAAGCTTCTTAACGTGGTACTTACCATTGTGCTAGAGCAACACCACAGGACTATAGGTCTCATCATAATCAATACCATATGTTTGAGCAAACCCTTTCACAACAAGTCTAGCTTTATACCTAGACACACTTCCATCTGCAAACCTCTTTGTCTTGTAGACCCATTTTCATCCAATGATCTTCTGACTATTTGGTTTAGGAACCAAATCCCATGTCTGATTCTCCATTAATGCATCATATTCTTCGTGCATAGCTTTCTCCCAATTTTCCTTACCTTTTGCCTCTTCATATGTGGAAGGGTCTTCATCTGCCTTTATCATGTAAGAATAATCTTTGGTAGCCAAAAAATAAGTGTCATAGCTATACCTTGTAGGTTGCCACTTGTGTCTTGATGACCTTCTGAGTTCTCCACTCCTTGAGGTTTCTGGTTCTTCACACTCAGGATCAAATCTTGGCATTTCTTCAACTTCAACCTGCACTTCATTATTCTCCTCTTCATCAAATATCTAAACCTTTGATTTACCTTTCTTTTGACTCACAACTTCTTCATCACTTGTATTAATATTGATTGTACCTGCATACCAAGTACCTTTCTCATCAAATGGAACATCTTTTGATACAAGAAATTGTTTTGTGGATGGACTCCACAACCTATATCCCATCTGCTTATCACCATAACCAATGAATACATATTTTTCAGCTTTAGGTTCTAACTTGTATCTTAATTGTGATGGCACATATGCATATGCAAAACATCCAAATACTTTGCAATGATCCAAGGTAGGTCTCTTACCCCACCATGCCTCATATGGTGTCATACCCTGCAAAGCTTTACATGGTAGCCTATTGACCAAATAAGTAGCTGTATTTATAGCCTCAACCCACAAATAATTTGAGCAATTTTTCTCCTTCATCATTGACCTTGCAAACTCAACAAGAGTTCTATTTCTTCTCTCTGCTACACCATTTTGTTGAGAAGAGTACCTGCAAGTGATTTCCCTTTTTATACCTGCATTCCACAAGTAATCACTGAACTCATTAGAGAAATACTCTCCCCCTCCATCTGACCTTAGTCTCTTCAATTTATGGCCTGTAATTCTTTCTGCATACACATGATAATGTTTGAATGTATTGAATACCTCTGACTTATCCTTGATCACATAGATAGTGATCCATCTGGTAGCATCATCAACATAAATCACATAGTACCTTGAACCATTGATACTGAAATCCTTTGATGGTCCCCACACATCTGTGTGTACCAACTCAAGCTTCTCTGAATACATGAAACCATGCTTGGAATGAGATTGCTTATGAGCCTTACCTAATTGACATGCCTCACATCTGTATGTCATATGTTGACCTGCAACATTAGGCAATCCAAGCACTGAACCATTGTTAATCATATCTTTTATACCTCTTTCATTGAAATGTCCAAGCCTTTTGTGCCAAAGATCTGACTCAGAGATCTTATGTCCTCCATAAGTGAACAAGGCATGACCAACATTACCTTGAATCTTCAATGTGCACAACCTTCCTTCTTTCTTCCCTGAAATAATTTGTTTATACCCATTGCTAGGGTCTTCCACAAACACTCCTTCATTAGTGAATCTAACTTCATAACGTTTTTCAACAATTTGTCCTACACTTATCAGATTCTTAGGAATTGTAGGAACATACAAGACCTTACTCAAGAGAGTACTTCCATCCTTGTCCTTCACTGATCCAATTGACTTCACATTGTGCTTTGTATTGTCACCTGTTTGAACAACATGATTAGATTCCTTATTTTCCAAATCAGTCATCAATGCTATGTTACCACTCAGGTTATTGCTACACCCTGAGTCAATGTAGAAGACTCTTTGGTCTTCACTTTGCCTTTCACAGGTTGCATTCATTATCAATGTTGAATCCTCCTTCTTATCTGAAGCATAATTGTAGTAGGTATTATTGTATTGTTGACGGGAATCCTCTACCTGCATTTCTTCCAAAGTAACCCCTACTACCTCTTCCTCTGAAGTTACCTCTTTGATTTCTACCACCTCTTCCTCTTGAATTAAAGTTCTGATTATATCCACCAGTACTCTGAGTATTATGCCAACAATCATTAGCTAAGTGATTTGTCTTACCACAAATCCAGCAAGCTTTGACTCCATCTTTATTATTCCTGTCTCTTCCTCTACCTTTACCACCTCCTCTTCCTCTTAGGAAGTTGGCTTGACTAGTTGTGCCTTCATCTTCATTTGCTTGTTGCTTCCCTTTACTATTTCTCTTCTTATCCTTTGAGTACATTGCATGACCTGTACTCTTGCCACCTTCACCTTTGACATCCTGCTCAAAGGTTAACATATGTCCTAGCAACTGATTTAAGTCAGGAGTAAAATGATCAAGTGATAATTCAGTAGACAAAATGAATGGCTTCCATTTGTCATCACCTCTCAAACCTGTGAGGATTTGCCTTACCAATTTATCCTCCTCAATGTCTTCATCAATAGCTCCTAATGCACCTGCAATGTCTTTCATCCTTGTTACATAATCTGAGATGGATTGAGAGGCCTTCTTCTTGAATGTGGTAAATTCTGCCCACAAGGATGCCTTCCTAGACTTTGTGGTATTTTGAAAATGCTCCTCCAAAGCATTCCATATATCACTTGCACTTTCAAGACCTCTAATGTGAGGTAGCAAGTAGTCATTGACTGCCATATAGATAATGCTCCTAGCTTGAGCATCTCTCTTCATCCAATTCTTCAAATCTGACAATTCCTCCCTAGTTGGAACACTAGGATCTTTTAATTGAGGCTTTTCTTCTTCACCTGTAATGTAGGATATCAAGTCTTTTCTCATTAGATGAGCTTCCATCCTCATTGACCATGCTGGATAGTTCTCTCTATCCAATTTCCCTATTTGAAGAGAATCTCCCATCCTTTCTTCTCCTGTGTATTGAATTCTTTAAACTTTATGAGTAACCGATGTACCTTTACTTCGAATAATACTCCTTCTGTATTCCTTGGTGTCGTATAACCTTCTTCTCAAGCTTTATCCTCAAGCTTTCACCTTTTGAACCTTCAGATGTTGAATTCTTTGCACCTGCATCAGTCGAGGTCCTCCTTCCTTCAATTCTGATGCTTCCTACTCTGATACCACTGATGGAGAGTGTTAATCTCCAAAAGAACAAGTTACTCTTGTATTTAGAGCACCTCTATAACAAGAATAACTCAGATCTTCACCAATTTTAGAAGATCAATACTCAATTGTCAAGTTTTTTGAACAAACTTTGAAGAAGGAGAATACACAGAAAGTCTGCTACACATAAATCACTCATTGCCTTATCAATTGTGTAAAGTTTTTGATAAAACTTTGTAAGAGGTGTTGCCTATAGATTGTGCACCTTCTCCAAGTTGAATCACTCCAGAAGATTCAGTAGATCTTGAGAAATGATCTCAACAACTCACCTATGTCTAAAACTATTCTTCTGAGAAGTCGATTTAGACACCTATGACTTTAAACCTTTGGTTCTCTCAATCTATAACCCATTTCTACAAATGATTTTAGCCACAAGTAGCTTACCTTCCAACTTGAAGATTAAGTACCTGCTTGCTCAAAACTTTAAACTGTGGAAGGAGAATTGATCAAAACATTCGTATTGAATTTTGCACCTCCTGTAACTTCACTTCTTCTCTTCACATATGCAAATGTTCCTACACTTAATTCTCTCAGCCTGATCACAATTGGAAGCTAAAAATTTGTATAGAGGTTGATCACCTATAGAATTAGACTTGTACAAAAGCATTTCACAAAAGATCTAACACAGAAGGAGAAAACTCAGAAATATCGGGCGCAACATTTTCTTCATTTCTGAGAAAATTACAACTGAGTGATGAGAGAGTCTTAACTCACTTCTAAGATGTCTAAATGACACATACAACTACTGATTACTCTATTCTCATGCTCTCTCATACTTGTCCCGACATTTTCATAGTATATATATACAAAAAATTTACAACCTTATGACTTCTTAAAGATATAAGTGAACTATCTGTACATATGTGTACACATCTTCCTCTTCTGAATGTATTCTTCTTCCATGCTTCACAACTTGAATCTTTCCTTCAAACCTTGACTCCAATTCTTCATTAAAACATAAATTGTTGATTGCTCTGCACCAACAATAGTTATTTTGCTGCCTTCTGTTATTTTGATTCTTCAACCTACAATCACGTTCAAAGTGTCCAGGTTTACCACAATTCCAGCATCCTTTACTGTCATTACCTGAATCATTTCTTTGGAAATTTCTGCGACCTCTTAGGCTCCCGCTGCCTCGAAACTGTCCTCTTCCTCTTGCATGATTCTGTTGTTGATTTTGGTCTTGGTTACTATTTCCTCTTCCACTTCCGAAACCTCTACCTCTACCTCTTCCTCTACCAGAGTAGAATACCTACTCAGAACTAGATTTTCCTTGGGAGTTTGAATCCTCACCAAGATTCTTTTCTTCAATAATCAGCATAGATACCAGATCAATAGAATTCGAAATATTTTCCTTGGTCTTTATAGAAGTTCTGAACTGCTTATATCTAGGTCCTAAACCACAAAGACACACTTCCACCTTATCAACATCATCTAAATTCACGCCAATAGATGCAAGTGACTCACATATGCTTTTGATTTTCAAGGTGTCGTCACTTACCGACATGCTCTTCTTCTCCAATGTATGCAGGTAGTTCTTGAGTTGCAATTTCCGTGCCTTTGTATTGGTCTCATACAATGTGACGAAACTGTTCCAAGCCTCTTTTGGAGTCTTGGCATCCTGTATGTGTCCAATCATGCTATCCTGCATGCTAACAGATAGCCAGTACATTACCTTTCGTGCTCCTTGATTCCATTCCTCATATGCTCTTACCTAATCTGCAGTCCAATTCCTTTCTGATAACTGTGACACATTTTCATTCTCTTCTTTGATGTACTTCCAATAGCCTTTTCCCATCAAAAAATTCGTCATTCTAAATCTCCAAGCATGGAAGTTTTTCTTGTCTAGCTTGTCGCTCATAAGCTGACTCATTCCATCTGTGTTTGCCATTTCTACATCAATTCACAACACTCCAAAACACTACAAGCTATAGTTATAGTTCTTGAAATTGACCTGGTTTTTTTGCGGGCCCCACCTTACGGGCTCGAAACGGAGGTCGAGATGGCTCCAAAACTTCGATTTGATGGAGGTCATTTGTGAATCGCATTTTCTCCATGCCTTGCAGCATACTCTTCACCGTTGCCTTCTCCACGAGCCCTCTACAGCCACGCTGGCTTTGATACCATGTCACGAGGAAGGAGATAAGGAAGAGAGCTCACACATGCACTCTCACTCTCAAGGAGAATCATACACACAGATTGAGGCAAGGAAGAATGATCTTCTTCTTCTTCTTCTATTACATAAAAAGGAATGTACAAGAATGAACTAAAAGGAAGAATACAACAAGTGCAATATATAAAGATCAGTACATAAGGAAAAACCTAATGTTCACGAATGAGTGAGCTCACAAGGAAAAAATGTGCCATCACTCTCGGTAGATAAATATAATAAAGCTGAATGAAGTATCCCTAACATATAATGGCATGGCCACTATACATGTCAGAGACATGAAAAACTAGTACTTGTCATCCTAGATCATCACATGTTGAGCTTGATATGTCAACATGCTTAACACCTGCACAATGCATAAACCTGCTCATCTGTGAGACAACAAACTGAATATTTGGCCAAGTAATGCATAAGTAAATCAAGCATCCAATAGCCTGTTGATAGAGAACAACATCAAATGCATCTCCAGCATCGTGAAGACTCAATCATAAAAGTATCTCCATAAGAGTGGCAATAGGCTTACAGTCTTCAAGGCCGAAATGCTTCAATAATGTGTGAATATATTTTGTTTGACACAAAGCCATTCCACCATCAATGTGCATAAACCGAATGCCCAAATAATGATGCAAATGCAATATGCCTCTCATGAGGACTAGTGAGTAGTATGTCATCAACATAAACCACAATGATCAGAAGTACATCATTAGCACGCTTAACATATAAGATGCTTTAATTTGGATTGTTCTCAAAACCATGTGCAATTAGATAGGCATGTATCTTTTCATACCAAGCACGTGGTGCTTGCTTTAAGGCATATAATGCCTTCTTTAACCTGCACACCTCGTTCTCATGCCCTTTCTACACAAAGCCATCAGGCTGAAAAACATACACTTCTTCATGCAAGTCACCATTCAGAAATGCTCTTTTGATATCCAACTAATGTACATTCCAACCATGATGAGCTGCAAGTGCACAAATTCTATGAACAATAGTCATTTGGCAAGTAGGTGCAAAGGTCTCATCAAAATCAATGCCTCTTTCCTACGCATAACCGTTTGCAACAAGCCTAGGCTTATACCTATCAATTATACCATCACGCTTACGCATCAGCTTGTATACCCACTTAGTCTCAATGGCCTTCTTTCCAAGAGGCAAGTCACAGAAAGACCAAGTACCATTCTTCATTATAGCATCATATTTAGATTGCATAGTAGCCATCCAATTTTTTTATTTTTGTGCTTCAAAGGTAAGCGACAAGAGCTTCATTCCTAGCTTGGTACAATGTGGTAAGTGTATCCCAAGCATCCTTAGCTATTCTGCAAGAGCAAATGTGAGGAATAATGGCACATTTGATAGATAAAGCTATCAATGCATGTGCTTGGGCATCTCTTCCATCCCAACGAATTTGCTCTACAGTAGGTGCAACAAAAACCGCAGCATGAACAGGAATATGCAGAATATCATCATCTTCAACACCTTCTACATCAACTTCAGTACCTGCAGTTGTAACAGTTTCAGGTGTGATAGGACATTTTCCAACATCTTCCACAATGTTCCACAGTCCTTTTGCAACCAATACATAACGGGTAGTTGGTGCCATACAACTTATCCTCAACAACCAACATATCGAATACATCACTGCTTTCAACCATGGCTAGTGACTAAAATACCTTGATGCAGAAAATTGACTGTATCTCACAAAGTTGAACAGAAGTGCCCAGACGAATTCTGCTAGACCCATAGCAGACTTTGATACGTTTATGCTGGCAAACCAAAACCATTGTATACCTTTGGCACAAAAAAACAAAATAGCTTGCACAAGCGTTGTGATAGTGCGTTTAGAGGCCAAAACAAGCTCAAATCGGGATTTTGGCACCCTAAGTATACGTACCAAATTTTGTGCAATTCTAGGACTGTGATTGGAGGGGTGTCGATGACACCCTAGATGAAGCGACGACCTTCTTTGATACCAATTGTTGGAGTTAGACGTCTGCGGAAGCACACGAACAACACAAGGAAGAAGAAGAAGCTTGGAGCACAACACACAATACTGAATGTATTACCACTAGAATGTACAAAGATAAGTAGCCTGTTAGGAAAATAGGCGTATATACAAGCCAGGGGAAAAAACCTCCTAAAGAGGGAAAAAAGTGCCATGGTGGTCCTAGAGTGTTCACACACATCACTACCTAAATATATCAACATCGAGTACCTTCTTGCTTCAATTCTTTATGAGAATTTTGAAGTTTCAGGCATTACCTCTAACTAGATTTTCTAGGTTTTGATCTCTTTACATGATTGTTTCATGATCTTGTGCTTTCCTTTGGGAACTTGAAAATCTTTTGATGGAACATCCATCCTTCTTTGCTAGGGTTTTCAAATGAAAACCAAATAGAATTCCAACTACTTGAATTTTCATAGATTCAAGCTCAATTGATTCATTCTTGACCAATTTGTAGTGACAATAGTTTTTTGAGTTCTTGTCTTTAGATTCCTTCTTTACTGATGCTTTAGGTACCTATCTCGGCCGAGACTTTTACAAGAATCTCTCTACTACTTAAGACTAAGCATCCGCTCACGCTCTCTGGATTTGTACCAAAATCGCTTTAAGGATAGGCAAAGATTATTTTTTACCTTCCACAAACTTAAGTACCGTCTTCATGGTTGCAGACTACATTCTTGGAATTTCTTACTTTGTTTAGACTTGGAACAATTTAATCTTTTCACAATTTGTCCATTTGGATAAATCGAATTGAGTGAATAATTCACTAAAGGAATTTTATTACCAATACTTGGGCAATCTACATAGTAGTTCCAATCGCACAATCTTGGGCAATCATGGCCAAGCTTGATCAAGTCTGGTTGACCTTGCGACTAGAATAAAGACTTGATGATTTTTCCAAGCATGCATGGGTATATCCATTGAAGGAAAAGTCCAAAGTGTTTATGTGCTTCAAACAATTTCTGGTTTTGGCTTAAAATCTTTCAGCATGTAAAATGGGCACCCTCCATTCCAATCAAGGAGGGGAATATATGTCTTGACTTTAATGCATTTCTGGCTGAACGTGGGATAAATCAATGTATAGTGCCTGATACACCTCAATAGAATGGAGTTGCTGAAAGAAAGAATAGGTCATGCATGGAGATGGTGAGGTGTATGGTCAAGAGTCAGGCTTTACCACATAGTTTCTGGCTTGAGGCTGTTATGTGTGCAACATATGTACTGAACAGGTGTCTCACTAGAGCGCTGCATTCTATCACTCCATATGATGCTTGGCATGGTCGCAAGGCATCTTGCTCATCTGCGTGTTTTTGGTTGTCTGGCATATGCATTAGTGCCTGAACAACATCATAGAAAATTCGATGATAAAGCAATAAAATGTATTTTTTGTTGGGTATAGTTTTGAAAGTAAAGGCTATCGTCTATATCATCCACAAAATAAATGGATTCTGGTTAGCCATGATGTTGTTTTTCTGGAAGATGCTATTCAACCATTGCTTTCATGTACTAAGGAGACATCTATTAGCTCCAAAGACATGTATGATACTTTGCTGCCTCTTTTTATAGGTGGACAGTCTAGTGCTAGTCGTAATGAGGAAACTTCTCAGCCTTTGCAGGTTTCATGTGATGATGCAGATCATTCCATTTCTGATGCAGATTTACATGATGCACTTGTTGATTAGAGAACTGATATTGAGCAGGCAAAAACTATGCCTAAATGGCTGGTGCAGACCTTGCATGATAGCAAATTAGATGCACCTCTGTCATATCATACTCGATCAGGCTCTCATACTGCCTCTTTTGCATCAGATTGGTATACTATGGCTGCCTCTAGTCTCTCTGATGATATCGTGAAAAATGGTATATGGTCTTTATGTGACTTGCCTCCTAGCAAGAAGGCCATTGGCACTAAGTGGGTATACAAGCTGAAGTGTAAACCTGATGGAACAGTTGACAGGTATAAAGCTAGGCTTGTTGCAAAGGGTTATGCATAGGAAAGAGGCATTGATTTTGATGAAACCTTTGCTCCTACTTGCCAAATGGCTATTGTTCATAGCATTTATGCACTAACAGCTCATCATGGTTGGAATGTTCACCAATTGGACATTAAAAGAACATTTTTGAATGGTGACCTGCATGAGGAAGTGTATGTTTTCTAGCCCTGTGGCTTTGTGCAGAAAGGGCATGAAAACCAGGTGTACAGGTTAAAGAAGGAATTATATGGCTTAAAGTAAGCACCATGTGCGTGGTATGAAAAGATACATGCCTATCTCATTGCACATGGTTTTGAGAATAGTCCAACTGAAAGCACCTTATATGTTAAGCATGGTAATGATGTGATTCTGATCATTGTGGTGTATGTTGATGACATGCTGCCCACTAGTCCTCATGACATGCATATTGCTGATTTTAAGGCTGATTTGCATGCCTCATTTTAGGTGTTTGATTTGGGGCATTTGGATCACTATGGGCATTCAGTTTATGCAAGTTGATGATAGAATGGATTTGTGTCAAACAAAATATATTGACACATTATTGCAGCATTTTGGCCTTGAGGAGTGTAAGCCTATTTCCACTCCTATGGAGACAAGTTTATGATTGTTCTCTATCAGCAGGCTATTGGATGCTTGAGTTAGTTATGTATTACCCGGCCAAATATTCAATTTGCTGTCTCACAGATGAGTAGGTTTATGCATTACTCGACTACTTGGATTGTTTTATCCTGAGGGGCGATCACTACAGCCAAATTTGAATGCTTTTTTTGATAGTGATTGGGCTAGTTGCTATGACACTCGTGTGTCCACTAGTGGCTTTTTCTTCATGCTTAGTAGCTCATGTATATCTTGGTTTAGCAAGAAGCAGCCTACTGTGGCCACTTCTAGTTGTGAGGCTGATTATAGGGTAGCTTTCACAGTGACTGTTGAGTGTGTGTGGCTCACACGCCTCATGGCTGCTTTGGGTGTTGGTCACTCTTCGAACTAAGCACATTGAGGTGCATTATCATTATATCAGGGAGAGGTTCTCTGTTGGGGAGATCAACTTGGCATATGTGCCCACGCAGGAGAACATTGCAAACCTTTTTACGAAGGCTCTGCCTAGGGAGAAGTTTGAAGCTTTCTGCAAAGCTTTGGGATTACTTCCTTTTGTGGATTGATTCCACATAGCTTGGCACTTCCTTACACATGAGTGCCAGCTCCTTGTTCACCGCATCGCTCCCAGGGGGGATTTGTTGATATATTTAGGTAGTGATGTGTGTGAACACTCTAGGATTGCCAGTGCACTTTTTTCCCTCTTTATGAGGTTTTTTTCCCCGACTTGTATATATGCCTATTGCCCTTATGGGCTACTTATCTTTGTACATTCTAGTGGTAATACATTCAGCATTGTGTGTTGTGCTACAAGATTCTTCTTCTTCCTTGTGCTGTTCGTGTGCTTCCATAGATGTCTAACTCCCACGCACCACTCCTACCAAATCTTCCAGAGCCTTTCCCCTCTTATAGCATTCCACAATGCTGCTGAGAAGCCGATCGCTTCACCAAGCAGCTCTTGCTTCTAGGTGATTTACCTGTAGTCTCAAATATTCCCAAGGGTCTGCCAGAGCTAGAGCGACTTGGGGCAAGTGAAGAAGATGTGACCCAGATCCTTGATGCTATGATGGCATTACTTGCATCACAGTGGAGCAGAAATTTTGTTAGCCTTTGGGTTGGTCCAAATGCCATGGAGGAGAATTTTCCACATGAGGACCTTTTTTTTTATCTCGATAGGGGATGCCAAATAGACATGAACTTCAAATCCCAATGTAGCCTTGTCCAAGTCAAGCACCACTTCTTGTTAAGCATCATATGATATTCTGTGTTCACCTTTATTCTAGGAATTTGGGGCAGGTGATTGCCATTGTGCCACATAAGACCCTGTGTAGTCATCAAGGAGTAACATAAAGTAGGAAGATCCTCCCAAGGCTTGTGTAGGCATTTTTCTACACAAGTCAACATGCACCAAATCAAGAGGACCGCTTGCTCTATTCTTTCTTACTTATGGAAATTCCTTTCTCTGTGGTTGCCCATCACGCAAGCTTCACACGGTTCTTTCATCTCTACAATTGGAGGGAGGTGATCAACCATACCTTTTTGGTGCATCTCTTTTACTATCGGGTACCCTATGTGGCCAAATATCTCATGCTAAAGCTTTATTGTGCCCACAATTATCATGGCTATAAGAGCAAACAACTTGTACATGTTGTTCCTCCTTATTCTAGTCCCGACAAAATTGTTGTTGCGATCCAAACTCTCAACTCGTGTCTTGCTGAAAGACACCTGATGACCTTGATCAATTATAGAAGCTACCAAAATTAGATTTAGTTTGATTTGTGGAACATACAACACATCTGAGTGCTTTCTAATGTTCCCATTATGGTTAATGAAAGACACTGTACCTTTGCCCTTAATAGGACACATTGCATTGATACCTACCTTTACCACCTCCTTGCCCTTACCACTTTTGGAAGAGCCACTCTTCTCCTCTACCTTCTTAATCTGATAGTCTTGGATTCTGTGGCCTTTCGTCTTGCAATGGAAACACTCTCCCTTGAACTTGTTGTTGTCCTTCTTCTTTTTGTCCCCATCTTTCAAAGAATTTGTTTTGGTACCTTTGGCATTTACCATGATTCATGAATGTATCTTCCCCTTTACCATTGCCATTCCATGCCTTGAGTTGTAGCTCCTCATTGAATTCTTCAAAGGTTAGTGGTCACAGTCTTATCAGGGTATTAAGGGCAGTTACTAGACCATCAAACTTCTATAGACAAATTCAGAGACAATGCCGAGCTAGCTCCTCACTTGACTTTCGTACACCAGCTCCTGCCATTTGATCCCATAGATTCTCTAAGTTCTGAATCCATGTTTGATTCCAAGTTTCATATTGATTTTTCAATATGTTCCAAGCCTCACACTCCTTTGTGGTGTGCTCAATAAGAGTCACAACACTGTCAAAGTACTTGTAACTAGAGTATAGAGTGCATCTGCATTCCTATGCTTCCAAGATTGTAAAAGATCAACATTGGGAGGAATCATTTGACAAGGATTATTTGAGTCAAGTGTTTCTTGGGGCTCACAATCAATCTCAAGTATAGTTTTGAGCAGCTCATAAGAGTCAAGGATAGTAGTGATCTTAAATTTCCACAAGGTTTAATTAGTACCATTGAGTTTACCTTCTCTGAAGGCTGGTGGTCGAATCCACAATGTTTGCACAACCTACATCATTACTACTCTGGTTTCTGTTCTGCATGCTCCTACTAATGAACCACCTTGATTGCCATAGTAGATGATGACACACCACTTGACATCATCTCTCTTTAAGTCATTCAAAGACTTCTGTGACTTCTATTCTACTTATGCAATAATAAAAACCTCATAAGCTCTGATCCTATGTTAGAAAATAAATGATCAAGAGGAATAACACAGTGGAATTGGATCCTTAGGTAGAGTAATGAGAGGCAAAACACACTAAAAGAGATGTACAGAGAGAGAGAGAGAAAGAGAGAGAACTCACTTTCTCAAATTACCCACAACAATGTATATACAATGATGATATTATCCACCTGTGCACTCCCACTCTAGAGCTTCAATGGTAATATAGTTAGGCTCTAGATGAAGGGCTTTATAGTGTGCATAACTATGATTTCAACTCACTAATTGGGCCTACCTAATTCTCTGACTTAGGCAAGATCTTTGGGACCACATGATGCTATATTTTAGGCATAACCGTCAGGATCATCTATAATTCTTAAACATCCCAAATTATCTAATTACCAGACTAAATAAACCACTGGACTAAACACCTACCAGAATGGAGACCTTCTTGTTTGGACCTTTGTAGTTCAAGAAAAACCATTGTAAGTTCAGACTCAAGATTCACCAAATTGGCCATCGAACAAATCCAGATGACCAAACTGTTCACTGAAGTTTTAGACTGGTTGTCTTCTAAATTGGTCATCATAATTCCGGATAGGTTGACTATTGAACTCTCATACCTCCGGACTTCCTCCGGGATTCCAAACACATCATAATGATTCCAGATTCGTTGACTACTAAATTGTTATACCTTCAGAATCCTGGACAAATCATGGTAATTCCAGATCGGTTGACTACCAAACTATCATATCTCCAGAATTTTCATGTGACTAAAGTATAAGCCCTAACTAGCCTTCTAACTAGACTCACTTAGACCATCTAGAACTTTTGCTGGTCTCAAGTAGATCTCATCACAAATGTGCAGACTCTCATAATGGATTCTCCTCATAATGGGGGTTGTAAAAAGAGTACTATGGATCATTTGTAATCACATGTGGGGTGGAGTATTGAGTATATCTAAGAGAAACCACATCAACGTTCTCTTCTTAAGGGTTAGAACAAAATTATTATACTAAGTGAGCAAGTCATCCATCTGTTCTACTCTTAATACTTGTCGAAACTCTGCTATGTGATTGTAAGCGTCCCTAGTGCCATAAAATTAGTTCTTCATGAACTTGACTAGTTGAGTAGAACTCAAGATCCAATGGTGTTCTCTAGGTCTAGGCAAGGGAAACTCATCCATTCCTCATTGATGTCCATGACCTCTAGGTCTTGTGTTATCTGTTCTATCCATTTCTACTCTAGTTCTTTCTCTTCCAAGGGGGTTCATAAAAGATACTTCAGGTCTATCTCTAGTTCTTTCCTTTTGGGTTCCATGAGTGTGAGATGATCTGGCTCTATGTTGATCATATTTTTGGTGCAATTAAACCCAAGCCCACATACTTGGTTAATTAGCTTATGCTTGATTTATGGGCATAACTTATACAAGGCTTCATATGATCAATCTCTTGTAAAAATTCTTCACATTTATCCTTGTAAAGGTAGATTAAATCCATGTGGAGTTTGGAAGCTCTAAAATCATGAATCAATTAGTAGTTGATTGATGAGGGAATCTATCCCACAATTTAGGATTCACCTTTTAGGTATAAGTTTGAGTTTGAATTCAAACTTTGGCTCCAAGCATGACTATAAGCAGAGGATCAAAAAGACCGACGTGTATCTCGAGCTTGAGAGATCATCTTGAAGGACACTCATTGTGAAGTGAGAGCTCATCTCATAGCTCATTCACCTCTCACACATTGAGCAATTTATTATTGCTAGTGAAATTGTATTTGTACATGTTTTAATACATATATGATCATTACATTCTCATTTCACTTCTCTGTTGTAACTCCATCAGAACAATGATCTTCTCAGAGCTTGTTCTCAGTGTCTCATTGATTATTTGCCATGCTTTAAATCATGTTAGATTCACCATATTGTATATTATAGACGTACAAAATTTCATTAGCATTGCTTCTCAAGATCATGAGATATTAATATATCTTTGCTCACTTGTCTGATGACTGTTGCAGCCTATGAATGTCAAGACGAAGCTATGACTTGCTAAACATCTTTCTCTGCATGTAGCCCATTATTTTTTATGAAATCACTCATGATTGATAGCTTAAAAGTTAGTTAGAGTTCCTAAAAAAGAATCAAGCCAATTGGCGTTGTGCTTAGAGAATTGTTCAAAACACTAAAGAGGTGTAAGAACAAAAATAGCAAGTTTTTGTTATTGGATTAACTTCCTACCTATCTGTTTTGATCCATCAATTAGTGGATCATCTTCCAAGCAACATATATGATTATTTATGTTCATTAGCAAGATAAAGAGGCCCACTACACTCTCCAGCCATCATTCTTAGTAGTTGTGAAGCAGGATCTAGCTCCACCACTTCATCTCTTGTGACTATCCACCATCTCCTCCAATAGTGGTATCAGAGCAACAACAATCAAGATGGGAGATGGATTTTCATCCGTCATTGAAATATTGGATAGGAACAACTACTCAACATGGTCACTTAGGATGCAAGCCTACCTTCAAGGGAGAACTCTATATGGATACATCTTAGGAGATGAAGAGATGTCAATCTTCAGGAGCAAGCAATAACCTACAAGGGAAGAGCGAGAAAGGTTGACCACATGGTGTGCAAAGGATGCTCTTGCCAGGTCATATATACTAAAATCAATCTCTGATTTCTTGTTACCACATGTTAGGAATTGCAAGACCTCCCAAGAGACTTGAGGAGTGCTTTCATTATATTTCTCATCAAACACAAGAGCTAAGAAAATCAGTTGTGGATGGAATTTACAACTCTAAAGAAACAACCAAAGCAAGGAGTGGCTGATTATGCAACCAAGATGAAAGATGTGGACGACCAACTTGCAAGCATTGAACAGGAGATAGAAGAAGAACACATAGTGAGATAGATCATGAATGGAATCAAGGCTGATGATAAGTGGGAATCCTTCACCACAACAATGGACCTCTACATGGAGATGCAAATACATGACCTCAACACCTTGATGGGGAAACTCTTCACCGATGAGACAAAACTCAACAAAAATCATGAAAAATCTATAGGTAACCAATCTTCTGCCCTTTATATAGATACAAATAAAGCTAAGGATAAAGGTAAAAGCAAGAAGAATGAAGAAGAGGCTAGTACCTCTCAAGCTAATTACGCAAGAAGAGGAAGAGGTGCTAGAGGAAGGGGCAGAGGAGGAAAGCAAGGCAGGGGAGACCCTACAACAATACACCTTGCAACATTTGTGGTCTTAACAACCACACCACAGAAGAATTCTTCAAGAATACAAGGAATCAAAGGGGAAGAGGCTTCCATAGAGGTAGCTATGGGCAATCAAGAGGCAGATACAACAATGGTGGATGCAACTACAACCATAATTACAATCAAGACTACAACAACAACAATTATCAAGGAGCGTTGAGAGGAAGAAGGGACTACAACAACTATACTGAAGACCAAGAAGACTCATTACTCATCATGAACATGACATCCAAGCAAGCTAAAGATGATGAGCATCTTTTCTATATTGATTCAGCTTGTTCCAATCATGTGGTTGGAAATGTAGCTCTATTATCTGATCTTGAAGAACCACCCAAAACAAATGTGGAGCATGCCTGTTGAGAGCAGTATGGGCACCCAAGGACTGACTAGACAAGGAAGCCAGCGGAGGGAGTCAGAGCGAGGTGAAGGACTAAGTAGACAAAGCAGTCGACGCAAATCTACCAGATAGGCCCTGCAAATTTTTCCAAATCAACATCTTTATAACAGTGATTCTTATCACTAACAATCATTGTAAATACCATTTCATATTTTTGTAGCTCCATTTTGTGCAATCCAAGGAGTCCTTGAGCTTGAGGAGCCTTAGAAGTACCTACATATCAATTTTCGTATTTTTTAGACTCCGTTTAAGCCCTCAAATTGGCCCTGGAACCTAATTTTTAACTAGGCCGGACACTAGGTCTGGATAGGGCCAAAACCTAGTCAAAAACTATAAAAAGAGCTAGAGAGCTCATTTTTGGGGTTAGATTGTAATTGAAATGAACTTGTAAGAGTTTTTTGAAAGTAATCTAAGAACTCCATTGCTTCTCACTCTTTGTCTTGCCGTGTGTGCGCGTGTGCGTGTATGTGTGTGCATGCTTGTGTGCTTCTCACTCACGCACTTGTGCCTCCACTTGCTCGAGGTCTTCATACCATCCTCACATCTTCCCGGATTGACATTAAAGGAGGTGCTACTCATCACTGAGCTACACCAAATTTTGGCGCCGTTGCCAGGGATCGAGCTTTGAGGACGAGCGTGTGATGGTAAGACGTAGATTGGAGACGTTGGCGTTGTAGGTACTTTCTTTACTTTTCTTATTTCTCTTTTTCTTACCTCACCACCATCATCACCATCATCATCATCACCATATCCGATCTCCATCTCCATCTTCACAAAAATTTCAGTTTTTTACTATATCCCCTTCCTCCTTTCATTTCCCTCATTTCACTTGTGAGAGAGAGCGAGAGAGCGAACTGTTGTGTGCTATTTTCTGCATGCTTTTGGAGTTTCTTGTAGGTTTCAGCATCATCATCCCCTCCAGCATGTCGCGCAGGTACGGAAATGTGCAGAACTGTCTCGCAGTCGCCGACTCCTGTCGATCGCGATTGACAGAAATTTTCACCTTTTGGTAAATCTGAGTGCACCACAGTGGACTAGAGACCCTGCACACCACATTTCCACAAAAATTTTTGAAAATCTTGCAAAATTTCAGTCCATCGCGATTGACAGCCTGCCTGTCCATCGCGATTGACAGCTCTGTCCATCGCGACTGACTGCCTGTCCATCGCGATTGACAGCCTGCCTGTCCATCGCAATTGACAGCCTGTCCATCGCGACCGACTGTCGGTCCATCGCGACTGATAGCCTGCCTGTCCATCGCGACTGACAGCTTGCTCTGTCCATCGAGATTGATAGCCTGTCCATCGCGACCGACTGCCTGTCCATCGCGATTGACAGCCTGCCTGTCCATCGCGATTGACAGCCTACTCTGTCCATCGCGATTGATGCTCTGTCCATCGTGATTGATACTCTGTCCATCGCGATTGATGCTCTGTCCATCGCGATTGATACTCTGTCCATCGCGATTGATACTCTGTCCATCGCGATTGATACTCTGTCCATCGCGATTGACAGCCCTGTCGATCGCGATTGACAGCCAATTTTAGCCAATTTTTTAGGGTTTTTTAATTGAAGAGTTGGGCTAATTTTGGGCATAAACATTTTACTCTAGAGCACATAAGGAGGCCTTAGGAAAACAACTTGGGGAAAACTTGTTGCACAGTGATCCTGTTTGAACCCTGTCTTAACCCTAGAACCCTGAACGGTCATAACTTTTTCATACGAAATCCAATTTTTTGAGCTCTAGGGCTTGTTGGAAAGCTTGTGGCATATACTACACGCCCTCAATTGTTTTTTATAAAGATAATGCGTTGATTTTTAGCTAGGGTATTTTGAAGTTGACCATACCCAGGGGGATCAAAGTCAGGGGTCTTAAGAATTGTTTTCCTAAAATTCACTATGCAAATTAGTATTTGTGCTACAGGAATGAGAATCATTGGTTCTGTCTTTGGAATTTAAATATTAAAGCTAACTTGGGAACTCTACAAATCTATTGAGAGCATCGAAAGGCGTTCTAAGCAAGTGTAAGTGCAAGCTTGGGAACACACTTCCTGGGCATTCAAGGGCAACCAAGCAGGAAACAAAAGGTTGGAAACTTTCAACCCCCTCTGTCAATTCCTAGCTTAGGCTAAGAACGACTAGAGGTAGGAGTAAGTCAGGGCGACGATAGGCAATTATCAAGTTGAAGCAGACCTAAACTCTCAAGTTCAAGCTAAGGACATAATCTTTGTACTATCGAGAACTTTAAAGGAAAAGAACTTAACGTGGAACGAGCAATTTTAAGTGCGGAACTACACTCAAATATACCTTACGACGTGATATCAGACAAGAATTTTAACACGAGAATCAACTAAAAAGAATCAAGTAACTGATACAAAAGGACTCTGCAACGAGGCTGTACTTGGGCAAAATTGGGCTATTCAAACGGAGCATACTTGGACAAAGAAGGAACCATATACGTAGTCACTAGTCACCCAGATAGGACGGACGAATTTGGAAATGTGATCCCCGAAGCAAACTTAGGTGACCTGGAGCAAGGAAACATGGGTGCAGAACCTAGAACCCCTCGAGGTAAATCGGTTCTCACTAGGATTATCACACCGGAGTGGATTCCCCAGGATAATAAGAGCATAGATTTGCTCCTCAACCGAGAGACTGACGAAGCCTTTTGGAGGTACAAACCTGATCGGCCAATTGATATAGGAACAATCATGATCTATGAGTTAAGGATCCTGATAACCCAGGTAGAGTGACCTACTTAGATCACACTTCGGAGAGGATCTTTGTGGTGACAGAAAATGATAGGCATGCTTACACTTGGAAGGGTGAATTCGTTTTCCCCCAACCAAGATCGAATGTATCCTATGGTCACCCTGGAGCTAGAACATCCCAAGCTCATGGAATGCAAAGAGACAGAAGTAGAGATAGACCAGAAGTAAGCTTTGCCAACCCAGTGGGCAGAGAAAGAACGAGGACGGAAACAAATAGAGTAGAACCTGAGATACTTAGAGCTCACAGGAATCAAAGAAATGTGGATGAGTTCCCTCTACCACGACCTAGAGAGCACACAAGGACTTTGAGACCGACTCAGCTAGTCAAGTCCATGAAGAACTACTTCGATGGCACTGGAGATCCATACGATCATGTGGCTGAGTTTAGGCTGGTCCTGAGAGCTGAACAAGTGGAGGATCTATTCACGCAGTACAATGCCTTTGGTCTGACCCTTAGGAACATTGCCCTGACATGGTTTCAACCACTAAATGAGAGGCAGTTCAGGAGCATAGACCAACTCCTAGAGGCTTTCATTATTGAATTCTCTAAGAGTGGCATAAGGCATAATACCTCCTCGCTGATTCACAGCTTCAAGCAAACCCCTCAAGAAACCGTGAGACTTGCAGGAAGAAGATTTAGGCAATACTTAGAAAGATGCCCTGTTTCGGAGCTACCCACACCAGCTAAGCAAGTGGCTTTATTCCTGGATGGATTGCTAAGTACTAAATTGAGATCTTATGTGTACTTGAAGGACCCTAGGACCATAGAAGAGTGTGTGCACATGTGCATTGACATCGAGGATAACCTAGGGGAGGAGTTAGAGCTTTCCAAGATATAAAAAGATTCAGATAGTGCCTCTAACCTCTCTTCCACGCAATCCACATCAATTGAGGAACTCACAGAGAAAGTAGCTCAGAAATTAGGTGTCACTAACAAACAAATCCCAAGGTTTGCCCCTGTGAAAAGGTGTTATACTTGTGGTGGCGACCACATGGCGAATGTATGTCCCATTATGGCTCAACCCCAAGTTAATCCTTGTAGCCAGTACTGCACTATAGAACGAAGGTACACCAATCACACCACGCAAGATTGCCCCTACAATAAGCAAACCGTTAGGCAGACGTACCCACAGCCATACCCTCAACAAGGAAGATACCAGATCCAGTACCCACCTCAGCAGTATGCTAGGCCTCAACAAACCTACCAACCCTACCAAAACCAACAAAGGCCTCAGCCTGTGCTAGCACAACAACCCCCAGCTCTAGCTAATGTGATTCCGGTAAAGTATGCTGCTGCAGAAGAAAACCTGAATAGAGCTATAGTCCCTGTAACACCAGTGCTTTCAGAAAGTGATCCCAGTGACCATAGCTTCGATTCTACACATGTTGATAGCCCCCAGGCTTACTACATGCAATCTCCTGAACATGGTGAGTCCTACTATAGTGAAGAGCCAAATGAACCTAGTTGGGAGGCAGATTACACAAACGTCATGTATGCAAACCCCAACACTAGACCTCAACCTAGGCAGGTAAGACCCCCTTTCCCTAGAGGACCATGCTACAGATGTCAGGGGGATCACCTCATTCGTGATTGTCCCTTGCCTCCACCTACACAACCCCAGTCAGTGACGATTCAGGGTTTTTGCCAAGAGTGTGGAAAGGATCATCTCTTACGAGACTGCCCCAAGAATCCTAATAATATGCCAAAAATTACTCCTATTAACGTTATTGGGTTAGTGGTAGATTCCACAGGAAGTGTCACTTCCACTACACCCGTGCAAGTGATCACTAGAGCTCAAGCATTGCAGCAAAACCCAGGGGTAAACCAGGAGAAGAGCCCAGATGTTAGTGAAACAGAGGGCATGACAAAAAAGAGGACTAGAGCTTGGAGAGATAGTTGTGAAAGAATGAAACAGCAATGGGCAAAAAAGATGAGTGAACTCGAGGAAAGCCTCAGAGAAACAAAGGCCAGGATAACTGAACTCACATCTCAAACTCCCTCTCACATTACCCCACTTCCACCATTCCCAACTCCATCCGACCCGCCACCTTCCGACCCGCCTCAACTAATTCCACCACCCCCTAGAGTAGGATCAGTCCTAGCAGATCCCACTCCCGAAGACCTTAATATGATGCTTAAAGCATATCAGGCCAGAATCCAAGAAGGGCCAAAGGTAACTGATCATGAAAAGTGTTACCCAAGAGCAGAACTAGAGTTAGAACGAACCAAAATTTGTGCTAAGATGGTGGAATTGGCTTAGACCATGTTTGAGGCCAGTCGCCTATTTAACATCTCTAGTTCAGCGAAGACACAGTTGCACTTTGATGGACTGTTAGAAAGAATAGAGAAGTTGATTGCACAATCAGAAAAGGAACCCGCCTCTCAACACAAGGACAAGGCAAGTGAAAGATTAAGCATTCCTGCTCAGGAAGCCTATGTGCCTGAAGCCTATGTGCCTAACTCTACGGAGCTAGACACATCATCTTCTATGAATTGGTTCACACCAGAATTCCTACGCGAGATTCAAGAAGACAAATGGGCTAAAGAGAGTGAAGTCCCTCCTCCTATTGAACTTGTGGATGATGCACGCGACCAATTCCCACAAGACATCCCATCCATTTATGAGGAGCAGGAGAGCACCCACTCTCAGGACAGACTAGACTTTGAGTCTAACTCTCTACAAGAATTACCCCACTTCACACGCCCATGGGAAGCTAAGTCTACTTGTATGAGAGCACCCACGGTCATGGTACGAAATGAGGACTCAGTCTTACCTAGGAACACAGAGGTAGTGAAAAACACTAAAGTGCAGTGCAATCTCAAGTTAGAAGAGCTACTCAAGGTTAGACCTGAATTATGGAAACATGTCGCCAAACAAGTACCAGAGATAGCAAAACCTCGTTCCCAGGTAGGATCCCAAAGGACACTTCCAGAAATACCCTTGGATAAGATAGGAGATATGTGTGAAGGTGAAGAAGGGAACACCTATCTTCCCATTACCTACCAGGAGTACACCACCAAGGCAATTTTGGACTCAGGTGCAGGAGTTGCAATTGCCACCACTTCCCTATGGAAGCGTTGGGGCAAGCCAGCACTCAGGCCAACGAGAATGAAATTGCAGATGGCCGATGGTCATATTGAGAGACCCTTAGGATTGCTAGAAGGAATAACTCTCACCACCTGTGGTGTCGAGTTTGAGCATACATTTGCTATATGTGACTTCAGCAAAAATCATGCCTATGAGATGATTTTGGGAAGACCATTTATGCGACAGTTGCAAGTGGTACAGGACTGGGGAACCAACTCCTTGTATTTGCAACACTTAGGTGTTACAACCAAAGTAAATCTCAAAGATTACTCTCATAGAGATGTACCTCCCATCCAATGGAATCCCATCCATAGAGCCAAAGATGATACAGAATCGGTGCATTCCATAGGGTCAGGATCCTCATGGATGCATGAAGACACTCACTTATGGATGTGTAAGGTAGTAGTAGAAGAAGAGAAGAGAGAGAAAGCCAGAGAGGTAGGTGCAAAAGAAAACCATAGATCAATTCAAGACCCAGCCTATGCACCTGTAGTCTTTCCTGATGAGGAATTTGAACCCCATGGCTGGGCAGAAATCCTAGCAACAATGGATGTAGCCATCAATGAGGAACAATGGACACCTCACTGTGATGAGGATGGCTATGACATTTCAGTCTTCTCCATAGAGCCAATCATGGGAGAGGCAGTTCTAGAAGAATGCGAACCTAGCCCTGATGCATTTGAGGATGCAAGTGACTCCGATCTAGAGTCAATCATTATGGACCCACCATTTGCATCAGATGAAGAATACTTCCATGAAGTAGAAATTCAACCCCAGAGGCATGGAGAGCTTACAAATGATGTAAGATTAGCCACACATGTGACCCCGAAGGAAGAAGGAAAGAAACGAAAGAAGAGACAAGTCTCCCCAAAAGAGGAAGAATCTTTGTTTGAGGTCTCGGAAAATTTTAAGAAGTATGAGATAGACGACAGGAGAGTCATGATAAGAATGCCTAAACGAGAGGCACAATCAGGAGAGGCCTATGATAACAAAGAAACCACCAAGAAAATAGTAGTGGCCCTAGAAGAAGGAGAGGAGAGATGCAGGTACATAGGCCATGACCTAACAGAGGAAGAAGAGCATGCGTTAATAGCCTTGCTAAGAGAATACAGAGATGTATTCGCTTGGAGTTACAAGGATTAAGGTGTTGACCCTGACATATGCTCACACACTATCCCCATGACCTCAGATGCTAAACCCTCTAAGCAAAAGCCCTATACATATAACGATAATTACGCTGCCAAGATCAAAGAGGAGATAGATAGACTGGTTGAAGCTGGATTTATATATGAAATTGAGCACACTGAGTGGGTATCCCCCATAGTAGTGGTGCCCAAGAAGAATGGCAAGCTGCATGTATGCATTAACTTGAAGAAGGTCAATGCAGCCACAATTCGAGATAACTATCCGCTTCCCATCATAGAACATCTCTTAGAAAGAGTAGCAGGCAAGGAAGTGTACAGCTTCCTCGATGGATTTTTGGGCTACAATCAAGTGGCCATAGCTCCAGAAGATCAGCATAAGATAGCTTTTGCCACAGAGTGGGGTATATTTGCCTTTCGTGTAATGCCATTTGGGCTTACCAATGCACCAGCTACCTTCCAGAGACTAATGTGCCATGTATTTAAGGAGTTCCTGAGGAAGAATTTAGAAGTCTATGTTGATGATCTTTGTGCTCATTCCAACATTAGACAAACCCATATTCCTGAACTCAGACAAATCTTTAACAAATGTAGAGAATATCAAGTCTGCCTGAACCCAGAAAAGTGCGTTTTTATGGTCAGGCAAGGCAAGATTCTAGGACACATAGTGTCAAAGAATGGCATATCTACTGACGAAGAGAAAGTGAGAGCCATAGCAGAGCTGCCTAGGCCAAGGAATGTCAAGGAAGTACAAGCTTTCATGGGACATTGTGGTTACTACCGCCGGTTCATTCACATGTATGCTGTCATTGCAAAGCCCATGTATGGACTTCTGACTAACTTTGAGTGGACTGAGGAATGTGAGAATTCCTTCAATGAGCTTAAACGGCAATTATGTTCAGCACCAATCTTAACCACACCAGATTGGAATAAGCCTTTCCATGTTCATGTGGATGCATCCAATTATGCCATTGGGTGTGTGCTTGCTCAACCTACTAGTGAAGGTAATATGGATCTTCCAATTGCCTATGCCAGTAGACAATTGAATGCAGCTGAACGAAATTACACCACTACTGAGAGAGAAGGCTTAGGCATGGTATATGCAGTTAAGAAATTTAGACACTATTTGCTTGCAAACAAGTTTAAATTTTTTACTCACCACCAAGCATTGTTATATCTCGTGAACAAGCCATGCAATACAGGAAGATTAGTAAGATGGTTTCTCTTGCTAATGGAATATGATTTTGAGGTTGTGGTAAGGAAAGGGAGGACTCATTTGAGAGCAGATCATCTCTCTAGGCTCACATCTGGAGAAGCCCCACAAGGAGTGTCAGATGACCTTCTGATGCTTACTTGTTTAACTTGGAAGTGGTACCGCAGTGGGCTAAGCCATTAGTGCCAGTATTGACGTACGGGCCTAACCATCCAATAATAAACACGCAGGATAGAGAGGTAGTAAAAGCCCAAAAGTACCACATCATGGCTGGAAGTATGTACAAGCACACAGATCAAGGGATCTTGGCTTGTTGTGTGGAAGAGAATGAGTACGCTAAGTGGTTGCAATTGGCACATGTAGGTGCATTAGAGCAACACTACTCAAAACAACGAACCCTACAGACCCTAAGGAGACTAGGAGTACATTGGCCAACTATGGAAGCGGATGTCCAAAGGTTGTGCAAAGAATGCCCAATCTGTCGCACTAAACCACCGGTGGAACATGCCACTCTTTATCAAGTGTCCATAGTGCCAGATTGGAGTGAACCACTAGTATCCTTCCTGAGGACGAAAACATGCTCTCCAGACACGACTCTGGCAAGGAAAAGGAGTTTAGAACAAGAGGCCCAGGATTACTCTCTCATTGGCGATAATCTATACAAACGTGGTAAAGACGGTTACTTGAGACTATGTGTCCATGAGAGTGAGTATCTCAAGATCTTGGAAACTGCTCACCAAGGTGTAGCAGGAGGACACTTTGGACCAGATCGGGTGATCAAGGCAATACTATTTGCAGGCTTCTGGTGGCCGACCCTTCACATGGATGCACATACCTATGTGAAACGGTGTGATGTCTGTCAGCAAACTCAGTATCCTCTACGCAAAGATGAGATGCCACTGAAACCTATGATGGGTGGACGTGCATTCTCTAAGTGGGGAATAGACTTTGTAGGCCCTATTAATCCCCCAGCTAAGGGTTCACATGATGAATATATCATTGTGGCCACGGATTATCTCACCAAGTGGGTGGAGGTAAAAGCTACGACAAAGAACGACGCTTAGACAACTGCTAAATTCTTGTTTGAAAATGTATTCACAAGATATGGGCTACCTATAGAGCTAGTAAGTGATAGAGGCACTCATTTCTTGAACGAAGTGATTGAAAATCTACTCCAAGAATTCTTGGTAGTTCATAAGAAGACTGCCCCCTATCACCCTCAAGCTAATGGACAAGCTGAAAGCACCAACAAGATCTTATGCAATGTACTGACAAAATTAGTGAACACTAAACGCTCTGATTGGGACAAACAGCTACACCATGCTCTTTGGGCATACCGAGTCGCCTACAAAACGGTACTACAAGCCACCCCCTTTTAGATGGTATTTGGCCAAAACGCGGTGCTACCCTTGGACTTCTTGATACCTACATTGAAAGTAGCACAAGAGCACGAATGGACGGGTCATGAACTCTCCTCTAGACTTTTTGACCTTGAACGATTAGGAGAAACAAGACTGAGAGCAGCTGCAGGGATATATGCAGCTAAGAAGAGACAGAAGGCATACTTTGATGCCCATGTGAAGATGAGGACCTCACTGAACCCCTTGTCTTGGGTCAAGACTGGATCTATGACCAAGCCGTCAACTTAAACCTAAGAAGTGGACTTCTTCAGGTATGGGTGAATCAGACTAGAATCACAATTGAGTTAAATAATGGAGCACTCAAGGAACTAGAAAAGACACGGACTCCTGGTCCCTCCAGGGGTACACATGAAGTCGACCATGCTGTTCTTGTCCAAGGCTATGTGATACAAAGGAACGAAGATCTCAAAGAAGGAGTCAGAACCACAATGGAACTCCCTTCTTTTCCACAGGCCAGAAGGAGGCAGCGACTAAGGGCAGATCAATCACTGAAGATTCTCTAGGCGAGAGACCAAAAGAACGCATGAAGCAAAACAACTCAGCCGATGAAACAAATGTGGGTGCGGAAAGACGAGCTGCCGACCGTAACTAAGTCGCAACGACGGTCTCAACTTCCTATTAGTAATCAACGACTTGTATTAATAAGAGGACTCCTAAAACCTCTGTTGACAAAGTGAAATCCATTTGGGTACCCAAGAAGTTGATGAAGGCTGACCCACAATCAAGACAAATTTGGGTGCCTAAGGCTTGCATGCGGGCTCAACTGACCCCACACAATTCCCATCATACACGACAGGGTTCACTCGCTCAAGCAACCGCCACCCACTCTTGTCTGATACACTCGAACACACTGCCACCTAGAAGCATGCACAGACTCACTCGTCAATGGGTTCCAATGACACAACACCCAGCAGAATTACTCATGCAACCCTCCCGAATCTCCACAAAACCAAGACCAAAAGCCATCCAGGGCATTTGGCAACCTAAAACTTGTGATAAACCCCCGGACCCCAATTGTAAATCCATGTCCACCTACTAACCACTTCACTTTCACACCACATCATTCCGCTTAGCTCTTAGGTCTACCCAATTCCTAACTACACACACAAGCACCGGGCACTTATTAACCCCTAACCTCTCCCGAACCTTAGGTTAATGTTGTAACAGGGGACACCGTGTCATTTTTGTGTCCATTGCAATGTTAACATTTATTCATATATTCTCACAGAACCAACTGCGAAGTTTTCAACATGGCTGAGGCAGCAGGAACTAGCTCTCAAACAGAAACAAGCCAGCAAGTGGTGGACTTAGAAAGTTTACCCGTTTTGCCTGAGACAAATGAAAGGCCAGAAGAATTGCGGGCCATCAAAATCATACCTATTGCGGACCCGCCGCGTGGCCACACCATGCTCGTAGGAAAGACTTCCCACTGGTTTACTGAAGTGGCAGGACCCTTGGGTGAGGGAACGTACCTATGGGAATCAGAGTTGGACTTCAATGGGAAGCAAGGCAGATACCATTTCTTTACAAGAGAATTTGAGAAATTACAAAATGCAGAAGGTCTACGTTCGATATGGGAAAAGGCAGGATTGAATGCATATTTCAGTGCACGGCTCCCAAAGCCTGACTTCATGCGATGCTACTATCTCATCAACACCTTGACTCCAAACCAGAACCCAAAAGGTGCAAGCTCATTTGTGATTCCATCTCTGACAAAGGGGAATGAGCGCAAGAGGTTCAGGCTATCAAACAACTTGGTGAGAGAGGCTCTAGATATGCGCGGAATGCATATTCCTACAGAGAAGGAAACCCTAGTACCGGATTACATGAAGAATCGAAGTCTCACCAAACTCAAGGACATGGTGTCCATGACGCCTAATATTGCAATACACCTTCGCATGTGCATGCAACACTTTGCTTTCCCGGCACAAGATAGATTCACCATGCCGCCCAAAAAGATTTGGTTTAGTTTGTATCTGGCAGAGACACAGAGCCTCACCATCAACTTACCCCACTAGATAATTGATCAGATACACCTAGCTCACAAACGATGGCCGCGGAGGTTTTATATGGTTGCTGTGCTCTGACGAGAATCATTTATAGGTGTTTGGCTTATGACATCCCTATTCAACGGGCCTTAATGTGGAATCGTGTAGAGCAGTTTAGAGGCAGGACATCCACAGGACCCCCTTCTAAGAAAATGAGAGGCACTGTCCAAGTCCCATGTGCTCAACCACGTGGAGCCACCCTAACACCAGACGTCACCCCTCCACCCCGAAGAGTCCGACCATTCACACTCCGACTTCCAAGACGCAGCACCGATGGTTCCACCTTGATATTCCCTCCTATCCCAACCGATCTTGAATTTCCCAGTGGTGCACCTTTGGAAGAACTCACTAATGAAGATTTCGAACAATTATTACAAGATGTAGAGCTGGAGGCAGAAGAGGCACAACAAGTGGAGAACGTGCAAACGCAGGCCACAACCTCCCAAGCACCTGTCACAACAGTTGAAGTGGATGAAGAGGTTGATGGAGATGAAGAACAGGAGGAAGATGAGGAGGATTATGATCAAGAGCATCAAGAGGAGCAACAAGAAGTGCCAGAACTTGTAGGTGCACCAGCATATACAGCTCAACTACAAAGGTTATACGACACAATCAAAGGAGTACAAGAAAGGCATCAACTCTCTCTTGTATCAGGTCAAGCTTTGATGCAAGAAATGCTATCAGATGAGGGGGTGGATCAACATTTCATTGACACCCTCAAATTAGTGTAAGAATCTTTAGGAGTTCTGGAGGCTGTCCACACTGCAGTCCGCCAGTCCGCGAGGTATGACAAATGCAGAGTTGACACATTACCACGAGCAGGTAAGACTATCAGGATACCAGTCACAGAACAAGAAGTACCCATTGAAACCACAGCTACTCCCACAACCACCACTGACCTCTCTGCTGAAACATTCGTTCAGACATCACCCATCTCACCCCAGCATCCTCCATCACCACCTTCTCCACCTCCACCACCACCTCCCACCATGGAAGAAACGACAGTCATCACCTCTACCTTCACTTATAACCCATCCTCATTCACATCATTCTCATTTCGAGAACCCACCTCACAAGACACCCTCTTCTCCTTCGCCACCAATCCCTTGTACACTTCAACCCTTCTATCCTCCGAACCCATAACTGGCCATCCCATAATTCCAAGTGTGGTGGGAAACCCGGCACCCACTGAAGGCACCCTGTGTTTTCCAGCGTATTCCCCACTACGGGTACCTCCATTCCATGACCCTCACTTCCCATCTGGCCCCTACACCTCTTTCAACCTGACCTCACCACCCCAATACCCGTCCTTTGTGGAGCAGTTCATCCGCTCTCCAATGTTTCAGAGGCACATTTCCCCGATGTTAGCAACGACATCAATTTACACGAACACCACACTGACTTCACCTACCATACCCACCTACATGGTAGCCCCTGTACACACTTCCTTGTCTGACCCAATGGACATTTCACCAACCACAGCACCTCTCCCCACGATTCCACCATCTCCCCCTCCCTTACCCCCCACCTCACCACTCACATCATTGGCACACACAGCATTCACTACCCCCCTACCCAATCCCACCTCCCTTGCATTTCAAATTTTCCCCCTTGCATCTCATAATGTAAATAGCACGTTCAACACATTACTTCAGTGTGCACATCAACTACAACAAGAATACCATCAATTGGAAGAACGCACTGCTGCCCTCCAGGAAGAATCTCAACGTCTGCAAGCTAGAGTCACCACTCTTGAAGCTGATTACCAAACGCTCCTAACCGAGCATACAACCTTACAGCAGGCTCACTCCGAATTGGAATCAAAGACATCAACAGTAGATGACCAAGCAGTCAAGGAATTAGAAACAGTGCTCCAAGCGCAAATGATATCTAATGCTACACTCAGACGCAACCTTGGGCTATTAAGGAAGCATATGGCAGCAGCACTAGAAGAGAACAAGAGGCTTCAACAACAAAACCAAGACAACTTTGAAGCGGCTATGGAAGGAACTGCAGGAGCAACCATTAGCCCTACCAAGTATAGAGCTGTACCATCGGAAGACATTCGCATCTTACTTGAGGAGCATGCAAATTTCTTGGAGTCATATGAAAAGTTAGAGACTGAATGTGCAGACCTAAAGAAATAGATAGCCAGTGCCCCCACAGCTCAACAAGAGCCGGTAGTATTGCAACACTCTCCAGAAGAATTAGAGACCCTCCGGAAACAGGTGACCGAACTCCAAGCGCGTCTCTTACCATATGAAAGGCCACCCTCGCCAACTGAAGAACCAGAACTGAAAACAGTGGTGGAAATCCCCGTCGATGACAGCTATGAAGAGCCATATGAGCCGATGCCGACACCCGGTGGTCGAACTACAGAGGAAGGACAAGACACTTTAGAAATTCAAGTTCCAGATTGGGTCAAAAGGGTCGAGAAAGTGGGTAAGACACATGATGATCGTGTGGCCGTGCAAATGCAATCTCTCACAAATCTGGAAGAAACTGTCCTTCGGTCTTCTTACTTTCAAAATCTATCCCATCAACGGTTAATCACAACATCAGAGTCGCAATACATGCCGTATTTTGTCTTGCTACATGATTATAATGCAAAAGTCAAGAGACATACAGGGAAGGAGCCCACATTTGCCACTCAATTTGAGCTAGGGGATTTACCGACAGATGCACGTGCTGGCTCGATCTTCCAACCTAATTGGCGTGCACGTCTACTAACCGATTACCCAGAGATGATGAGCACCTGGGCAACCATGCCACTATATATCAAGTATAATCCATGCTATTGCCCAGTGGTACGTCGCAGATCCTGGCAAGCATTTGCAATCAATGTACGCAACAATAAAGAATGCTCGGCTTGGGTTAACTATCCATATTTTGCTCCACCTCGAGGGACCCCAACCGTAGCCTACATGATATCAACAATTCGGCACTGGTCTACACGTCTAAATAATGTACCCGACATAGCAGCGAAAATGTGTATGAAGATATTCGAGCTCATGACCATTGTCTTCAAAACCTTTCGGAATGTACAAGCTCCATACATCTCTGCCCCTGGATTCTCTCAAGGTAACAAGGATTTAGTCTACGACATGAGCCAGACCCCCTCGGTCACTATAATCTTTGCTTGGCATGCACGAATAAAGTACTTACCCGCATGCTTCAAGCAGACATTTGAGGAAATGTTCTCTACGGGATTCTGGGAATATCATTCGGAAATTTTCATCCCCAGACCCACACATTTGCTACACCTATTTGCAGTAGAAAAAGCGATCCATGCAGATCAGTTACGTCAGCCACATCCGAACATTCCAGGACCAATTGATTGGGATCGTATGATGACAGATTTGGCCAGAGGACTACGCATACAAGAACATCAGCTTGCCACTCAGGTTGTGGAATATTACATCCAACACTCCCAGCAACAAGGGTCTGTCAGGGACGACAGACGCGAGAGAGGGGGGGGTGTTGAGAGCAGTATGGGCACCCAAGGACTGACTAGACAAGGAAGCCAGCGGAGGGAGTCAGAGCGAGGTGAAGGAGTAAGTAGACAAAGCAGTCGATGCAAATCTAGCAGATAGGCCCTGCAAATTTTTCCAAATCAACATCTTTATAACAGTGATTCTTATCACTAAAAATCATTGTAAATACCATTTCATATTTTTGTAGCTCCATTTTGTGCAAGCCAAGGAGTCCTTGAGCTTGAGGAGCCTTAGAAGTACCTACATATCAATTTTCGTATTTGTTAGACTCCGTATAAGCCCTCAAATTGGCCCTGGAACCTAATTTTTAACTAGGCCGGACACTAGGTCTGGACAGGGCCAAAACCTAGTCAAAAACTATAAAAAGAGCTAGAGAGCTCATTTTTGGGGTTAGATTGTAATTGAAATGAACTTGTAAGAGTTTTTTGAAAGTAATCTAAGAACTCCATTGCTTCTCACTCTTTGTCTTGCCGTGTGTGCACGTGTGCGTGTATGTGTGTGCATGCTTGTGTGCTTCTCACTCACGCACTTGTGCCTCCACTTGCTCGAGGTCTTCATACCATCCTCACATCTTCCCGGATTGACATTAAAGGAGGTGCTACTCATCACTAAGCTACAATGCCAAATTGGAAAAGCTCACAGGAAACCATTCAATACGAAAGGATACATTCATGAAGACTATTTGCAGCTTGTACACACTCATGTGTGGGGTCCTAGCAAAGATCCATCCATCTTAGGTTCAAGGTACTATGTCTCATTTATTGAAGATTACAGTAGATGGACAATCATTTATTTCATGAAGCATAAGGATGAGGTATTTACATGTTTCAAGAAGTACTTGGCACTAGTTGAAAATCAAACAAGAAGAAGCTTGAAGAGGATCAAATCTCATGGAGGTGGTGAGTATTTTTCACATGAATTTGATTCATTTCTACACGATAGAGGCATAAAGAGGGAAGTAACAACAAGATACACTCCTGAATTGAATGGAGTGGCAGAGAGAATGAACAAGTTAATTGTTGAAGCTGCTAGGCCTGTGTTAAATGAGAAAAAGTTACCTAATTACCTATGGGTAGAGGTTGTTTCCACATCCACCTAGTTGGTCAACAGGCTTCCATCCAAATCATTGGATGGTATGACACCCTATGAAACTTGGAATGGCAAGAAACCCTCATTGGACCATTGAAAAATATTTGGGTGCATTTCTTATGCACACATCCCCTCACAAATCAGAGGAAAGCTTGACCTCAAAGCTGAGAAATGTATATTCATTGATTATAACCATAACCAAAAGCGGTATAGGTTGTACAATCCCACTAACAAAGCATTTATTGTTAGTAGGGATGTAGCGTTTGATGAAAATAAGATTACATGAAAGTCAAGTTACCATATGATTTGGAAAATGATTTTCCAACCCTCACTCAAGAAGAACAACCATTAGTAGAAGACATCAGCTCAGAGGATGAAGAACATATTGGCTTCAAGGATTGTAAGTCAAGAGGCAAGATCAAGCTCAAGCAATTGGAAGACATACTAGAGTCTTCAAATCAAGCACTAAGAAGATCACAAAGAGAAAGCAAGAAGCCCATGAGGTATGGATATGATACATCTTTAGCCACCAAGCACTCTGTGTATATCACTAAAGACTCAATGACACATAAAGGTGAACCACTTGATGATGTTATAGGTTATCAACAACTTGTGGGAAGTCTAAATTATGCTACTCTAACAATAGTAGACATTGTGTATGGAGTGAGTACATTGAGTGAGTTTATGCATGCACCAAGGAAGCCTCATATGGAAGCTACAAAGAGGGTGATTAAGTATCTAAAGGTTATAATAAATGAAGGATTGTTCTATCCCTTCATGTCTCACTTAGATATAAAGATGTATTCTTATGTAGATTGGGTTGGCTTCAAGGATAGGAGGAGCACTTCAGGGTACCTATCCTTTGCGGGTTCAAAGCTTATATCTTGGTTATCTAAGAAGCAACCAAATATGGCCTTATCTTCCACAGAAGCAGAATATAGAGGTTTGGCAAATGCAACTCAAAATGCTATGTGGCTTAAGCAACTATATGTAGATTTGGAGATACATTCTTACACTCCAATAATCTTTGGGGACAACACTAGCTCACTCCATTTGGCTGCTAATCCTCTATATCATGCAAGGACTAAGCACATTGAAGTGCACTATCATTATGTAAGGGAGAAATTTCTTAGCAAGGATATTCAAATTTACATAAAACTCATTTACAATGTGCAGATATACTCACAAAGTCATTGGATCGAACAAAGATGAATGGGTTCAAATTGCTGATTGTTTTGCAAGAAATCAAGGAGCAATGAAAACCAAGCATGTAAGACTTGAGGGGGAGCTATTGGTGCAATTAAACCCAAGCCTACATACTCGGTTAATTAGCTTATGCTTGATTTATGGGCATAACTTATGCAATGCTTCATATGATCAATATCTTGTAAATATTCTTCACATTTATCCTTGTAAAAGTAGATTACATCCACGTGGAGCTAGGAAGCTCTAAAATCATGAATCAATTAGTAATTGAGTGATGAGGGAATCTATCCTACACTTTAGGATTTGCCTTTGTTGGAAGTGAGGTAGGCCCTTGGCTCATGTCACAGGTCCATGGTTCCATAGTTCCAGTATATACAACATTAATTCCAGCATTCTTCAATATTGACAAAACATGAACATACCACAACTTAATCATACAGATGATGAGATAAAGATAGAGAAAGAATAGACGACATGTGTAAGGTGTTACGTAAGCCATCGCTTACTCATAGTATCATATATACCAATGTTCAATGTACAATGTGGGAGCAAAACTCTCAACCACTATATGTGATGAGAAATAGATGAATGAGTGAATGTACAATTGTAACAAACATATTTAGATGTATGGGCAGAAATCTGAATATACATGAGATGTGTGACCTTATAGGTTATAGAAGAGTGAATATGAGTGACTGAAAGAGGAAGGATCAGTGTGAAACTGATAATCAACAAACCCTCATCTAACCTTAGGCTATGGAAGACCCTAAGTTAGATACGTGTGTGAAAAGATCACATACTTAAAAAGTAGCAAGGAATGCTAACAAGTTTGTTGCCGGAAATCCTCAAACTCATGTGAACACACCTTCTCAAACACCTCATCCAAATATGCATAAAGCATATACGTATTGATTCTCTCGTACCTATGCAGAATAGGACTCCTCCTAATATGAACGCCACGGCCTCCATAAAATTCAAGTAGTACCTGTGTGCATAAAGAGAATATGTACCTGAATACTTAACATAAGATGTAAATCTTATGTTAACCACCATCCAATGTCTTTGACATAGCCCGACATCCTCTTGTACAAGATAATCTTCAACTACAACATGTAGACGGTCGATCCTCACCATCAAGCTGCTAATGACCAAGTCTTCTTGCCATGAACAAGAGATAACCTCCTCTCCATGAGCTAGAGTGTGAGCACACCCTTCATCTTCTCCAAGAAGAATCATTAAGAAGAACTCCATAGCTGCTCTCAACATGCTTCAAGTTAGCACCATGGCTGCCCCATGTGCTAGAAGAAACACCACCTCTATTGAGGTCCAAGCTCCAAGCTTGTGTTGAATACTAGGTGAAGGATGAATACAAGTGATCCCAAGCTTGTGTTTATATAGTTTAGCTTGTCCATTGAAAAGCTCATCAATAAAGCTTCTTCGTAGCGATCGTACAGATACAACATAAGATTGTAAAAAGCTAAACATAAATCACGAAGAGCTGTCTGCCGTTGCCGTTTGCTAGATGTGTTTTTTATTTGAAAAGCGTTGTTCAAAAACGATCTTCATGCGCTGCCGTCGCGAGGGATTGAACTCTGGCCGATTGCATGAGAGTCTACTAATCTAGCCACATCGCCCACGCTGCTTTTGATGTACAAGAGCTATTAACAAGCGCTACAGATGCTGTGCTTTGTGAGCAAGATAGACCAACTTTGACTAATAGGACATTGTTTCCAACAGCCTTTTAGGTAGAAGTTTGAATTTGAATTCAAACTTTGGCTCCAAGCATGACTATAAGAAGTCTGAGGATAAAAAAGACCCGCGTGTATCTTGAGCTTGAGAGATCATCTTGAAGGACAATCATTGTGAAGTGAGAGCTCATCTCATAGCTCATTCATGTCTCACACATTCAGCAATGTATGACTGCCAATGACATTGTATTCGTACATGTTTTAATACATATACGATCATTACATTCTCATTTCACTTCTCTATAACTCCATCAAAATAGGGATCTTCTTAGAGCTTGTCCTCAGTGTGTAGTTGATCATTTTCCATGATTTGAAGCATGTTAGATTTAGCATATTATCTATTATATAGCTACAAGATTTCATTAGCATTGCTTCTCGGAATCGTGAATGATGACTATTGCAGCCCGTGAATGTCGGGATGAAGCTATGATTTGCTAAACATTGTTCTCTACATGTAGTCCATTATTTTTTATGAAATCTCTCATGATTGATAGATTACTAAGTTAATTGGAGTTCCCGAAAATGCATTAAGCCAATTGCTGCCATGCTCAAAGAATTGATCAAAACAGTGAACATGTGTAAGAACAAAAATAGCAAGTTTTTGCTCTTGGATTAACTTCCTACCTATCTGTTTTGATCCATCAATTAGTGGATCATCATTCAAGCATCATATATGATTATTTGTGTTCATTAGCAAGCTAAAGAGTCCCACTACACTCTCCAACCATCATTCTTAGCAGGTGTGAAGCAAGATCTAGCTACACCACTTAATCTCTTGTGACTATCCACCATCTCCTCCAACACATATGAGATGTTTCACCTTGGTGGGGGAAAGACTAATTCATTCTTCAAATTTTATGCATGCCTTCCATGCTCATTTACTACAAACACTTTCTCTAATGTGTTCTCTAGATAAGCCACTTTGCCTAGTGTCTCTAGGTCTTTGAATTCATATATCGTGACTTCTCCTACTTTGTTTGATTGATCAGTTTTGAATATCCAAAAGGCTTCGTCTCTCTTCTATTTCAAGAAGAGCTCTATGCTTTTATTATCCTATGGGACCCACTCTGGGGTTATCACTCTTGTCAAGATAGATTTGCCATGAGGTGTCCTTGGTTCTCCTTCTATGTTCCCTTGTTCTAGGTCTCCTATTTTAGTCTCTGGAATAAAAATCCCAAACTCATAATTTCCTATTTGGTAAGATTGTGACTACATACATGGTTCTGTCTTTATCGATGTATGAGCCTTTCTCAAACTATACCACTAGGTGTTCAAGTCCGACAGGCTGGTCTAGATTCGAGAATTGGACAGTAAGTCTCCAAAGACCATCCTACTAGATGCGGGTGCCTAATTAGTTGGTCCTAATATATTCCAGTGGAGTTTGATAGGGACTTTCTAGTTTCTCTAGATATGCAACACCTAAGCTACCTACTGATCTCTCCATTTTTGTATGATGTCTTTGAGTCACTAGTATCCGAATCTAATAGGTAGGGATAATCATTGAGTTGTTGGGCCCACAACCTAGCTGTGTGATTGACACTAGCTTCAGAGGATCTAATACTTTGTCTATCATGATCTAGGTGTCTACTTGATCTAAGGCTCATAAGTTTTATCTATTGGCCCCAATTTTTCCAAGTACAACCATGTTGCAATATTCTTTTGTAGTAGTTACTTGTTCTTTATGAATTTCTCTTGTACAATCTTGTCTGATAGATAAAGTCATTAGGAATACTTGAATTTTTTTTGCAACTTGATGTGAGATTGATCAATTAGTGTTCTTTCCCTTAGGTTTTATCGTAACTATTCTTTTATTACACTTGAACTTAAGTAATTAGGGTTTCTTGTACTTGTCTTGTGCTTAAGTAACCCTAATTAATCAATATCACTAGTCATATTTAGCCTGAGCTAAAAAATTGACTAAGGAGTTTAATGTCCTTCCAACCTCAACTCTGGTGCTTCCATGAGTGATCCAATGCCCAAGAAAGATGCTCCGCAAGCAGAATTTGTATGCTTAGCTAGCCCACAGCTTTCTCAGGATCTCCAATTACCTGAGAAAATACTAAATTTTAGCTAAACAGTTTACCAAATTAAAACCATATGTTTTTTTGCCAAAAATGGTTCTCTATCGAGTTTGATAGGGCTATCAATTATGATGGAGAGGGTTGTCCATCATGCTCTCTCAATTGTGATGAACAGATCTATCGGGAGTTGTTTGTCATGATGGATAACTATGAATTGTGATGGATGGGTATCTATCACGATGGAGTGAAGTGGTGATGGATGCTATCAATTGTGATGGAAAAATTTGCTCATGGAATTCCATCTATCATGTTAGGCTATTTGTTGCAATTGACAGACTGTCTGTTGCAATGGAAACTTTGTTGATAATCGATTGTTAGTTTTTTATCATAAGATGGACACTTGTCTATCACAATGGACAAAGGTATTTATCACGATTGATATATATATATATCACGATTGATATATATATATATCTCTACAAAGACCCCTAGGCATAGCTCTCTATCAATCGCAATAGAAAAAAACTTTCTTGTTTGGTAAAACTAAGTGCATCAAGGGTAGGCCCCATGCACATCACGCACACACACACACATACATACATACATACATACATACATATATATATATGTATATATATATATATATATATATATATATATATATATATATATATATACATATATATATATATATATATATATATGTATGTATGTATGTATGTATGTGTGTGTGTGTGCGTGATGTGCATGGGGCCTACCCTTGATGCACTTAGTTTTACCAAACAAGCAAGTTTTTGTCTATTGCGATTGATAGAGAGCTATGCCTAGGGGTCTTTGTAGAGAACTTCTATACTTGCTAGAGCTGATGCAACTCCTATGGATGCTGGAACCTACAAGGAAGTGCAAAAACAATGCACACAAAACCGCTTTCTCTCTCACTCTCACAAGTGGAATGAGGGAAAATGAGATAGGGATGGGAATATGGTCTAAAACTGAAAATTTGGAGAAGAAGGAGCTGGAGGTGGGAAATGTTGCCTGAGGTGAAGATGATATAAAAATGATGAAAATTAAAGAAATTACCTAACTATGTACCATTCGAACATCAAATCTCTAGATCTTACTGTGTACCTAAGAACCAACTTAGGGACTTGTGGAGAAAGAGACTATACCTCAATCCCCCTCAAGTGCATATAGTGGGGATTCACGCTTTAATTATCAATCCGATGAGTATCAAAACCTAGCCGAGTGTATGAAGACATGCATTCAAGTGATGATCAATGCAAAAGAGTTACTCAAAGAGTGCAAACAAGGCGAAGACTTATCCAAACAAGCTCCAACTAACAGTCATGGTGTCACGATACTTGGTGCAGCAGCCAACAGTAAATCGAGCTTTTCTCTCAGCTCCGAACTCCAAATATAGCGAATAGCATATGCGTTTCGAAGCTCTCAAGAAGACGCATCCAATGGTGGTATTCTTACTCGATTCTTACACTTCTGCTTCAAGTTATGAGCAAAATACTCAGTCATGGGAATGACCCTCCTACACTTCAGCACTTCCTACACTTCACACGCACCTTAACTACAACAAACAAACACTTTCATGGATAGACAACACTTCGTAGCACTCTTTCCAAGCAACACACATGCATACAAGCTCACAAAGAAGATGATACGGAGAGGAGAAGACACAAATTCGAATTTTGGTGCTCTTGATTCTCACAATGGCAAAAAGTCTTTACAAAGAGTCACAAATTGACTTATATACTAGTGCCCTAAAGTTGGTCCTTTCACACAAGAGACCGGCACTTTATTCACTAAAAGACTAATTTCCTACTAATTTACATGGGTAAGCTACTAATCTTCTGTGGGGATGCATCTAGAGGACTCCTCTAGTGCATTTACAACGGAAATTATATTACAAGAATGGTTATAATACAAAAATTGGGTGTCCAAATCGGAAAAATTTTTGGGCCCTTCTTTTTCTCTGCCTTGTGCTCTCTTTGCTCTGCAACACTCTCCCCCTCTTCATCTCTGTCGTCCCTTGACAGGCTTTATTTCTTGTCTTTCCCTTGTTTTTCGCACGCATCCTTTGGTCAGTCTTGCCTGTTGGTTGGACTGGCATTCCATTTCAATGGCCTTGTTCTTTATTTTTCTTTTACATCCTCTGGGCCTGATGCATTCTTTTGCCTGTTAAGTCGGGTTGCCACGCACGCCATTAGTAGACATATGAGGATGTAGCTCTTCAGCCTTGATCTGAACCTTCTGTTGATCAAGAGGTTGAAGCACCCTCGTGTGGCTACGTGCTTTTCCTTGGTGTGTGTGCCCATGCGGGGCTCTGTGCAGAGATGGGTGTTGCGTGCCCCTGCGGGGCTTCTTGCAGAAATATGTCTTCATATAGTATCTTTTTAGTGAAGCTTCTTTCTTTTTCTTCTTCTTTTCTTCTTTTTGCTTGATTCTCCCTCAATAATGCCCCCCTCCTGGACTCTGTCGTCCCCGACAGGCTTTGACAAGCGACGGGCGTATGTTCTATATACTTTTTGCTCTGTGTCATTAAGCAGATTGGCTTCACGTATCATTAGCTGTTTCCATTGTTCTGCCTTCACACCGTATCATTGCTCAGTTCATAGGCCACTAATCTGGCATTCAAATTAGATGACATCTTTAAAAAGATTTTGGAATCTATCTCAAAAAATCCCGTAAAAAATGCTTCCTCGGACGTTTGCATATATGTACTTGGCAAGAACATCAGTTTGGAATAATAAGCCATTATGGTAGGTCGGCTAGGCATAACAGACAGGTCAAAAATGAGTATGTCCGTTCCATGATTAATACCAATGAAATTCAAAAATGTGTAGGCCGCATGTTTGAAAACTTTCAATACTGTAAGTATCATACTGAGTATTTTATTTGTCATCTTTATAGTTAAATCTAGTACTGTTGCATAGTTCTGCAACCAAAATTCGATGGTCTTGACCATATAATCTTCTGTTGGTAGGTAATTATGTGGCGGGCTTGGAAGCAGAGGATAATTTAGCCACTGTTTATTTATGGCACCAGTTTTTTGCATGTCCAAAAATTCTCTGGTTTCTCGTTGACGTGGTATAGGACAAAATGAAGGGTTTACTTGTAGGAAATATGGTGCTGCTTGCCAATGCACCCGTAGTGTAGGATGTTTCTCCAAAAATTTTCTTCTCCAAACAGGTTGTGCAGCTTCAAATGCTTCTTGAGTGTACGCGAATGTGTCATGTTTAAAGTTTAGCTGCTCGTCTGGACTCGTCTTTGTAATCTTCTTTATATATTGTCTGGTTTTCTCTTTCAATAATCCGTACGGAATGTTGAAAGGCTTCATGATCTTTTCCAAGTCTTTACCTTTAATCTTTGCCTCTTCCATTACTTTGATGACTTTGTTTTCAAAACTTTCTGTCAATCAGGACACCACTAGTGCCCGTTCCTTCTGACCTATTTCTGCAGTGTATAGCATTGGATGATCATCATGTATGTCCGCCAACTGCTCGTGTAGTGGAGAATGATAAATCGGAGGAGATAGAGGACGTACCTCTACCTCGTCAGTAGGATTCTCTTTTGCTGGCTCTACTGGTGTCCCGATTGGTGCTTTCTCTTTCACTTGGGTCTCTAATTGTGTTAAGCGTTCATTCTTCTCTTTTATATGTTGCATCGCTGCTCTGAGTGCTTCTTTAGCTGCAAGCAGTTCATTGCCAATTTCTGCTACATGGTCCATGTTTTCGCTGCAACTTCGTACCAGTTTGGCTTTCAGTTCATTTGTTTCATTGGTGTATTTTCTTTCCCATTCTTCTGCTCGGGCTTGCTCTTGCTTTAGCAAATCTGCATATTTTGCAACCTGATCTCTTAATTCTTGCTGTGCGGTTTCTGATGTCTCTTGCTTTTCAATGGGCTGATCATAAAGTAATGACTTCATCAGTTCTTTATTTTAGTTTCGTAAAGTGTCATTCTCCTCCATGTACACCTTTAGTTGTGTTTGAAGCAGATTGCTTCTAGCTTTTATTCTCTCCTTGTCTACTTCACTGGCTTCATGTAATCTTTGTAGATCTATTAATTGTGCCTGGAGTTGGTGATGTTGGGTCATCAATGTACCACATTGTGTTTTTACCTCGAGCAACTCCGTTTCTTTAGTTGCCATTTCTTTCTGAGCCTGGATGAGTTGTGATGACAATTGTTCACTCATGATTTGGAATTGACTCTTTTCCCTCATGGCCTTATCATAATCGGCATCTATATCCATCATCTGTTGTTGTGTATCCATGGCCGTTTGGATCATTTGTTTTACAACCGGTTTTAACTGAGTAACATCCACATTTAACCAGGTTTTAGGGATATGTGGTTCCTCACCGGTGGTCACATCTTTCCCTTGTGCCACATGTAATGTAGTGTCATGGGGCTGCCTAATATGAAGTTTGATCCTTGGCTCAGCCACCATGTGGTCAATGTGTCCTTGAGGTGTATCATCTGGCACCTCGATCACAATCTGCTCTTGATTTGTGTGTAGATTTGAATCCACGTTTACTGGAGTTTGTATTTCTTCCTTGATAGGTGGCCTTACTTCTTTATTTGATATTGGAGCTTCCTTGATACTAAACTTTGACTTATCATTTAATTGAATTACATGCTCTGTTTCGGTGTGTTCTTCTTCGTTCCTTACCTTTTCTTGTTGGTTGTCTGGCGTGACTTCGATTTGATTAAGCTCCGTCCATTCTTCCTCATGAGTCTCTGTCCGTATGTCAGTGTCCAAAGTGTCTTTTTCAGGACTAGATTTCTTCATTGGAGCTTGAATCTTCTAAGCCCAGTTCTTTGTATCTCGCGGTTTGTTCTGGGGTCTTTTCTTTACTTCGTTGTTGTTTCTCGTGACTTTCTTGTCTGTAATGATGACCTTGAACATTTAGATTTACCTGCCCTTGCATGTACTGATGTGTCTTTTCCAGGGCAGCGGAGAGATCTCTCTTGGTGATTGGCATTTGAACTACAAGAATCTTTGGTAGAGTATGTGTCCGCTTTGATTGGGGTGTAGCCTGGGCTTCTTTCTCTCTGAGGTGCTTTGTACCCCTCATGGGTTTCTGTAAACTGGTTCCTGCTTCTTCAACAGCGACAACTGCTTTCTTTTTCTTTGGAATCGTAGCTGATTTGGCATATTTGGCTAATTCTTCTGAGGTTGGCATTTCACGCAAACAATTTTTCATCTCAAGTGCCTCATATATAAGAAGTGTCAAAGCCGAACTCCCATTTAGAAACTTCTTCTGACCCCACTTCTTTTTTGCTTCAAATAATCTGTCTTGGACATAAGGAGTCAAATTCACTTTATTGCGAATTTGCCTCATAGCATGTGACAGTAGTTGTACAACAATCTTTTGCGGTGCGGTGTATCTATGTATACTTGGGAAACAGAAATGCTGGTGCACTAGGCAAACAACATCTTCAATATCGGTTCTATTAATGTCCAAAAAGGATCTCTTTTTTGGATCATGACACTCTTCCTTGACATTGGTGATTCCTTCTTGATTCCATCCAAAAGCTTTGTTGATCAATTCATGAGTGAATTGAATGGTTTTCGAGGTACCAACTTTATCCAATACTCGTGCTTCAGGAACTGATATCTTCGACGCTGCAGGCTGTAGTGTGTTCATCACTTGTGTACATCTCTGGAAATCTGGGATATAGATAGGTATTCTAAGAAATGCATCTATTCCTACTTGTGTCCAGACATCCGTTATGCACAGTAATCCTTGTACAATAGTCTTGAAGTCTTGAGACATAATAGGGAAGTAATGATCCCTATCCATAATCTTGATAGTTGCCATGAAAATCAGTTCTGATACCGGTTGGTCATCAAGAAACCAATGGCCTCTTGCTTTCGTTATTGAATCCAATGGAAGAAGTTGCACCTCTTCCTCTTGCGTAGCTTCTGAATTGGGAGATGCCATCTGCACTCAATTGAGGCCAGTAATTAGTCACCGAATAGTATTTAGAATCATCCTTCATTTATCCTTTATTAGATTGGCAATTCTCCGCGTGAATGGTGTCGTCCCTTTCCGGTGGGTGTGAGAAAGGTAATACCTGGATTTTTCATATTTCTAGATATTTTCATGTTTTTGTCTGAAAGGAAAACAGAAAGGTTAGTTCATAGCCGAAGCAGTTATTATTATTTTTTTGAGGTATTTTCTTAATGTAGGTACAAGTGCTCTCCTATTCCCCGAGAGGAAAATGTGCTTACTATCTTGAAATAGAAGAATATTGTGCCGAATGCTTGGCCTTGTACTGTGGCCCTATCATGCATACTTTGGGTCTTGATAACTCCAAATGTGCGCAACTTGAAGTATTTGGATGATGCATGCAGCTCGTCTTGTCTTTCGGCATCCAAATCTACTTTACTCTGTTGGGACGTATTGTATCCCGAACGTTCCTGATGAATGTGGTGCTTCTCATGTTGTACGTCTGCTTTATCTACTTTTTGAATCTTGGACTGGCTTGTGTTGCAACTGCAGACTTCTGCTCTTTCCTGTAGCTATTCTTCTTTGGTCGTTTTTCCCTTAGACCATATTGGTTCTCCTTGTGCTGTGGTTCATCGTTTCTGTTGAGCGTCTTTGGAGCACATGATTTTGGAATCCATATTTGCATTCGATCTGGTTGGGCGGCTACTACTTTCTTCGGAATCCATATTCTAACAATTCGTCGTTGACCTTGGTGTCCAAAATGATTTGCCTTCTTGTTTGATTGGTTGTTCTGATGTCAAAGATGTTCCTGTTGTTGAAGATATGCATCCGTTTGATCCTTCCTTATCCAAGCTTGTTTAGTGTACGGAATAGGGTATAGTCTAATATGTGTAGACTTGGGATGATCCTTGGAATTAGTCTCTCTTGCGCTTGGTTCTCCATTAGGGCTGTTTTCATGTGAACTGACACTCTGGTGACTTGCTAAACTAGAAGATGGGATGCAAGCAGAATTCTGTGTCTCCTCACAGGAGGTACTAGAGGAAGGCGTTTCCACAGTGCTGGTGAACATACATTCATCATCATGTTTATGAGAGTGAACTCGCGGATCTATTTCTTCAGTTTTGATTGGTCGTTCGCCTAGCATGCTGAATACCTCTCGATGTCCTATCTTTGCCGAGATGTATCCTAAGGTCAATTGAATGGTCACTTCATATTCGTATATCCAATCTTGACCTAACACTACGTCTTCGAGTAAGTCCTGATCCTGACACACTAATAGCTTTTGTTCCATAGTGTTGTTGCCAAGATGTAGAGGTAAGGTGATTTCACCTATACATTGAGTAATCGTTCCTCCTATTCCTATCAACTGTGCCTTCGATGTACATAATTCCTCCTTGAGTTTCTGAGTCAAAGAAAGTTTGACACAACTTATGGCGGCTCCTGTGTCAATGAGAGCATTCACTAAGTGATACTCCTCCTTTCCAGCTCCCAAATTCAAATAAGGTTGTGTTCTTTGACCTAGGGTTTCAGTGGCTCTAAGATTAGCCATTGGGATGAGTTCTTCCCCTAGTCGATATCTCTCATCTCTCTCTCTCATCCACTCTTTTCGTTTCTTAATTCGTTCTAGTGCTTACTGCCTAGCTTCTTCTCGTATCCTTTCTTCCTCGATGCGTCTATTTTTACCCTTGATTAATCGTGACATTATTGCTTTAGTCAATGGCTCTAAATATTTTTTTACTCGACATCTACTGATATAGTTTGGTAATACTTCTCCATCTAGGGTTGCTAAGCCGATGGCTCCACTTGTCGATATACGATTGATGATCAATGGGCCATATCCTCTTTTTTGCAGTTTCTTTGCATGTTGTTTCAGAGTATATACCAAAACTAAATCTCCTTCCTTCAAATTTTTGTCTTTAATATGAGCATCAAAGTGTGCTTTTTGTCGCCTTTTAGCAGCATAAATGCCTGCTACTGCTTGTAACCTAGTTTCGTGTAACTTTTCTATTTGATCCAATTGAGCTGATAGTTCATGTCCCGTCCACTCGTAAGTGGTTGCTACTCTGAGAGTGGGGATTAAGAAATCAATTGGCAAAATAGCATTTTGTCCATACACTAGGTTAAAAGGCATAGTTCCTATGGCTGTTTTGTAGGCTACTCGAAATGCCCATAAAGCATGATGTAATTGCTTATCCCAATCAGATCTTCCATTGTTAGCAATTTTTGTGAGAACTATACACAAGATTTTATTTGAACTTTCGGCTTGTCCATTAGTTTGTGGGTGATAAGGGGCTGATTTCTTATGAATTACTAAGAATTCATTCAGTAAGGCTTCTATTACTTCATTCACAAAATGCGTACCTCTATCACTCACAATTTCTATCCGTAGTCCAAATGTAGTGAAAACGTTCTCGAAAAGAAACTTGGCCATAGTCCTTGCATCGTTTTTCTTGGTTGCTCTAGCTTCAACCCATTTAGTCAAATAGTCCGTTGCTACAATTATATATTCGGCATGGGATCCTTTAGCAGGTGGGCTAATAGGTCCTATGAAGTCTATTCCCCATTTAGTAAAGGCTCTAGCACTCTCATGGGTCTCAGTGGCATCTCATCTCTTCTAATTAGATATTTCGTTCGTTGACAAGTATCACATCGTTGCACATATGTTACGGCATCTTGATGTAGAGTTGGCCACCACATTCCAGCAAAGAGAATCATTTTTGCTGTTTTGTCTGCAGAGAAATGTCCTCCTGCAGCTCCTGTATGTGCCATCTATAATACAACAAGATATTCGTCTTCATGAATGCACACTCGCAATTGATTATCTCTCCCTCGCTTGAAAAGTTATTTTCCTACAATGGCATAATCCTTGCTCTGTTCTACAAGTGCACGTTTCCTTGCTAAAGTGGCTCCTTCTGGGTATTCTTGGGTCTTCAAGGACTTTACCAGAGGCATGCTCCATCTTGGTGCTATGGTGGAGTAGCATAGGGTGGAGTTCTCTTCTAGATTCCGTTCTTGATAGGTTGGGCAGACTGATACATAGTTATGCGCATCCCTCTGCATGGTTGGCCAATATATGCCTAATCTCCTCAGGGTTTGCCATGTTTTGTTTGCATTCAAATGGGTTTTCCATTGATTTACATGTGCCTTTTGAAGCCACATTTCTTGTTCCTCTTCTTCTACGCATCTCATTAGTAATCCACTTGAATCTTGGTGATACAAACTTCCAGCAATGATATGAAGGTTTTTAGTCTTCCACAGGTCTTGGGTTTGGTTTGGAGTGATTCCATCTTTAGGTCCATGTGTGAGTATAGGGATCAACTTTTCCTCCCGTTGGGGGCATACTTCGAGATTAAAAAGGTAAGTATCTGGCAGATCATTGGGTACTCCTACGGGTGGTTCCCCATGTGTCATTCTTGATAGGTGATCTACTCTTATGTGGGTATTTCCTTTCTTGACTACTACTTCAAAATCAAAATCCATCAACAATAGAAACCATCGTACTAGTCGTCCTGTATTACAAGGCTTATTGACTAAGTACAATAGGGCTTGATGATCAATGAAGAATTTGAATTTGTTTGCCAATAAGTAGTGTCGAAACTTCTTTACTGCGTACACCATCCCTAGGCCTTCTCTCTCAGTTGTGGTATAATTGCGTTCCGCTTGATTTAATTATCTACTGGCATAGGCTATAGGGTGGTCAAGCTTGCCTGTATCTGCCGGTTGAGCTAAGATGCAAGCAATGGCAAACTTGGATGCATCCACATGAATGTGAAATGGTTTATTCCAATTAGGTACTCGAAGGATCGGTGCTGAAATCAATCGATTCTTTAACTCATTAAAGGCTTTTTCACATTCTTCAGTCCAGTTAAATTGTGTCAATAATGCATAATGAGGTCTAGCAATTATGGCATACATATGTATAAACCTTTGGTAGTATCCACAATGTCCCATAAATGATTGGACTTCCTTAGCAGTCTTTGGTCTCGGTAAATCCAGAATTACTTTGATTTTGTCTTCATCTGTTGAGATTCCATTTTTGGAGACAATATGTCCCAATATTTTTCCTTGGCAAACCATGAAGACACATTTTTCTGGGTTGAGGCATACTCTATATTGTCGACATTTGGCAAAGATCTTTCCTAGTTCAGGGATATGCTCTGATCATATAGCTGAATAAGTATATAGATCGTCCACTTACACCTCCATACTCTTTCTCAAGAATTCCTTGAATACATGACACATCAATCTTTGGAAGGTGGCTAGGGCATTAGTTAGTCCAAAAGGCATGACTCTAAAGGTGTATACTCCCCATTCAGTTGCAAAAGCTGTTTTGTGTTGGTCCTCAGGAGCAATGGCTACCTGATTATACCCTGAAAAGCCATCCAAAAAACTATAAACTTCCTTCCCTGCCACTCTTTCCAAAAGATGATCCGTAATGGGTAATGGGTAACTATCCCTTATGGTGGCAACATTTACCTTTTTCAGATTAATGCATACCCTTAACTTTCCATTCTTCTTTGGTACAACCACCAAAGGTGATACCCATTCCGTGTGTTCAATCTCATAAATGAATCCAGCATCTAGCAACTTATCTATCTCTTCCTTTATCTTTGCTGAGTATACATCATTGTATGTGTATGGTCTTTGTTTTGAAGGTTTGGCTTCAGATGTCATAGGGATTCTATGAGCACATATAGAAGGATCTACTCCTTTCAAATCCTTATATGTCCAGGCAAAGACATCCCTATATTCTCTTATGAGTCGTATTAATTCTTGTTCTTCTTCCATGGAGACATCCTGTCCTATAAAAGTACATCATTCTTCTCCTTCCTCTAAGGTTACTACTATTTTCTTGGTTTGCTCCTTGTTGTCATATGCTATTCCAGTTGTGCTTCTCATTTAGGCATTTGAATAACTATTCTTCTTTCTTCTACTTCATATTTTTTGAAGTGGGCTGGCACTTCAAAGATCTTGTGGCTTGTTTTCTTCACCTTCTGGTTCTTTATCTAACTCAAGCTCTTCTTCCCGTGTAAGTTCCTGTTTGTTTTTGTTAGCTGTGACCCTTATTTGTTGACTTTCATCTTCCGGTACCATTGGCTCTTGCTCCATTTCAATACTCTCATAGTCCTCCTTCCATTCTTTCTCTATCACTTCTCCTTCTTCAGCCTCCTGAAGAACTACCACATATAGACTAACATCATATCCTTCCTCATCAATACATTCATTCATAGTTATTACTTCTTCGTTCACACATACATCAAGGGTCGCTAAAATCTCCATCCAACTGTGAGGTTCAAACTCTTCATCCAAAAAAACTTGAGGCATGTAAGCTGGATCTTGTACAGACCTAGCTACTCCTTGCCTTTGCTGCCATCCCTTTCTCCTATCCTCTTCCTTTTTTGCAGTTTGGCATATCCATAGATGAGTGTCTTCATTCATCCAAGATTGGTCACTAGAACCTATACTGTGAATTGACTGCTCATCTTCCTCCTTATGAATTTGATTCCATTGTAAGGGGGGAACATCTTGATATGTATATGTGTGGAGATTTATTCTCGTGGTGGTTCCTTCATGCTGTAGATATACAACGTCTTTTCCCCAATCTTGCACAACCTTTAGCTGTCTCATGAAAGGTCTTCCAAGTATCATCTCATAATTGCTCGCCCTTTCAAATTGACATATTGCTAAGGTATGCTCAAATTCAACTCCACAAGTGGTAAAAACTACTCGTTCCAATAATCCCAAGGGTCGTTCAGTGTGTCCATTTGCCATTTGTATCTTCATGTGTGTTGGTCTTAAAGCTGGTTTTCCCCATTTCTCTGAGATTTCTCTAGTAGCGATGCCTACTCCAGCTCCAAAATCTAAAATGGCTTTCGTGGTGTAACCTCTATATGTAATTGGAAGACAAGTATTTCCTTCATCTCCCTCACTGAAATCTCCAACCTTATCAACTGGGATTTTTACTGTGTTCACTTCCTCAGACATCTCTTTTTCTTCTGCTTTGATCTCTAATTGACTGGTCAGTTTTTCCTTCAACTGTGGTTTGATCTTCAAAAGTTCTTCCAATGTCAGAGTACAAGGGATTTTCACTTTTTTAAGATGTTGTATGATATCCTATGTTTGGACTGATGGGTTAGGTTCTTTTTTCCTTATTGAGGGAATGCAATATAACTCCGAATGATGTTCGTACTCTCCTGTGTAATTTGGCAAAGCCTTTACTCCGTCATCTCCTTTGTCACTTGGATCCATTGGTAAGATTTCTTCTGAATTCAATTCAGGTATTGAACCCTCTATTCCATCTTTTGCTTCTAGTTCTACAAAGGGCGGTTCAATTCCTTCCACTTTCTTCCATCTGTCTTCTTGGACTCTAGCCCACAAATCTTTAGGCCATTCCCCTTCTACTTCAGGGATAATGGATTCTTCTCTGTTATCCTCATAGTAATTCCCATCATGTGTTTCACCTTCTTTAGACTTTTTGGTGTCATTAGGAATGACACACTCTTGGAATTCTTTTTCAGGAATTCATGAACTAGGTAATGGAAGAACAGGTTTTTCTAAAGTTTGTTGAGCTACTTCAATTAGTTTTTTGCATATCTCTAACCTCTCTTTCTCTAGGTCACCTCTAGGATATTCTCTTTCATGTTGTTCGATGGGGGGTCCTGCTCTTATTCGCACCTGGTAAGCCTGAATCCACATGGCTAACTCTTCCAACATGGGATCTGCTAAAACCGATCCTATCTCATCCTTTTTATGCCTTTCATTTTTATTTTCTTCTTCCAGTTTCGGTTTTTCTTTTTGAGTTTGTTCATTCTTTTCATTTTCCTTCTTTTGTTGTAGTTTCTTTTCCTTTATTCTATCTCTTCGGTCCTTCCATCTTTGTGTTCGTTTGCTTACTACACTTTTCTCAGGCTCTTCCGAACCTCCAACTATTTGAGGTGTAGGTGGGTTTGCCTCTTTGTAGCTTTGATTTTGTTCCTCTGCCTTTTCTGTGGTCTCTCTAGCTTTGGCTCTTGTTATCGCTTTCAATGGTACAGTGTATTCCTTATCACTCCCTGACAATTCTATTACTTCTATCACATTGATTTGCACATTGGTGGTAACCTTGTTGGGATTCTTGGGGCAATCTCGGAAAAGATGTTCCTTACCACAATCACTACAGTAGCCTTCCCAGACTCGTTGTGGTAGTGGTGGGTTTGGCAATGTACATTCTCTGATATAATGATCACCTCCGCATCTATAACATGGTCCTCTGGGCACAGGCGGTCTGTTCATGGGTCGGGGTGGTATGGTTGCTCTAGGAGTTGTGTACATCATTGGCACATAATCTTGCTCATATCCATAAGAGGTATCTTGTGGTTCCAAGTCATAAACATATGGGTCGTACGTTTGTCCATATTCTATCATAGAGCTCTCATAAGAGGGGTAGCCTCCTTGACTAGAGTCATAAGATGAGTCATATGATTCATTACTAATCAAAGGTGTGGTTGGTACTATTGCTCTCTCTAGGTTTTCTTCAGGACGAGCCACTTTCACTGGGACAACATTCTGAGGATGTGGGGGTTGTTGTCCTAGTACTGGTTGTGGTTGAGTGTATCCTTGATAAGCATATGGTCGTGGTACTGGTGCCTGCTGCTGATAAGTGGGATATCTCAATGCTTCACCTCCTTGCTCTCTCTAAGGGTATCCATAAGGTCTCACATATGGCTGTACTGGTCTCGATTTCCTATCGTAAGGGCAATTTTCTGAGCTGTGATTTGTGTATTTTTGTTCTATGCTACAATATTGTAGAGGTCCTGGGATGGTTGGTCTATATTACGCATAAGCAGGTGGTGGGACTGCTCCCCTGATACACAAATGAGAAGGATGATCTCCTCCACAATGCATACATCTTCTAAGCATGGGTATTCTCATTCGGTTATTGGGGTAACTCCTTTGTCCTTGGACGTTCAGCTTCTTTGCTACTAGGTCGGCTATTTCCTCAACATTGTTCTTAGGGTTCGATGTGCTGCTGGCTGAATCTTCACTCTTCAAGCTACCTTGAGGTATTTTCAGGTCTTCTGCTAGGTTGTCTTCTAGGTCTATACATTCTTTCATACACTCCTGCAAAGTTTGAACTCTCTTTACATACACCAGAGATCTTAATGATCCGTTCAATAATCCTTCCAAAAATAATGACACCATTTTATTTTGGGTAGGTCTCTCTTCCACTGGGCATCTGTCCACATACTACTTGAATCTTCTTGCTGCCAATCTCACTGATTCTGTAGGAGCTTGCTTAAAGCTATGGATCAATGATGACGAGTTGTTTTTAATTCCAGACTTAGTGAATTCCTCAATCATTTCTTGATAGACTTGTTCCATGTTTTGAAAATGATTAGGGTCTAATGGCTGGAGCCATGCTAACGTAGTGTCTGTCAAGGTTAGACCAAAAGATTCATATTGGATCAAGAAATCTTCCACTTGTTCTGCTCTGATCACTTGTTTAAATTTGGCTATATGATTGTAAGGTTCACGAGAGCCATCATAGTGGTTTCTCATGCATTTGGCAACTTGAATTGGCCTTAATCTTCTTCCTACTTCGGGCGGTCTAGGCATCACTGGGAAAATTGGTCTTCCTATGGGTATGCCTGGTCCTCTTACTACAGGTGGTCTGACTGGGGCAGGAATTCCATGTCTAGGGTCAACAGGTGGCTGAGGCCGATAATTAGGGTTGTTTGCAGGCATAGCAAACTGTACATGTGGTCTGACCAGAATTTGTGTTTGTTGGGTTTGTTGTGTTTGTCCTGATTGTTGATATGAGTCATTCTGAGATGTTCCAAGTGGGTTTCGTGAAGTAGTGGCTTGGTCTCTTGGGGGAAACACAGGAATATTCTGATATTTCAACTCGGCTCTTTCTGACTCTGTTAGGGGCCAATACCTTCTCTGATTCTTATCCAAATATGTGATGATGGTGGGAAAGTCAGGATCTTGTAACTCATATATAGTGAGTGGATTGGGGGCTGCTTCCCATATTGAAGAGTGGGCTCTAAGGAGATGCTCCATCCCATTGATCAAATACACATCCATTAAGGAGTCATCTTGGGGAATCAAGTCTCCTCTCCAAACTCTAACAACCGTAGATCTCCCTCTAGGTGTGGTTCATTTCCCTCACCATTAGGGTTATGAGCATTGTTTTCTTCCCCATGTTCATTGATGTTTTCGGGGTGTTTTGTAACAACGTACTGGATATCCCTTTTGTCCATGTAAAATCCTCCTGCATACTTGACTGCTAGTCTAGGCACTATGTAAGCCTCTGAAGCTTTCTTCAGTCTGGCCACTGATCGGTTTAGACCATCTAAGTAGATAGGTATCTCATTCTGGTTGGTGTTCACATATTCTAAAGATGTCCGATATTCACCCTCAATGATTGACATCATGCCAATCATTGGCACGGTATTTTGCATGTCCTCTGAAGCCATAGAAATTTCTTCCTCTGACTCACTAGAGGTTTCAGAATAATGTGAACGGCTACTTGGTTTGGCTACACTACCTACTGAAGAGATTACACTTCTACGGCTTCCTAGGGTTCTTCCAGATCTTAGGTTCATCCACTTATAATCTTTGATCAACCCTTGCTAACCTCTATCTTCTAGAATTCTTTACTATGGGTCAGAATTCTAGAGAAATTTGGCTGGGAGATGACTGAAAAAGAAAATCTCAAGTCACGATACTTGGCTCCAAAATTTCACGATACTTGACCTTTGGCCAGAAACGATACACGATACTTCAAGAAAACGATACTTGATACTTCAGGAAAGATGATACACGATACTTAATCTGGGACCACGATACACAATCTCTGAAGGACTCGATACACGATACTTGATCTAGAAATACGATACACGATACCTCAGTACGCGATACTCGATATCTGGACACAGATGATACTCTATACATGATACTTGGTGAAGTATCACGATCAGCAACCATACGATACTCGATACCTCAGAAATCACGATACACGATACTCCTCCGAAGCGATACACGATATCTGGGTGCACACGATACGCGATACGCAATACACGATAAGTGTCGCGATACTCGATACTTCAGGGAAAACGATACTCGATAGTTCAGCTCACACGATACACAATATACGATCTCTGGCAAGTATCGCGATTGATAGAACACGATACACGATACTCGGAGAGACACGATACTCGGAGAGACATGATACTCGGAGAGACACGATACTCGATACACGATACTTGGTGAAGTATCGCGATCGGGCAACCTTGATACATGATCTGAGGGAAGTATCACGATCGGTCCAAAACACGATACACGATATACGATCTTTGGGAAGTATCGTGATACTCAACCACAGGAGATCACGATACTTGTCAGGTATCGCGATACTCGACCGCGGGAGAACACGATACTTGACCCCTATTTCAAAATTTTTTGCTAGATTTTTTGGGTTTTGAATGAATACAGATGTTTTCCAGGTTCTTCTACCCTCTCCTCACTCTCTGTATCACCCAAAACACACTTTCTACCCCCTGTAAGTCCCTCACGATACCTGTCGCAGATCGTTTTACACTGATATCTAATTTTTGAGTGATGAAAATGATTAGCAGACTGAATGGCTCACCTTAAAAGCTCTTTCCCAAATCTCCTATCGCCCTCTCTAGCTCCGCGCAACTCCCAATCGCTTGGCTTATTAGAACGCGATACTTGGCTGGAGACTCCTCACGATACTTGCTCAAAACACAAGTGATTTACAAATGGCATTTTTTTGGGCTTTTATACTTGGAATTTTCCTACTCATAATAAAAAAAACTCAACTGAACAAGGACTGAAAACTACTCTAATGACTTGACCTACTCCCTCACTTCTCCTACTCTACTCATTCTACTCACTTCCCTAGACTAACAACTCACTACACACACTCCTAGAATGTGAAGTAGTAAGTGCGGCTGAAAGTGACTTACCAAAGAAGAGAAAATCATTACTCCACCTCTCGCTTCAATGCAAAAAGCTACTTACCATCACACGAATGCCTCGGTTTGATTCGACACTCCCCCGCAACGGCGCCAAAAAACGTGTGTACCTAAGAACCAACTTAGGGACTTGTGGAGAAAGAGACTATACCTCAATCCCCCTCAAGTGCATATAGTGGGGATTCACACTTTAATTATCAATCTGATGAGTATCAAAACCTAGCCGAGTGTATGAAGACATGCATTCAAGTGATGATCAATGCAAAAGAGTTACTCAAAGAGTGCAAACAAGGCAAAGACTTATCCAAACAAGCTCCAACTGACAGTCATGGTGTCACGATACTTGGTGCAGCAACCAACAATAAATCGAGCTTTTCTCTCAGCTTTGAACTCCAAATATAGCGAATAGCATATGCGTTTCAAAGCTCTTGAGAAGACGCATCCAATGGTGGTATTTTCACTCGATTTTGACGCTTCTGCTTCAAGTTATGAGCAAAATACTGAGTCGTGGGAATGGCCCTCCTACACTTCAGCACTTACTACACTTCACACACACCTTAACTACAGCAAACAAACACTTTCATGGATAGACAACACTTCCTAGCACTCTTTCCAAGCAACACACATGCATATAAACTCACAAAGAAGATGATACAGAGAGGAGAAGACACAAATTCGAATTTTGGTGCTCTTGATTCTCACAATGGCAAAAAGTCTTTACAAAAAGTCACAAATTGACTTATATACTAGTGCCCTAAAATTGGTCCTTTCACACAAGAGACCGGCACTTTATTCACTAAAAGACTAATTTCCTACTAATTTACATGGGTAAGCTACTAATCTTCTGTGGGGATGCATCTAGAGGACTCCTCTAGTGCATTTACAACGGAAATTATATTACAAGAATGGTTATAAAACAAAAATTGGGTGTCCAAATCGGAAAAATTTTGGGGCCCTTCTTTTTCTCTGCCTTGTGCTCTCTTGCTTTGCAACGCTTACCATCACACGCTCATCCTCAAAGCTTGATACCTAGAAACAGTGCCACATTTGGTGTCACTCTAGCACAATGATGAGTATCAATGTGAGGAGATCCACCTCATAATTTTCAATCCGAGGAGACATGAGGGTGTTATGACATCCATGACAAGTGAGCATACAAGTGTGTGAGTGAGAAGCACACCAACATGCATATAGACACACACACGATAAGACAAAGGGATGGAGCAATGGAACCTTGATTCATCCAAAAATGAGATTACAATGTCTTTTGTTCAATTCTCAAAATTCTAACCTAAAAAATGAGCTCTGTAGCACCTTTTATAGTTCTTTCACTAGCTTTGGCATTTTCCAGACCTAGTGTCTGACCTAGTTTAAAATTAGGTTCCTATACTATTTTGGAGGCTCAAATGAGCTCTAAAAATTATGAAAATTGGTTTGTACCTAAAACTAGTACTCCTCAAGCTTAAGGACTCCTCAACTTGAACAAAATGGATTTTGGATTAGTAGAAATGGGATTTACAATGATGTGTAGTGATCAAAATCATTGTTTCATAAGGAGTTGCATTCAAAAACATGTTGGGTCTAATTGTCGGATCTTCTTTGAGTTCCTCATTTGCTTAGTCCCACTTGACCTTCACTCTTTCTTGACTCTGTTTGACTGGTGTGTTGCATGCTTCATTGTCTTTTCAGGTTCCTTGGGCCTCCTTGGCTTTTTTTGACATATGACAAAGGTGTTGGATGCTCTAGGATCCTTGCTGCGTTGTAGGATGTTAATGAGGTAATAACATCTCATGAAATGTGGCGTGGGAGGCTTGGAACTAAAATATTCTAGCACACCTGCTTTGCACCATACTAGTTGAAGTTCCTCTACATTTTGTAAGCATTCAAAATCTTTGGTGAAAAAGTGATACTTCCGCCATACATTATGAATATACTCAATTTCAGCCTTCCACATGTAATTTCCTTCGCGAAGAGGTCCTACCATCTCACTAAAGCAATTGGAAGTCTTGTTGACTTGTGTTGTATGGCCAGCTAGGGGGTCTTGAATTGGAAATACCTAGTGGTAGCCGAGAGCCTCGAGTCGCTCTTTACGTACCTCTATAATAAGAAAGCTCTCAATATCTATTGTTTGCTCACTCTGCTACTTGAGAGCTAGTGCCTGCTATCTCACTCATAATTGGTGGTGGTGACTCATGGTTTTGGATCTCGTAGAAGAATAAAATCACATTAGTATTGTAGCTGAGAAGATATGAGATATTATTCCCCTTGCAATACCAACATGATGTCTATGATGGTTAGTGAGTTAGTAAAGTGATGTAGTATGTATGTGAGTGTATGTTAGGAGGATAGCTGATATTCATAGCTGCATACTTGGGATGTGCAATGCACTCAAAATGCATCTATCCTTATGCAAGGGAATTTACACAATAGGGTCAAGTGGTTTATTACAGGTTTTGACCCTCCAAACTTCCCTTATGGGGTTATAGAATTTTCTTGTGATTATGCTGAAGGGTTTTAGAGGTGAATCTACCTGGATCAGGGACTCTTTAGGTACCCATTTCCAAGTAACACTAAGTGCCATTTTACTTGAGTATGTAGTGATAGTATATTTTCACAGTGGTTTTTGGTGGGATGGGTGTCGATGAGCACTCATTCTGACCTAGGAGCTTATGTGTGACTAGTTGAGCATGCAAGCAGGTCTTAGGCACCTAGATCTATCTAGGATTGTGTTCATCCTTCATTGACCACTTAGGTATCCAAATGTAGATTAATCGCTAAGGTTGAAAATTGGAGTATTCGGCCCCTAGCCTCTTTGAGTTTGTTGTTGGAGTTTGAGGTCTGCGGAAGCACACAAATAGCACAAGGAAGAAGAAGAAGAAGAAGCTTGGGGCACAACACACAATACTGAATGTATTTCCATGAGAATGTACAAAGAAAAATAGTGCATTAGGCTAGTAGGCATATATCCAAGCCGAGGGGGGGGGCAAGTCCTAAAGCGGGAAAAAAGTGCCCCAGTAGTCCTAGTGTGTTCACACACATCACTACCTAAATATATCAACAAATCCTCCCTGGGAGTGATGTAGTGAACAAGGAGCTACAAGTCATGCATAAGGAAGTGCCAAGCTATGCGGAATCAATCAACAAAAGGAAGTAAGCCCAAAGCTTTGCGAAAAGATTCAAACTTCTCCCTAGGTAGAGCCTTTGTGCAGGAACTACAATGTTCTCCATTGTGGGCACATATGCCAAACTAATCTCTCCAGTAGAGAACCTCTCCCTGACATAATGATAGTGCACCTCAATGTGCTTAGTGCGAGCATGGAATACATGGTTCCTCACAACTGCCAATCCACTTTGACAATTTGTGAAGATGGTGGTGGTAGAAGACTGACCAACAGCCAAATCAGCCATAAGGCATCTGAGCCACACACACTCAACAGTCAGTGTGAAACCTGCCCTATACTCAGCCTCACAACTTGAAGTGGCCACAATTCTTGCTCAACCAAGATATACATGAGCTACCAAGCATGAAGCAAAAGCCACTAGTGGACATGCAAGTGTCATAGCAACCAGCCTAGTCAGAGTCAGAAAAAGCATGTAAATCAAGCAGCCTTGGGCTAAAACAATCCAAGTAGTCAGTACCTCTCAAGTAGCAAAAGATGTGCTTAAACACTTGCCAATGCTTGACATCTAGGCAATGCATAAACCTGCTCATCTGTGAGACAACAAACTCAATATGTGGCAGAGTAATGCATAAGTAAATCAATCATCAAATAGAGCAATGATAGAGAACAACATCAAATGCATCTCCAACACCATGAACACTCAACTATAAACCTGTCTCCATAAGAGTGGTAATAGGTTTACAGTCTTCAAGGCCAAAATGATGCAATAATGTGTCAATATATGTTGTTTGACACAAAGCTATTCTTCCATCAAGTTGCATAAATTGAATGCCCAAATAATGATGCAAGTGCCCCAAATGTGACATCTCAAATGAGGCATGCAAATCAGCCCTCAAACTAGCAATATGCTTCTCAATAGGACCAGTGAGAAGCATGTCATCAACATTGACAACAATGATCAAAATCACATCATTTGCATGCTTAACATATAAGGTGCTCTTAGTTGGACTGTTCTAAAAACCATGTGCAATCAAGTAGGCATGTATCTTTTCATACCAAGCACATGGTGCTTCCTTCAAACCATGTAATGCCTTTTTCAACTTGCACACTTGGTTTTCATGCCCCTTCTGCACAAATCCATGGGGCTTAAAAACATACACTTCTTCATGCAAGTCACAATTCAAAAACATTGTTTTAATTTCCAATTGATGTACATTCCAAGCATGATGCGCTACAAGTGAACAGATGCTATGAACAGTAGTCATTCGGCATGTAGGAGCAAATGTCTCACCAAAATCAATGCCTCTTTCTTGCGCATAACCCTTGGCAACAAGCCTAGCTTTATACTTGTCAACTATTCCATCAGGCTTACACTTCAGCTTGTATATCCACTTAGTGCCAATGGACTTCTTGCTAGAAGGCAAGTCACATAAAGACCAGGTACCATTTTTCATGATAGCATCATATTTTGATTGCATAACAATCATCAAATTTTTTGAATTTTGTGCTTCATCAATAGAACATGCTCATTCTCATCACAGAGACTAGAGCCAGCCATAATAGCAATTTGATGCAAAAGAAGCACTATGAGAGCTTGAACGAGTATGATATGACAGAGGTGCATCTAAATTGCTATCATGCAAAGTCTGCACTAGCCATTTTGGCATAGTTTATGCCTCTTCAATATCAGCTCTCTCATCAACAAGTGCATCATGTAAATTTGCATCAGAAATGGACTGATGTGCATCATCACATGAAACCTGTAAAGGTTGAGAAATTGCCTCATTCCAAACAACACTAGAGTGTCCACCCATAAAAAGAGGTAGCAAAGTATCATGCATATCTTTGCAGCTATAGATGTATCCTTAGTACATGAAAATAATGGCTGAATAGCATCTTCCACAAAAACAACATCACGGATAACTAGAATGCATTTAGTATGTGGAGGATACAGGCGATAGCCTTTGCTTTCGGGACTCTACCCAACAAAAATCCATTCCACTACTTTATCATCTGATTTCCTACATTTTTGGTCACACACTAATGCATAGGCTAGAAAACCAAAAACATGTAGGTGAGCAACAGATGGCTTATGACCATGCCAAGGTTCATATCGTGTGATAGACTGCAATGCTTTAGTGTGACACCTGTTAAGTACATATGCTGCACACATAACAACATCAAGCCAAAAGCTATGTGGTAAAGCTTGACTCTTGACCATACACCTCACCATCTCCATGTGTGACTTGTTCTTTGTTTCAACAACTCCATCCTATTGAGGTGTATATGGCACTCTACATTGATGTTTTATCCCACATTAAACCAAAAATTCATTTAAGTCAGAAGACATATATTTTCCCCCTCGATTAGAATAGAGGGTGCCCATTTTACATGCTAATACATTTTTACGCGAAACCAAAAACTGTTTGAAGAACATAAACACTCCGGACTTTGCTTTCAATTGATATACCCATGCACGCCTAGAGAAATTCATCGATGAAAGTCACGAAGTAAAGATAGTTCCCAAAAGAAGGTGTCTACATAGGACCATAGACATCACTATGAACAAGCTACATTTTTTGAGTAGCTTGAACTAAACCATCTTTTGGTAAGGAGGAACACTGCATTTTTCCCAAAATATAGCCTTCACATACATGTTTACCAGGTTCATCAAGTTTTCGCAAAGAGAACACCATTTTTTATTTTTGCAAGAATAGAAAAATAAAAAAATTCAGATGACTAAAGCATGCATGCCAAATATTTGCATTTGACATAGCATGAGAATCATGTACTACACATGCTAAGTCATTCATAGATTTTTCATAGTTTACGAGCTTATATAGCCCATGACATAAAATTCCGAAAGCAATAATGATATTGCCATTTGACAGATCATGAATTGTACATCTGTCATCAAAAAATTTCACAACCAAGAGAATCTTGGCTAAAGCTGAAACTGATAACAGATTCTTCTTGATCCCTCGCACAATGAAGCATCCGGCAATGTAAAAGAACTACCATTAAAAGTAGTTAGAACAATATTACCAACTCCCATAATAAGATAAGAGGAGCTTCTAGTGCATGTGGTCGAATTCCTTGTAGGAGCAGGCTCGTGTGAAGTGAAGAAACTGTGCTGCGAGGTAATATGTTTGGATTCCCCACTATAAAATCACCAAACACCTGAGTCTACTGCAGACACACAATGCTCATGACAAGATGGGTCATAACGTAAATGCCCATTCTTCATTCTGTACAAGATTATTAGACTCTGTTTTAGGTGGAGAGGCCTTTGCAACAACCATTCCAGCCTCTTTCTTCCTTGCATCTTTAGCAACCAATCTTGGACAACTCTTTATGACATGATCATTTCCTTTACAATATTTGCAAAACAATTTCTTCTTTTTTGTTTTCTTCTTATCTCTGCCATCCTTCTTTGATTGTGTAGAATTAGCAAGTTTCTACTTACTAGTAGAAGAGCTCCATTTACCTTTGCCCTTCTAACTAGCCAAGAAAGCTTGATCTGCAACACCCAGAATGGACTCGCTGTGCCTAGATTGATCTTCTTGCAACAAAACAAAGACCAACTCCTCAAATGTTAAGGCATTTGGATTGCTTTTCATTATCAGTCAAAGAGTAAAAATAAAACTTTGATATGAATCTAGAAGACCATTCAAAACAGCGTGCAGAAATGAACTGTCAAGCAAGACTTCATCAGCAGAAATCAATTGCTCCTTCTAATCTTTGATCTTTGTCAAAAAACTATCCATGGAGTCTCCTTCATTCATGTGCTCACTCTCCAAGTCTTTTTGAAGGTAAGCATTACCAGCCTCATTCCTTGCCCATTATAAAGTGGTAAGTGTATCCCAAGCACCTTTGCTATTTTGCAAGAGTGAATGTGAGGAATAATGGCATGTTTCACAAACAAGGCTATCAATGCATGTGCTTGAGCATCTCTACCATCCCAACAAATTTTCTCTACAGTAGGTGCAACAAGAACCATAGCATGAACAAGAACCTGAGAATATCAGCATCTCCAATGCCATCTACATCACCTTCATCAATTGTGTTTGCAAGTGAAATAGGAATTTTTTCAACACCCTAGACAATATTCCACAGTCCTTTTGCAACCAATACATGATGCATCATATAAGCCCATAATGGATAATTTGTACCATCCAACTTATCTCAACAACCAACATATAGAATACATCACTACTTTTAGCCATGGCCACTAACTAAAATACCCTGATGCAGAAAAATGAATGTATCTCAAAAAGTTGAATAGAACTACCATGTTAAGATCTGCCAAACCTGTAGCAGACTTTGAGGTGCTTATATTGAAGAACTGAAACTTGTATATATCTTTGGCACAAAAAGACAAAATTGCTTGCACATGCACTATGATAGTGCATTCAAAGGTCGAAACAAGCTCAGATCATGATTTTTGTTCTCAGTATGTGAACCAAATTTTGTGTGATTCTGAGACTATGACCGGAGGGATGTTGAGGACACGCTAGATGAAGTGGTGACCTGCTTTGATACCAATTGTTGGAGTTTGAGGTATGTGGAAGCATGCGACAACACAAGGAAGAAGAAGAAGATGGGAGCACAACACACAATACTGAATGTATTACCAAGAGAATGTATGAAGATAAGTAGCCCATTAGGGTAATATGCATATATACAAGTCGAGGAAAAAAAACCTCCTAAAGAGGGAAAAAGGTGCCCAGGCGGTCCTAGTGTGCTCACCCACATCAATAGCTAAATATATCAACATTTGTCACATTTTACATGTACTTGTTGTCTTGATAATGGAGCAAGCAATTGCTCACACTTATGTCCCTAGATTTGCTTCGCAACATGAATCACCATGCTTTGGATTGGGTTCTGATTCTAGGATTCCCTTGTTTGCTTTGTCTGCTTCTTGGATTTCTTTACTTGATTCATATTGACAGTCTTTGGAAAAGAATGGAGTTCCATTAATCCTCCAATCATTTCCTCAGTTGCTACATCCTTCTGCATCATAGAGATTTGGAAAAGAACATCTTTTTCTTCATGATTAACCCCTAGAAGGACCAAGAATTGATGATTTTTCCTAGTTCAGCGAGTGCAAGACTTGCTAGTTTGATTGTGATACATTGATTTTTTACATGAACCTAAAGATGTACACTGTTGAGGTTCAAGTTGACAGCATGGTCATAGATCTAATCTTGACCCAAAATGAGAGCTTTTTTTAAATCCTCATCTTGATATACTAGTATTTTGATTGTCATATGGACATCTTGAATGTAGATGGGAAGTTTTACCTCACCCATGCAAGGGGTTTCCACTCTTCCCAATCCTATGAGATAAGCTTCGATAGGATTGATGCACAATTACATATCCTGATAGTAAGAAACTCTAACAGCACTAGTGGCCACACCTGACTGAATCAAGGTCTTGATATTCTTTAAACCCATGTCTTGTCCTACTTCTATGGTTATGAAAGGACATCTATTGACTATGTGGTGAGGGCTAACACTCTTGGTTTTTCACATCGGCATGTGATATCTTAGAGCCTCATGATTCACTGTCCTAGGTTGATCTCTACCTTTTCTCCTCACATGGATATGTTCTAAGGCCTCTGCATGGGCTTCTTCCCAAATTTTTTGTTCTTTTTCTTTGCATTTTTTTGTTTTGTTGAGTTGACTAAACATTTCTTCTGTTAATGGTTCTTGGTAAAGATTCACTCTAGGACCACTAATGTAACTTCCTAGTATGTCACCATCCAAGGTAGCTAACTAGACCACTCCACTTGTTGATATTCTATTGATTATCATAGGTGCATAGCCATGATATTCTTATTTTTTATCATGTTGCTTTAGTGTATATACCAAGACTAGATCTCCTACCTTCAAGCCTTTATCTTTTACATGTGCATCGAAGTATGCCTTTTGTCTTGACTTAGCCGCATAGATCCTAACAATTGCTCTTCTCCTTATCATTCTAAATTCAAGTTCTTGGAAGATAGCTCGTGGCCCATCCATTGATGCTCTTGTGCTACCTTGCATATGGACATCAAAAAATCTAAGGGCAAGACTGCATTATGACCAAACACCATCAGAAAGGGGGTGGTGTTGAGTACCATTTTATAGGCCACTTTGTAAGCCCAAACAACATGATGTAGTTGTTTGTCCCAATTAGAAAATTTATTATTCACAAGCTTAGTCAAAACAATGCATAGGATCTCATTGGTGTTTAATCTTGTTTGTTGGCTTGGGGGTGATATGGGTTGGACTTATTGTGAATAACCATGAATTCTTGTAACAAGTATTCGATGACCTTATTCAGGAAGTAACTACCACAATCACTTCTTAATCTATTGACAACCCATATCTCATAAACACATTTTTGAATAGAAACTTAATTGTGGTTTGTGCATTGTTTTTCCTAGTTGCTTTTACTTCTACTCATTTCATTAGATAATCTATAGTGACAATCATATATTCAGCATGTGACTCTATGGTGCATTATTTTCAATTAGGTTTCCTTTGCAATTGATTCATGATGCGGGACACACTGGTCATGTGGTCTCCTCCACAATTGTAACACCGTTTCACTAAGACCATTCTAGGGGTGTGTTTGCTTGAGACTTCTAATTTTGGAGCTACTTTCTTAGCCAATTCATCTATTGAAATTGATGGTTTGGATGTGAAACAAGTATAACTATTTGAATCTTTATAGATCTTCAAAAGTTCCAACTCATCACCTAAGTTATCCTTAATGTATATGCATGTTTGCACACATTGTTGTATGTTTCTAGGCTCCTTTAACTAAACATAAAATTGTAGCTTTGCATTTAACAAGCCATCCAAGAATAATGCGGCATTCTTGGTTGGTGTGCGTAGCTTTGGAATAGGGTATCTTTCCAAGTATTGCTTGAATCTACATCTTGCTATCGTTACTCTTTCCTGAGGTGTTTGCTTAAAACTATGAATCAAGGATGAGGTATTGTGCCTTATGCCAGTTTAAGAAAACTTGGTGGTGAATGCTTCTACTAGCTAGTCAATGTTCCTGAATCATCCTTAATGTAGTGGTTGAAACACATCAAGGTGCTATTCTTTAGCATTAGACCAAAATCATTGTATTGAGCGAACAAGTCGTCAACTTGTTCAGCTCTTTAACACTTTTCTAAACTCAGCTACATGGTTATATGGATCTCCAATGCCATTGAAATAATTTTCCATGGACTTTACCTATTGTGTTGGTCTCAATATCCTTGGGTGTTCTCTAGGTCTTGTTAGGGGAAGCTCGACCATGCCTCTTTAATGTCTTGGACCTCTCTATCTTGCTGGATCAAATCTATCTGTCTCCAATCTTGATCCATCTCTTCGAGGTTTACAAAGCTTACTTCTGGCCTTTCTCTGGTTCTTTCCTTATGGCTATCATGAATTTGAGAAGATAGGGTATTTTAGTCAGTGATCATGGCTAAAAGCAGTGGTGTATTCCGTATGTTGGTTGTTGAGGATGAGTTGGATGGTATCAATTACCGATTATGGGCTTATATGATGTGTCATGTATTGGTTGCATAAGGACTATGGGATATTGTGCACGGTGTTGAAAAATATCCTATTACACCTGCAAACACAGTTGCTGAAGGTGATGCAGGCAGTGTTGAAGATGTTGATATTCTTCATGTTCCTATTCATGTTGCAGTTCCTGCTACACCTACTACATAGCAAATTTTTTGTGATGGTAGAGATGCTCAAGCACATGCATTGATAGCCTTGTCTCTCAAAGGTGCCATTATTCCTAACATTTGCTCTTGTAGAATAGCTAACGATGCTTGGGATACACCTACCACTTTATACTAGGCAAGGAATGAGGATCTTGTTGCTTACCTCCGAAAATAGTAGGAGAGTGAGCACATGAATGAAGGAGATTCTATGGATAGTTTTTTGACAAAGATCAATTTGAAGGAACATTTGATTTTTGGTGATGAAATGTAGCTTGACACTTCACTTGTGCATACTATTCTGAATATTCTTCCCGACATACCAGAGTTTTTCTTTTGCTCTTTGTTTGATGATGAAAGACAATGCAAATGCCTTGACATTTGAGGAGTTATTCTCTCTTCTATTGTAGGAAGATTAGTCTAGGTAGGAGAGGGCCATTATGCATGATGCAGATCAAGATTTCATTGCTAGAAAAAGGGCAAAGGTAAATGGAGATCTTCTAGTAGTAAGCAAAAATCTGCTAATTCTATACAATCAAAGAAGGAAGACAGAAAAGAGAAGAAAACAAAAAGGTAGAAATTGTTTTGCAAATAATATAAAGGAAATGATCATGTCATAAAGAGCTATTCAAGACTGGCTACTAAAGAGGCAAGGAAGAAAGGGGCTGGAATGGTTGTTACAAAGGCCTCTACACCCAAAATAGAGTCTCTTAATCTTGTGAAGAATGAAGAATGGGCATTTACCAGTGTTTGTAGTTATGAACCATCTTCTCATGAGCACTCTATGTCTACAGTAGACTCAGATGTTTGGTACTTTGATAGTGGGGCAACCAAACATATTACCTCACAACATAGTTTCTTCACTTCACTCGAGCCTGCACCTACAACGAATACTGTCACATGCACCAACAACTCTTCTTATCTTGTTATGGGAGTTGATAAGATCATTTTGACTACTACTGATGGTAGTTCTTTTACATTGTCAAATGCTTTATTTGTGCCAAGGATCGACAAAAACCTATTATCAATTTCAGCATTAGCCAAGATTGTCTTGGTTGTGAAATTTGTTGATGACAGATGTATAGTTCATGACATGTCAAAGGGCGATGTCCTTATTTATTCTAGCATTTTATGTCATGGGCTATATAAGCTCATAGACTATGAAAGATCTATGAATGATTCAGCATGTGCAATACATGATTCTCAAGCTATGTCAAATGCAAAGATTTGGCATGCACACATCGCTCATCTAAATTTTGCTAGTTTGCTATGCATGCAAAAATCTCAAATGGTATCCTCTCTGCCCAAACTCGAGGCACCCAGTACACATGTTTGTGAAGGTTGTATTTTGGGCAAAATGCAATGCTCATCATTCCCAAAAGATGGTTTAGTTCGAGCTACTCAGAAATTGCAACTTGTTCATAGTGATGTTTGTGGCCTTATGCAGACACCTTCTTTTGGGAACTATCTTTACTTCGTGATTTTCAACGATGATTTTTGCAGGCATGCATGGGTATATCCATTGGAAGAAAAGTCCAAAGTATTTATGTGCTTCAAACAGTTTTTGGTTTTGGCTAAAAATATGTTAGCATGTAAAATGGTCAGTGGTCACCCTCCATTCTGATGGGGGGGATATATGTCTTTTGATTTTAATGCATTTTTGGCCGAACATGGGATAAAACATCAGTGTACAATGCCATATACACCTCAACAAAATGCTGTTGCTAAATCAAAGAACAAGTCACTCATGGAGATGGTGAGGTGTATGGTCAAGAGTTAGGCTTTAAAACATAGTTTCTGGCTTGAGGTTGTCATGTGTGTAGCATATTTACGTAAGAGGTGTCCCACTAAAGCACTCCAATCCATCACTCCATATGAGGCTTGGCATGGTTGCAAGCCATCTATTGCTCACATATGTGTATTTGGTTGTTTGGCATATGCATTAGTGCCTAAACAACAACACAAGAAATTCAATGATAAAGTAGTAAAAATGTATTTTTGTTGGGTAAAATTCTAAAAGAAAAGGCTATCATCTGTATCATTGACAGACTAAACACATTTTGGTTAGCCCTGATGTTGTTTTTTTTTAAGATTCTATTCAACCTTTACTTTCATGTACGAAGGAGACATCTGTTAGCTCCAACGACATGTGTGATATTTTGTTGCCTCTTTTTATAGGTGGACAGTCTAGTGCTAGTCTATTGAGGCAACTTCTCAACCTTTATAGGTTTTATATGATGATGGAGATCATTCCATTTGTGATGCAGATTTAACTAATGCACTTGTTGATGAGAGAGCTCATATTGAGGAGGCAAAAATTATGCCAAAATGGCTTGTGCAGACTTTGTGTGACAACAAATTAGATGCACATCTATCATACCATACTTGTTCAGGCTCTCATAGTGCCTCTTTTGCGTCAAATTGCTAAGCCATGGCTATCTATAGTCTCTGTGATGAGAATGAGCCTGTTTCCTTTGATGAAGCACACAAATTTGAAAATTGGATGGCTGCTATGCAATCAGAATATGATGCTATCATGAAAAATGGTACCTGGAATTTATGTGAATTGCCTCTTGGCAAGAAGGCCATTGGCACTAAGTGGGTATACAAGCTGAAGCATAAGCATGATGGAACAGTTGATAGGTATAAGGCTAGGCTTGTTGCAAAGGTTTATATGTAGGAAAGAGGCAGTGATTTTGATGAGACATTTTCACCTACATGTTGAATGACTACAGTTCATAACATATGTGCACTTGCAGCTCATCACGATTGGAATGCACATGAGTTGGAGATTAAAACTGTGTTTTTGAATGGTGACTTGCATGAAGAAGTGTATGTTTTTCTGCCACATGGCTTTGTGCAGAAAGGGCATGAAAACCAAGTGTGTAGATTGAAAAAGGCATTATATGGTTTGAAGCAAGCACTACGTGCTTGGTATGAAAAGATACATACCTATCTGATTGCACATGATTTTGAGAACATTCCAACTAAGAGTGCCTTATATGTTGAGTGTGCTAATGATGTGCTGCTGATTGTAAGGTTGATATGCATGCCTCATTTGAGATGTCTGATTTAGGGCCTTTGCATCATTATTTGAGCATTTCGTTAATGCAAGTTGATGGAAGAATAGCTTTATTTCAAACAAAATATATTGACCCATGTAGGGGTTTGGCCTTGAAGACTGTAAAACCATTGCCACTCTTATGGAGCCAAGTTTAAGATTGAGTCTTCATGATGTTGGAGATGCATTTGATGTTGTTCTCTATCAGTAGGCTATTGGATGCTTGATTTAGTTATGCATTACTCAGTCAAATATTCAGTTTGTTGTCTGACAGATGAGCATGTTTATGTATTGCTCAAGTGTCAAGCATAGGCAGGGGGTTAAGCACATCTTTTGCTAGTTTTGTAGTACTCGACAACTTGGATTGTTTTATCCCAAGGGGGATCACTACCGCCATATTTACATGCTTTTTCTGAACCTAACTGGGTTGGTTGCTATGACACTCATGTGTCCACTAGTGGCTTGTGCTTCATACTTGATAGCTCATGTATATCTTGATTGAGCAAGAAGCAGCCTACTATGGCCACTTCTAGTTGTGAGGCTGAGTATAGGGCAGCTTTCACAATGATTGTCAAGTGTGTGTGGCTCAAATGCCTTATGGTTGATTTGGGTGTTGGTCAGCCTTCTGGCACCACCATCTTCACTGATAGTCAGAGAAAATTGGTAGTTGTGAGGAACCTTGTGTTCCATGCTCACTCTAAGCACATTGAGGTGCATTATCATTATGTTAGGGAGAGGTTCTCTACTAGAGAGATCAGCTTGGCATATGTTCCCATGTAGGAGAACATTGAAAACCTTTTCATGAAGGCTCTACCTAGGGAGAAGTTTGAAGTTTTCCACAAAGATTTGGGCTTACTTACTTTTGTGAATTGATTCCACATAGATTGGCACTTCCTTATACATAAGTTCTAGCTCTTTGTTCACCGCATCACTCCCAAGGGGGATTTGTTCATATATTTAGGTAGTGATGTGTGTGAACACACTAGGTTCGTTGGGGCATTTTTTCCCCTCTTTAGGAGTTTTTCCCCCCGGTTTGTATATATGCCTATTGCCCTAACGGGTTACTTATCTTTGTACATTCTAGTGGTAATACATTCATTATTGTGTGTTGTGCTCCAAGCTTCTTCTTCTTCCTTGTGCTATTTGCATGCTTTTGCAGACCTCAAAATCCAACACAACAATCTACCAAAGTGACGAAGGGTGTGCCACAATGCATCTCATGAAGGAACAACCTATTGGATACCAGTTTTTGGAATTTCTATAGGAATGAATATAACATCTAAGGAATAAGAAGAAGCCTAGGATCAAAAATCAAATTCTATTACTAAGTAATGAAATATAGAACATAAGTAGACCCTTTTAAGCACATAAAAACATCAATGATGAAGAGACTTCTAAATAATGCAAAGAGTGCAACCTTAGTGTCTTCATACTATCACTACCAAAATATAAAAACATGATGTAATCCAAAACTATTGGAATCCTTATGGAGATAAAATCTAAACTCTTAGTAGATGATGATAGAATTCATATAGATGCAAAGAAGTGCAAGAAGATTGTTGTTAGTCTCCTCTTCTTATGCAACACTAGACCAAGTATTCATGATATGTTTGAAGTGTTGAGTGGGTTATCTAAAAAGTAAAAATAAATCCATTGGAATGTAGGCAAGTAGATTCTAAAGTTCATTGTAGGAACCATAGACTTTGATATTCTATATACTTTAGGGGATGGTCTTCAAGGGTACTTTGATTAAGATACAACAAAAGTGCTTTAACAAAATCAATTTTAGATAAAATTATTTCCCAGTATGGATATGCTTTATTGGATAAATAAGAATAAATGAAAAGTGGCACCCTCCACTAAGTCAAATTACAAAACATCTCACTTTTCATCTTGTGAATGATCCACTTAAGAGAAATTATGTATGTCAAATATGGTACTCAAAGTTGCATGACCATTGCAAAGAATCATGTATTTTATGGTGGCAAAAGGCATATAGAGCTCTCTAATCAGTACATCAATGAGATCATAGAAGATGAGATTTTGGATTGGAAATACTATTCTATTGAATAATGTTTTCTAAAATATTCACTAAAGCACTTGGAAACGAGGAACTTAGTTGGGTGGAGGAAACTCAAAAGTGACCCTTAAAATCACCAAGTCAAAGCATTCAAAGCTCAAGCAAAGAATGAAGGATGTGGTTAAATAGAAGCACAAGAATGAAATTAAAGGAGGAAGGAGTCTTTTAGTTTATCCAATCTCAAATCTCTCCTCAAATTAGATATTTTGCCATCTTTTACCCGAAATATATGTAAAAGTGGAATTTTGTATAATTTTGACACTGCTCAGCCTCCAAATAGCCTCTCGACACTATTTCTAAGGCTAACTTGGACACTAGAGTGTGGATAGAGCTATTAAAAAGTCTATATAAGTGAAAGAGCACTCGCTTGTTAGGGTTACTTGTTTGGAGTGAGCTTAGAGAGCTGAAAACTCTTGTCATTTTTTGTAATTGGATTTTTCAATATAGTGAGCTTCTTAGAGCTTCATATCTCTTGTTTACTCGTGAGTGTGTGTGTGTGTGTGTCCACCCATGTTCATACTTGCCTTGCTCTTGCTCTAGGTGCATGTGTTTCTCTCTCTTTGCATGCAAGTCTTCATACCTACCAACGAGTTGTTTCATGGCTACAACATTCTTCTTAATCATGTGTGCTCTTGATCTATGATGATATGGAATTTACACTTTCAGTGTCATTGCCCAAGAGATTTCTTGTCCAATGTATGTGATAATGAGTTTGTACATGTGGTACGTGCTTCTCATGATTTTTTGCATGTGTCTAAGCACATCTCCATCATCTTCAATACTCCCATATAGCTAGCTAGCTAGGTAGGTAAGTAGGAATAAAGAGATTTCAGATTTTAGGATTAGGGTTTTTGAGGTATTAAAAGCTTCATCTTTTAAGTGGTGAAGAAGGTAGGAAATGGAGCAATCAACCATGTGTAACGTGAGGTAAGTGGTCATTTCATGTCTATTTTATTTGCTCAAAGGGTAGAGAACGATAGATCTATGTTGCAAGTAAGTATTACAAGTGATTTAAAGGTGAGTGGGGCAAAGCCAAGCTCAAACAATCGAGCAAACACAAAAAACACAAAGCAATTGCCTTGGTGCAAGGAGGTAATTTTTTGAGTTTTATGAGGGTATATGACCTCCTAGGACATAGATCTACATGTTCAAGAGGTAGTTTTAAGGAAATGAGGCACTTGAGCAAGTTTGAAAACTCTCAGTTGTCTACGAAGAAGCACTTTGCAGAGCGATTTACTCTTTCCAAAATTCTCAAAATTGATAATTAAGCTTAGACTTGTTGGTTCTTAAGGCCCACTATGAGTAAAGAGACAAAAATGAAATAGAAGCATGAGAGAGAATAGAAAAGACTATAGAGAGATGAAGGAGCAAAGCTCCACACATATTCAATACATTCAAAAATATGAAGTTCATGAATGTTACAAAGAAACATAAGGATTGCATACTAGGTTGCCTTTATTTGATCGAATAATAGAAAAATACTGAATATGTTCATTTTATTTAGGGATTTTTGAATAAATGCGAATAAAAAATCGGGTACACATACATTTTTTATCACAAGCACTTTTGATCAAAAGCGCTTTCGATCAAAAAGCTATTTCTAAGCAAAATAAAAAATATATATATATCTTTTCATTCGATCAAAAAGCTTATTTTGCACATACTTTCTGACAAATTCTTAGAGATCTACTACTACCATACTAGCCTTAGAGACCTTTTCTCATCATATCATTCAAGTATTGCTCTATTTTTTATTTCTTTTCTATTTTATTTTATGTTCATTGTGTGTCATGCATATGTTATGATTCGCATATGTCTCTCTTACATACATATATATATATATATATATATATATATATATATATATATATATATATATATATATATATATATATATATATATATATATATATATAATTTGTATTTATGCGATTGGTTTTATGTATTCTAATCATCAATAGTATACATGTTCGACTCACGAACACATTTTTTACTTGTATACTTTGATGAATAAAATTTAAAATAAACCACTACCATGATTGTCTGACTCACGACATTGATTCTTACTCTCATAGTAGTATAGGACTGAGCAATAGATCTATTGAGATTGTTTGAATCACTACCTTGATTCCTACTCTCTAAATAAAATAGGGAGTGTATAGGGACTTTCATGATTGCCTGATTCTTTGATTCTTACCCTCACAATAGTCACTTAGATTTCTGTGAGCATAATTATAGTGTAGATCATAGGGTGTATATAAACTATTGTGATTGTCTAATTCTTTGACTCTTACTATCACAATAGCTATATACACTCGTGTGACAACAATCATGCATAGTATAGTGAGTGTATATGAACTATTATGAATGTATGATTCTTTGAATCTTACATTCTTAATAGTTACATAGATTCACTTCAGGGTGATAATTAAACTTTCTATCTAATTATAAATCTACTTATCTAACTTTCTATCCATATTTTTAAGCATGAAATTATTCATCTATGTTTCTACTTATCTATCTATATTTATCTATTTATCCATGCACTTTGTCATCTATCTATGTATCGATCTATCTATCTATTCAATTATCTATCCATTCAATTTTTCATGTATCGATCACTTATTTATTTATATATATATCTATCCATCTATAAATATCTATCTATTCAATTATCTACCCATTCAATTATTAATCCATTATCATTTATTTATCTATATATAGATCTATAGCCCTATATTTATCCACCTATTCAATGATCTATCCATTCAATTATTAATCTATTTATCATTTTTTAATCTATATATAGGTCGATCTATCTATATTTATCTATCTATTCAATTATCTATCCATGCAATCATTCACTTGTTTATCATTTCTTTATTTATATATTGATCTACCTATCCATACACTTATGATTTATCTATTTATATGTGTATTTAAAATTTATTTAAGTATCTATCATTTTATTTATGAGTTTTATTCTTGCTTTTTATGAATTAGATTAGTGTTGAAAGGTTTAATATCAATCAAAAGTTTAATTTTAACTAATAGTCTATTTTTATATTTGCACAGATGGCAAGTAAAAAAAATAATCATGAGTGAAGGTTTTTGGAAGAGTTTTTCTGCTCATATATGTATGGAATGCGAGAAGACCAGATCACAATAGCAATGGATACATCAAATTACAAGGATTTCATCGAACAACTATCTAGAACAACATACAACTAGATGAACAAATGTCCAAAGAGCTCACTTGTATCTTTAGAAAAATAGTAAAAGTAGAAGAATCATTGGCATTGGATATCACAAAAATGCCATAATTTATCAACAAAATCAAATTTGTCGATTTACATTACCAAACAATGAAGAGAGGAAAGAGAGTGAGACCTGACACTATTGAACAAGTAGAGAAGCCAGCAATAGAAACAACAGTAGAAATACATGTGAATATGGGAGATCAAACATCAAATAACCTATGTTTGATCCCATATTCATTTGTTCATTTCAAAGATGCAATTCTCATGGGGGAAGGATAATATGAAATGGTCCATAAAGTCAGAATAACCCACCCGAGATTCATCAACAAAATCTTTGCAAAAAAAATTATTTAAATAACATGGTGGTGACTTACAAACACGAGAGAATGAAGCTATGGATGAGGCCACCATTTTACCTATTATGCATGGTGGAATAATTATTCCACTTGCAGTGACCAGACATCATAGTGAAAGCCCATGCCTCATTTCCAGATTATGGAATGGTGGTACCTAGACATGTGGCTTGAGAGAATGAAAAAAACCGTATTTAAATGTACCACAAAGCAGAAACATCAAAGACACACAAGGAGATATAGCAACATTGAAGACAAATATCTGGAAGTTAATCAAAGGATCCCTGCAAATAGTGCCATTCCTACACACTTGTAATATTTCGCGTAATGATCTCCATCCAGGCAAAATACTATTGCATTTTGAAGGTGAGCAATCTTATATTGGACTATATGACTTTAGAAGAGCAACACATTTTTCCACAAAAAGAATTTGTCCAAAGCTAGCTGATCTCAAAATATCAACTAGAAAAGAGTGGATTTGAAAATATTAATGGATTACACAAGAATGCATATCCATTAGCCCTCCACCATTCAATAAAACTTAAGAGACTTGTACGACTTCAATAATCCTTTTGAAAATTTTGAAATACATAGATTTATATAATTACCCCATTTATAGAAATGGGTTTTATAAGTTTAAATATGCATTAGAGCTAGCATGTGATAGAGATGTATCAAAAAGAGCAGACACACATCAATTATTTATAGTATTCCCTAATCTTTGAAGATATCCATTAGTGATGGATTAAGACCACATTGAAAACAATGTTTGTCAAGAAACATGTTTATTAATCAAACATCTTTTTTATCATTGTATCAGATCTAATTGTTTATTAAATGTTATAATAAGTTCTTTGAATTGGCATGTTTTATGATACATGAAGTGATAATGTGGATTTAATATGAAGTGATTATGATAGATTTGGATATGAAGTAACTATGAGGGATATTTATCTATATATCTAGCTATGTATTTATCTATGTATCTATCAATCAATCAATCAGACAATCAATCTATATTTCTTTTCGTATATCCATCATTCTATCTATCTATTTATTTATTTATTTCTCACCATATATACATATCTATCAATCTATTTATCCATTAATCACCATATTTATCTATCTATTTATCTATATATCTATTTAAATGATGTGGATTCATTTGAATTAAGTGAATTGGATGAATTATATGGATTAAATGATGTGGATTCATTTGAGGTAAATGTAAGGTTTTTATTTTGTAGATTTAAAAGTAAAACATGGCAAGAATGCTGAATGTGAATAATGACCTTGATCATGCTAAATCTCAAAGGATTTTGTCTAAACAAAATGCTCAATTTGTGCAATCATGATTAGCATTATTCCACCAAGATTTAGAACCAGATGGATTAGAAGGAGAAACATTATCAATGAAAGAAGTTAAAAAGCTATGTCCAAATCATTTTGCTTGTGATGTTCTCTTTTGGGTTATAGAAAAGGTGAAAGAAACAGAACAATGAAAGCTTTCTGACTTACAACATAAAGGATTAGCAAGAACTTTATTGTGACACTTTGTTCAAGTTGAAAGATCATTACCAAATAAAAAACAAATAGCACTATATTTCATTCAAAACTTTTTTGTACAAGATATTCTTCACTGACGTGTAGATTGGTTTGATCACCTGAAGATGGAGGTATAGGTTTGGGTTGTTTTCAAAATCATGTAGAATCTTGTAATCAAGGACATGAAGAACAGCTTCCTCAAAAGTGGCCCTATATTTTGCTACCTAAAGAACATAACCTTATCCATGATTTATCATCCTAGGGAGCAAAAATATACAATGAATGATTAACAATTCTTAGATTACAAAGAACAATTGATGATCAACAAAAGAGAATTTATGTTTTAGAAAATCAAGGGAAAAAATTACAAATATCTCTCAACATATATGAGAACAAATATGGAAGAATATCAGAGGCATCATCATCTTTTGATCGGTTTGCTACCAATGAATTATTCAATCAACAAAACACTAAATGGACAAGTGTATGCTCGTACTTGCTTCTTCTCGTATAGGGCCAGTGTTGGCAGTATACGAGAAGAGGCAAGTACGAGCATACAAGCAGATCTAGCACTAAGGCAACCCTTTATTTTTTTCAAAACCCTTACACCATTTAAAAGTGATTCTCATCACTAAAAACCCCTGTAAATACCATTTTCACCTTTTTGTAGCTCCATTTTGTACAAGTCGAGGAGTCCGTGAGCTTGAGGAGCCTTAGAAGTAGTTGCCTACCAATTTTCGTATTTTTTAGACCTCGTTTGAGCCCTCAAATAAGCCCTGGAACCTAATTTTTAACTAGGCCGGACACTAGGTCTGGACAGGGCCAAAGCTAGTCAAAACTATAAATAGAGCTAGAGAGCTCATTTTTTAGGGGCTAGCTTCTTGTAGTTTTGAGCTTGTATGAGAACTTTGTTGCAATAGAAGTGATTCCATTGTCTTACTCTCTTTGTTCTTGCCGTGTGTGCGCGTGTGTGTGTATGTGTGTGCATGTTAGTGTGCTTCTCACTCACACATTTGTGCCTTCACTTGCTCGAGGTCTTCATACCATCCTCATGTCTTCCCGGATTGACATTAAAGGAGGTGCTACTCATCACTGAGCTTCACCAAATTTTGGCGCCGTTGCCGGGGATTGGAGCTTTGAGGACGAGCGTGTGATGGTAAGACGTAGAGAGGACACGTTGGAATGGTAAGTAGTCGGTAAATTTCTGATTTTTCTCCATCTCCATCTCCATCTTCACCTCCTTCTCCATCTCCACCTCCACCTCCTTCTCCACTACATATTCCCTCTTCCTTGTCATTCCCCTCATTTGTTGTGTGCGAGTTTGAGAGAGAGCGAGCGTGTGTGTTCTTGTTTTGTGTGTTTTTGCATGTTTCTTGCAGGTTGCAGCTCCATCATCATCTCCAGCAAGCTCAGCAGGTACGGAATCTGTCTGCACAGTCCCCGAGGCGTCGAGCTCGAGCTATCGCGACACTCCGAAAACTTCACCCAATCATGGTGATACATAAGAAGTCTGCCCCCTATCACCCACAAGCTAACGGACAAGCCGAGAGCACGAATAAGATCCTATGTAACGTATTGATGAAACTTGTAAATAATAAACGCTCTGATTGGGACAAACAACTTCATCATGCTGTTTGGGCATATCGAGTTGCCTACAAAATGGTACTCAATGCCACCCCATTTCAGATGGTCTTCGGACAGAATGTCGTGCTACCATTAGATTTCCTAATTCCAGCTTTAAGAGTAGCCCAAGAGCATGATTGGAATGGACATGAGTTGTCCTCTAGGATCTTTGATCTAGAACGTTTAGGTGAGACGAGGCTACGAGCAGCAGCAGGCATCTATGCTGCAAAGAAACGGCAAAAGGCATACTTTGATGCCCATGTGAAGGATAAGGGCTTGAAAGCAGGAGATCTAGTTTTAGTCTACACATTGAAACAACATGCAAGAAAGCTAGAAAAGAGAGGCTACGGACCTATGATCATCAATAGGATCTCCACGAGTGGAGCAGTACAACTAGCCACTTTAGAGGGGGATGTTCTCCCAAACTATATTAGCGGATGCAGAATCAAGCTGTATCAGGAACCCCTCACGGAGGAAATGCTAAGTCGACTCAATACTGCTAAGCAACGTAAAGAGGAGGAAAAACGAATTCGAGAAGAAGCACAGGCAGAGGCCTTAGAGCGTATCAGACGAATGAAGTTGAGGAGACAAGGGAGGGATCAGCCTGTGACTGACACTCAAGAGTCTCTAGGCTATCACATGGCCATGTGTGAGACTTCAGGTGAACGTACCCATAAGATAGTGGACCGACGACCTTTCGTGACCCTAGAAATAGGACAAAGAGACAGCACAACAAGCGTGAGAGCATTAATTGATTCAGGAGCAGCCACAAGTGCAGTTCGGCTTTCTTACTGCCAGCAGCTGCAATTGGAGGTAAAACCCCTAGAAGCATACCTGATAGGATTAGGAGGTGTTGAAACCCCTTGCATGGGAGAGGTGGATCTTCCCCTCTACATACAAGAGGTCCTCATGCCAGCAAAAGTGCTAGTGTGTGAAGACGAGGATCTGACCGAACCTCTTGTCTTAGGCCAAGACTGGATCTATGATCACGCAGTCAACCTCAACCTAAGAAGTGGACTTCTTCAGGCTTGGGTAGGCCAAAGCCGCCTCACGATTGAATTAGAAATACAAGCACTCAAACCAATAGAACAGGCACCAACTCCTGGTCCCTCCAGGAATCCACATGAAGATAACAATGTTGTTCTTGTACAAACTTCTATGGTGCAGAGGATTGTCAATCTTACTGAAGGTACAGGAGCCAATAAGGAGTTCCTAACTGATCCAAAGAAGGTTCTAGACGAGCAGACCAAACACCACTCGACACGAAGGAGGCTGCTGATCAAGAGGCAGGAGCACCAACCTGTGCAACACGGAGCACCTCGTGGCGCGAAGCAGATCTGGATACGCAAGGATGGAAAACCCACAACTCTAATAGCAGACTCTCAAGGAGACAAGAAACTAGCCTCACCGTCAAGGAACGAAGTGAGGAAGCCCCCTAGGATAACCCCTAGGCATACCATTTCTATTTGGGTTCCTAAGCGGTCAATGAAGGCCACCCCTAATGCTAGACAGATATGGGTGCCCAAGGCTTGCTTACAAGCCCAAATTACTTCACCTTCAGACACTAGGATGAAGCAACTTTCACAAACACTCGTGGCCAATAACTCAGAAAATGAAAAGATACCTACACCTCTCACTGTCTCCACTCCCATCAACCCTAGGAATGTCTGGAAATGGGTACCCAAAAGGTCCCAAATACATCACACTCTCATCCAAAAATCTTCACCTGTCCTTAGTTCTAAGAGCTACGAATCCTCTATCAAAGTTTGGAGAATTAAACTGTGTACTAAACCCCCTGACCCAATTCTATAAATCCGTCTACTCTAACACAGGAGCATTCTGAGCCCATTGCATAACCAAAGTATGCATCTAGGATGACACTGACCTCTAATCACCACTCACATCTATCACAAATACTTCACCACTAACCACTGACCTCCGGGATTGTCATGTTAGTATTGTGAAGGGAACACCATTACGTCTTGTTTCCTATGCAACACTAATGTGCCTTTCTTCTTCCAGCAGATAAGCAACCTACTCTCATGGCAACAGCGGCAGGCACAAGCTCTCAGGCAGGCTCTGGTGCTCCAATCAATTGGGATGTCATGCCGGTGGAGGCCCCACCAACAGCTCGGCCTGAGGAGTTCGTAAATGTGCGGAGAATTCCTATTCCAGATCCACCAAATGGCCTAACTGAAAGAGTGAAGGGGCATTCTCACTGGTTCAATGAGATGCCAGGAGATTTGGTAGACGCGGATCACATCTGGGAATCCAAGATGGAATGTGGAGGAGTGTGGTGGACCTTCCAGTTCTTCTCACGAGAATTCGAAGCATTGCAAAATGCAGCTCCACTTCAAGATATCTGGCAAAAAGCAGGATTACAAACTTATTTTAGTGCAGCTCTGCCTAAACCTGATTTCCTCAGGTGCTACTACCTAATTGCCACGCTGAAGCCGACAGGGGATAAAGATCATTCAGGCACATTTTGGGTGCCCTCCTTGTCAAATCTGGAGGAAATGAGGAAGTTCGAATTGAATGTTACTTTAATCAGGGAAGCACTTCAGATGTATGGGACGCATGTACCTTCTGACCGCGACCCCTTGATACCTGAGTTGATGAAAAGCAATAGAATCAAGAAGCTAAAAGAAATGTGCGCCCTCACCCCCAACATCGCCATACCTTTGCGGATGTGCCTCCAACACTTCGCATTCCCAGCTCAGGACCGTTTCACCCAACCTCACAAGAAAATATGGTATGGGCTATATCTAGCAGAGACTGGAAGCTTGCCCATTAAGATGCCTGTATGGATCTTGGACCAAGTGTATGAGGCAGGCAAGCGGGGAGTGAGGAAGCCTACTCTACATGGCTGTTGTGCGCTTACAAGAATTATCTATAGATGTCTTGCATATGATGTGCCAGTTGCCAAAGCCCTAAAATATGCACAACTAGAGTTGTTCAAAGGGCGGAAGTCAGGGAGCCAGCCTGCAAAACGAATGCGTGGATCGCTCTCCCAGGTAATGATCCCTCAAGAAGCCACGACCGAAGCTTCTCCCAGACCAAAAGCTCAGGTTGCACCTTTCACGATCCATCTTCAAGGAGTTCAAGCTGGGGAGGTGGTACAACCCGCTCCATCGGCCCCTCCACTACCTACCGATGCAGAGTTTGCATCTATGGCCACCTTCACAGAGGATCCAAACTTTGATTTTGAAAGATTCCTGCAGACGGTCCCTCTATCAGACAGTGAAGATTCCCCTGACAATGTTGATTCGGGAGCATCAATCCAAAGAGAACAGCCACGGGGCGAGACCAGCAGAGTACATGGGGAAGAAGTGGCACAACATCCTCATGACCCAAACACAAGTTTAGGAAGGTGCACAAAGAAATGAACCAGAAGACAGTGAAGAGGAGGCCCCTGCCTACACGACACAACTCAGACGGCTGTACAAGACAGTCAAGCAGGTACAGAGAAGACATAAGATGACAGAAGAGGCGAATAGAGCTCTAGTGAACCAAATGCTTCAAACCGAGAATGTCGACTCACATTTTGTGGAATCATTGAATCTATTGGCAGAGACATGTGGGATCGGGGAAGCATTGAGGACAATGGTCTATCAGGAAAACCCTACCTATGATCAACGAAGGATTGATACACGGCCACGACGAGGGAAAATGATTCAAATGGAAGTCTCTACTGCCTTGCCTACCATAATTTCAGAAGATGTTCACATGACGAGCCCAAGTCCCACTGACAAACAAGATGTAATTACTCAGGTACCATCTCCACCGTCACCTTCCATTCAACCCTCAGAACCCTTCTCCACTAGCTTTTCTGAACAACCGATATCCACCCATCATGAAACCATTGTACACACCTCTGTTTTTACATCCTTCCCCTTACCCACATCCATCATTTCCACCCAAATTTTTGAACCTCGCACCGGTCATCCTGCCACCGATCAAACCATAATCGGTCACCCTTCCTATCTCCCCGCCCTTGGACAACCACTTGCCACTAGCCAGACCTCATCCCATCCTTTTCCATTCACCCACACCCAAACCCTATCCACCACTTCCCTAGTAACTGCCTCACACTCAACCCAAGTCACCCAACTGTCATTCTGGACGAACCTTGTAAATATACTCCAGCAGGTGGATAATTATAATAAAAAGTCCCTGTCCCAACCCCACTCCCCCACATTCACTGCCACCACTATCACACCACCCACCATTCCTGTATTCACAGTTCACGAATCACACACTCTCATGTCCGATCCCATGGACATCTCACCATCCACAGGATCACCCACCACCACTGTTATTCCAACATCACCACGTGTCATTTCACTCACGTCGCCATTTCCAAACACTGTAGGCACAACATCCACTTTTCCCTTTCCCATCTCCCGACCCCTTGCATCTTCCACCCTCACCCCTGCACCCACCTCATTTAGTCATGCACTCAACACCATGCTCGAAGCTACTACCCAACTTAAACAGGAATACAGGTTATTAGAAAAAAACAATAAAGAGCTCTATACTTTGTCATCCCACCTCCAGGCACGTGTCACTGCCTTGGAGTTGTCTAATACGGAATTACAGCAGGAGGTGACCGCCCTCCAACAATATCAGGTGGAGCTCGAGTTCACACATACAGAGAAGAGTAGGGCAACGGAAGAACAACTTAGAGATCAGCTAGCCCGTAATGCTAGACTACAACGAAACATGGCTCTACTCCGACGCCATTTAGCGGCTGCTCAAGAAGAAAACAAAAGACTACAGCAACAAAATCAAGACAACCTCGAAGCAGCCATGGAAAATACTCCAGGGGCACCCATCGACCCTGCTAAATTCCAAGCCATCCCCTCAGAAAACATACAACAAATATTAGAAACCTATGCCAATCTCTTAGAAGCACATGATCAGCTTGCTGACCAAGTCAAAGACCTACAGAAAGCCCAAGTGCCTACACCACACCAACGAGAACCTAAAGAGATGGCCAACGCTGCAACCTCACCAGAGCCAGAATTATCAGTAACCAATGAAGTACTTGAGCTACGGCAACAGGTTGCAGAACTAAAAATTAAGTTGTTACAGTATGAACGACCTCCCTCCCCACCTGATCAAACCATAGAAGAAGAAACAGTAGTCATTCCAGTGGAGGAGACATTTGAAGACAATTATGAGCCTCAACCCCTTCCAGGAGGCAGAATTACGGAGGAAGGCCAGGATACATATGAGGAACCCCCGTCAGCATGGATGAAGCAGGTAGAGGAGATGGGCCACACTCACGAAGAGCGCGTAGCAACTCAGATGCTAGCAATGAAGGCCATTGAAGAAACCATACTTCAATCTGAGTATTTCAGGCACCTTGCTCCTAGACGACTCATCACGAGCTCAGAATTACAATATAAGCCATATTTTGTATTGTTGGCCGACTACAACGTAGAGATCAAAAGAGTCACCAACAAGTGCCCTACTTTCGCCACCCAGTTCGAACCAGAAGATATACCAGAGGCAGCCAGAAAAGGGGCGATTTTCCAACCTACTTGGAGGCAAAGATTACTGGAAACATACCCGGAAATGCTGAGAACATGGGATCACGCTCCCATGCATTTGAAGTATAACCCTTGTTATGGGCCAGTACAAAGAAGAAGATCATGGAAAGCCTTCGCCATCAAGGTTCAGAACAATGTAAACTGTAGAGAATGGCTTAATTACCCTGCCATTGCACCCCCAACCGGCACCCCCACAGTATCTTACATGATTGCAACCATCAGACATTGGATGCCACGCCTCCACCCCATGCCAGATGTTGCTGCCCAGATGATGCTCAAGATATTCGATATGATGCAGGTGGTGCTCAAAACTTTCCGCAATGTATGCCATATTCAGCCTCCGATTCCCGGGTTTGTCAATGGAAATTATGACCTGCTATATGATATGAGCACCACCTCGAGCATACGCGTTGCTTATGCATGGCACGCACGCATCAGATATCTCCCTGCCTGCTATAAGCAAACTTTCGATGATATGTTCACCACAGGGTTCTGGGAAGCACACTTAGAGGTGTTCGCGCCAAGGCCCACCCATTTGTTACACCTCTTTGCATGCAAACAAACGATGCACTCAGAACTCTACACAACGCCACAACCGGACATACCGGGTGCAGTCAATTGGGAGACCCTCCAGAGAGACTTGGTTCGGGGACTACGCATCAAGGAACAAGAAGTGGCAACCGACCTCCTGCAAGAGTACATTGATCAAACAGTGGAGCAGAGGTCTGTCAGAGGCGACAGACGCTAGGGGGGGGAGAGTGTTGGCCGTATACGAGAAGAAGCAAGTACGAGCATACAAGCAGATCTAGCACTAAGGCAACCCTTTATTTTTTTCAAAACCATTACACCATTTAAAAGTGATTCTCATCACTAAAAACCCCTGTAAGTACCATTTTCACCTTTTTGTAGCTCCATTTTGTACAAGCCGAGGAATCCTCGAGCTTGAGGAGCCTTAGAAGTAGTTGCCTGCCAATTTTCATAATTTTTAGATCTCGTTTGAGCCCTCAAATAAGCCCTGGAACCTAATTTTTAACTAGGCCGGACACTAGGTCTAGACAGGGCCAAAGCTAGTCAAAAACTATAAATAGAGCTAGAGAGCTCATTTTTTAGGCTAGCTTCTTGTAGTTTTGAGCTTGTATGAGAACTTTGTTGCAATAGAAGTGATTCCATTGTCTTACTCTCTTTGTTCTTGCCGTGTGTGCGCGTGTGTGTGTATGTGTGTGCATGTTAGTGTGCTTCTCACTCACACATTTGTGCCTTCACTTGCTCGAGGTCTTCATACCATCCTCATGTCTTCCCGGATTGACATTAAAGGAGGTGCTACTCATCACTGAGCTACAACAAGCCACTTTTTGTAATATTTAGAGTCATCACTTTATGATAAAGACATCATTTTTGCAATTGAATCTAACCAAAGTATTCAGAATACATCATTTTCTTCATTTTTAATATCATCATCTATTACATGTACCATGCCATCTATTTCTTCCAAGTCTGAACCATCATTGTGATCTACATCTAAATCATTGATCACTCTATGAATCATTTGTTAAACTTTCATGAGTTTGAAATTCTCCAAATTGTTTTTGTGCTGTTGTAGAAGCTATCTTGGTTGGAGCATGTAACAAATGCATATTACAAAAAACATATGTCAAATAATTGGCACGTGACACACTTAAGTGATTTCTTCATTTTGAACGAAGAAAATCATATGTACTTCAATTACATTCACAACTACCACTTGAAGTTGTACTCAAAGAACCCTCATAGCTATATGTTGCAACTCCACTACTTCACCTACATACTCTTTCCACCATATAGGAGGTAGATGCTTTTGAATCGCTTCAAGGTGTTGTAGATCTCCAAAACATCCTTCTCGATTTACATAAGCTACTCTCTAGTGGAATGCATCTTGACCATCTGTGCCTAGAAGTAGTAATTGACATGTGGTTTTGAATTTTTTCACAACCTCTTTGTTTGTTGCTTGACCATTGAGTTCACATGTTGGATCCAAGACAAATGTTGTTCCATGTAAATGACTATGCATTTGCATCCATCTTTTCTCTTCTAACGAGACAATCATGTTTTTTCTCATAATGAAAAATGATTAAAGTCTTTTAGTTTTTGAATAGCTTCTGACATAATCCAATAAACTTATCCTATCACAAACGTATCGGTATCAACAATTTGTAAAAGTTCCACAAAAGGTTTAGTGATATCGACAATTTTGTCAAGATTATGCAAAATATTTTGTAACTGTATTAGATACATACACTTCAAATCTACAAATCCATAAGAAGGATACTTCTCTAGCCATGCCTCCCATGTTTGATCCACAATCATTTCTACAAGTGCTAGCTTGAATTTCAATAATCCACTAAGCACAATATAGGTTGTTGCAAATCATGTAGAACGAATATGAAAATTGATGCTCTCAGATAAATTTGACCACATGATTTTCATCTAATACACTTTGTTTATGAAAGATAATCTACCTATATCTTTCAATAAAAGATTTAGTGGATGAGTTGTGCATGGAACCCAAGTAATGCCTTCATACTTGTTTTGTACTACAATTCTAGCACTTCAAAAGTTACATGCATTATTAGTCACTATCACAATCATATTCTTTGGACCATCCACACAAGATATAGCGTGTTCATATATCTTTACAAGAAAAGCTGAACTTTTCTCTTTAAGAGAAGTATCAACTACTTCCAAAAACATACTTTCCTTTGGACATATAAGGATGAAATTAATCAATGGCTTCTTTTGACAACTTTTCCATCCATCTCGTACTATTGTGAATCCATACATGGGTACATAATCAAGAACTTTTCTTTTTAAAATAGCTTTAGTTCTTTTCTTCACTTTATCTACATACTTTTTCACATTGTATTGTAATCAAGCATGGCGAATCCTTCCTATGCAATTGAAATTAAAGCATATTTGAAACTAAGATTACAAATAACATTGAAAGGAATCCCATATGCTAAAAATTCTTGACTCCATTTAACCTGAAGCTCAAGACAATCTTGCTTATCAAAAGCTATAGGTATTGTGTTCTGTGACTTAGTACAAACAAAGCATGGTGACACATTATTAGATCCACCATTTTTACTACATTCATTGGATCGACTTTTTCTTGACGTAGCTGGAGAAAATGGAGTACATGTATCTTGATTACTCTTGAAAATAGTTTGTGATACTTGAGTAGAAATATCACAAGGATCCTCTGTTGTCATTGATACATCTACTCGTTCTTGCTCTAGATCTAGACTATTTGGAAAGTACTCTGAACTACTCACATGCTTTTAAATCTTTTTTATGTGATACCTTGAGATTTACATTTGTTTGCATAACTTGCAAAGTGTACCCATATATCACTATCTAGATTAGATCATCCTACCACATCATTATGTCTACTAAAAAGATGCTCTTTTATTCGAGTTGCATTGCCAACATAGTGATGTCCACAACATTTGCATTGTAGTGTGGATACTATTTTACCCTCGTGATGAATAATCACATATGAACATTCTTTTCCCTTCCCCATAATGCTTGCTTTATGAAGATTTTATATCTGCAAAAAGACAACATAAATTGATATCAAATAAGATATACATTCCACTAAATATATATCTTAAAATATATACAAAGTACTCTGAATGTCCCTTAAAGTTTTTCAATCTATTAATCTATGTATTCAAATATCTATGTGTTTATATTTCTACCTCTTTATATAAATAGATAGAGTTTAACTCATAATCATATGTGCAGATACACTTACGCATACTATTGTGAAGTAAGAATCAATGTTGAGTCAAACAATCTTAATAGATTTTAATTCTCCAACATACACACACATACACTTACACATACTATTGTGAAGCAAGAGTCAATGTTGATTCAGACAATTACTGTGAAGAGATGGATAGGTATGTGCTTGAAGATGAAGAGGTGTTGCAAAATCCTTGATCTACACCAGCCAAATGAACTCCAGGAGTATATAATGGGCCCTTTTAGCTTGCCAATGGATGTATTAGACACCCAATGTACCTTGGAAGATCACTCTCAAAAAGATAGATCAAAACAGATAAGTTGGAGTTAGCTCAGAGGTGAAAACTTGCTATTCTTGGTTCATACACTTGTCCAGTGTTTTACATAATTCTCTGAGCACAGCAGCAATTAGCTCAATTCCTCTTGGGGAAGTCTAGGCAACTTAAAGAGATAACTTTCAAGAGTAATCTCATAAAAAATAATGAACCACACACTGAGAATGAGTTTTAACAAGTGATGACATCATCCCGATTTTCACGGGCTGCTACAGAAATAGACCAGTGAGCCGAAAAATCAACATAACTCAAAATGTAGAAATTCAATGATTATGAAAATTTGTATGGTTATACTAGACAGTAAGCTGAATCGAACAAGCTTTAAATCACTGAATGTGGATACGTAACCACTGAGAAAAACCTCTGACAAGATGAGTGAAAAAGTCGGGTACCTGACAGAGAAGTGAAGATGAACAGACCCTGTTGACTTCAAATGAACATAACTGAAGATTTCAACATCCAAATGACATGAAAATTTTTTAGCATATACTAGACTTATAGAGATAACTTTACAAAGTTAAATCACTGAAAATGATGCACCAAGCTCAGAGAAAACATCTCTGCAAGATGACTGAGAAAACTAAGAGTAATGGCAGTGAGTAGTACACTTCACAAGAACATGGAAAGATGAAACCAAATAATCATGAAAATGAAAGTATATTGCTTGTACAATACAATGACTTACTGATACATATGTGTGCCTTGTAATCACACCTTGATATGGCATAAAGCTCAGCTCTTGGAGGTCTTCACATAGGTCTCTCTAACCACGACTAAAATTGCCATCTATTTATAGTTGAGTTTGGGAGGCTAACTTCCCTCAATCACTCTCCAATCAATCAATGATTGATTTGATTCTCTACCTACCACAAATCACAAATTCGTGGCTCCTCTTTCCATTCTTGATCAAGTGGACTCAACCACTTAAGATTCTCTTACTTTTACATTAAGTAAACTCTTCAAAAGTTACAAGAGGTAGTTCACAAGTGAACTTTACATAGTCTTCTTTTTAAAGCTTCGTCTAAGACTTTGTGAGACTCAAGCCAATACTTAGGCTTGTCATAGACTTGCTCCAATAGCTCCCCCTCAAGCCAAGTATGCTTGAGGTCTTCAATCTTCCAAGATTACCTGCAAACCAGTCATAGCCTTGAATTTGCAAAGCTTTGTACCATCCAATGCTTTGGTTAAAATATCTGCACATTGTTGATGAGTGGACACATATGATATTTGAATCTCTTTGCTTAGAACCTTCTCTCGTACATAGTGATAATGAACTTCAATATGTTTAGTCCTTGCATGAAAAATAGGATTAGCAGCCAAGTGAATAGAACTCATATTGTCACCAAAAATAGTTGGAGTTCCAAACTCCAATCCAAGATCTTTGAATAATGTCTTCATCCACATAGCTTCTTGTGTAGCTATGGCAAGACCTCTATATTTAGCTTCAGTAGAAGAGAGAGCAACTGTGGGTTGCTTCTTGGATGAACATGAAATAAGCTTTGAACCTGCAAAGGTAAGATAACCTGAAGTGCTCCTTCTATCTTCCTTGGAGCCAGCCCAATCTGCATCAGAAAATAGCTTCAAACCTAAATCAGATACATAAGGATAATAAAGTCCTTCATTTATGGTTCCTTTGAGATACTTGAGAATCGTTTTGGCAGCATCCATATGTGGTTTCCTTGGTGTGTGCATAAATTGGCTTAGCACACTCACACTGTAACATATATCTACTCTTGTCAATGTGGCATAGTTGAGACTACCCACTAGACTTTGATATGATGTGATGTCCTCTATGAGTTCACCTTCATGTGAGCTCAATTTGTGATTGACCTCCATTGGAGTACCTGCAATCTTACAATCTTGCATCTTGAATTTTGCCAACATGTCCTTAATGTACTTCCTTTGAGTGAGAAACAAACCATGATCTTTGTAGACAACTTCCAAACCTAGGAAGTAGGTAAGTGAACCCAAATCACTTATCTTGAACTCTTCTCTCATCTGATCTTTGATCTTCTTCATACCATCTGCATCATTTCCTGTCAATATAATATCATCTACATATACACATAGGTAGATGACCTCGGAATTACTCTTTTTAATAAAGAGTGAAGGATCTGCCTTGCTTGGTTGAAAGCCTTTGTCCTGCAAGAATGAAACAAGCCTGAAATTCCAAGCTCTTGGAGCTTGCTTGAGACCATACAATGCTTTGTTAAGTTTACACACATAATCAGGACAAACTTGATTCTCAAAACCAGGTGGTTGTGCCATATATACCTTTTCTGTTATCCAACCATTCAAAAATGCATTCTTTACATCTAGTTGAAGTATCTTCCAATTCTTGGAAGAGGCAATACTAAGCAAAACCCTAATAGTAGGCATCTTTGCCACAGGAGAGAAGGTCTCCTCATAATCAATTCCCTGAGTTTGTGCAAAGCCTTTTGCTACAAGCCTTGCCTTATACCTGTTAATGGAACCATCAGAATTCTTCTTGAGTTTATAGACCCATCTTGAGCCTATTACCTTCATGGATGAAGTCTTGGGCACCGAATCCCAAGTGTTGTTTTCCTCAAGTGCTTCAATCTCTTCCTTCATTGCATGCTTCCATTCTGTTTTTGCTTTGGCCTCTTCAAATGATGATGGCTCCTCTTGGTTTATGTCCTGTGCTATGTAGATAGAATGTTTAGTTACTAATGAGGTGTCAAACCCATACCTTTCTGGTTTTTTCTTTTCCCTCATAGATCTTCTTAGGCCATGATGTGATGATTCTGCCTCATGTCCAAGTTCCTGCAATTTTGCTTTAGCTTTAGACTTCCATGCTTTGATCTTTTCCATGTGAGATTCTTCATCATCCTCTGAGGTGTCTTGTTCTTCAATCTTTGATTGTTCTCTACCAAGCTTTGGAAAATCTTCTTCAAGATCATATGGTAAATTGATCTTCCTGCATGAATCTTCATACCATGAATTGTTCTCATCAAAAACTTCATCTCTGCTTACGAAGAATCCTTTGTTGGTAGGGTTGTATAACATGTAGCCCTTTTGATTGTTGTCATATCCAATAAATACACACCTTTCTGCCTTTGGATCCATCTTGCCTCTAACCTGTGAAGGAACATGAGCAAAAGCAATACATCCAAAAATTTTACAATGATCTAAGCTTGGTCTTCTTCCATTCCAAGCCTCATATGGAGTCATCCCATCAAGGGATTTTGAAGGCAACCTGTTAATCAAGTAAGTGGCTGTAGATACAGCCTCAACCCATAAGTAATTAGGTAAATGCTTTTCATTTAACATAGACCTTGCAGCTTTAACAATTGTCCTATTCCTCCTTTCTGCCACTCCATTTTGCTCAGGAGTGTACCTTGTAGTTACCTCTCTTTTGATTCCTCTTTCTTGAAGAAAAGAATCAAAATCATGGGAGAAGTATTCTCCCCCTCCATCTGACCTTAGCCTTTTTAGTGATTTACCTGTTTGATTCTCCACAAGAGCCAAATATCTTTTGAAACATGAAAAAACTTCATCTTTGTGTTTCATAAAGAATAGGATAGTCCATCTGCTGCAATCATCAATAAAGGAAACATAATACCTTGATCCAGATATTGAAGCTTCCTTGCTAGGTCCCCATACATCTGTATGAACCAAATCCAAGAGATCTCCATGCATATAACCTTTCTTCATGAATGGTAACCTGTGAGACTTTCCAAATTGACATGCACTACACTTATAAATCATATGTTGTTTTGACAAATTAGGAAGTCCAAGTACACTTTGGTCCCTGCAGATTTGCTTTAATGACCTTTCACCAATATGTGCTAACCTTTGGTGCCATACTTCCAATTCTGTGAGTGTCTGACTACCATAATTAAAGAGAGCAATGTTTCTAGTGTCCTGTAATTCAAATGTGAACAATCTACCTGTCTTTTCACCTTTTGCAATTCTTCTGAATCCTTGACTTGGATCTTCAACAAATGCTCCTGCTTTTGTGAACTTGACTTGCAATCCTTTCTCTACTATCTGCCCAACACTTATCAAATTCTTTGTAATGGTAGGGACATAGAGTACCTTACTGAGTAGGTTGATGTTTCCATCAGGTGCTTTGACATTGCCTATGTTCTCCACAGGATGTTTTGTATCATCTCCTGTTTGTACCTCATGCTTATTCCTTGGATCTTCTAAATCTGATAGGAGTGCCACATTTCCTGCCACATGATTTGAACAACCTGAATCTATGTAGAAAACATGCTCATCAGATTTACCTTGTGGCATAGCCATGTTCATGATCAATAATGAATCCTCTTTGTTTCAGTCTTTTGTGTAGTTATTGTAGTCTCTCCTTCCTTTGTAGCCTCCTTGATAGTTTGAATGATTGTAGTTGTTGTAGTTGCCATGGTAGTTGTTGAACCTTCCTCTTGAGTAGCCATAACTTCCTCTATTGTATCCTCTGCCTCTTTGATTCCTGGAATTCCTAAAGCAATTTTCAGTTGTATGATTAGTTAATGCGCAAATAGAACATGAGTTGGAGTCTTGGGATCTCCCCCTGCCTTGTCTACCTCCTCTTCCTCTACCTCTGCCATGTCTTCCTCTACCTGCATAGTTAGCTTGATATGTACCTGCTTCATCATCCACTTTCTTTGCCTTTCCTTTGTTATCTTTAGACTTGCTTTTATCCGTGTATAAAGCTAAAGATTGATTACCTTTAGAGCTTTCTCCATTTTTGATAAGCTTTGCCTCTTGAGTAAGTAGTTGTCCAATGAGTGTGTTGAAATCAGGTACATGCATGTCCATGTACAAATCCATAGCTGTGGTGAATGCTTCCCACTTATCATCTGCCTTCAAGCCATTGATGACCTGCCTTACAATTTGCTCTTCATCTATTACCTCTCCAATGCTTCCCAACTGATCCGCTATGTCCTTGAGCTTTGTGACAAAATCAGTCACATTTTGTTTGGGAGCCTTCTTGAGAGTTGTGAAATCCAGCCATAGTTGATGCTTCCTAGCTTTGGTACTTGAAGAAAAGAAAGCTTCAAGTGCATCCCACACTTCCTGAGATGTCTTAAAACTTCTAATGTGAGGCAACAAAAAATCTGAGATAGAGTTGAGGAGATAAGACCTTGCAAGTGCATCTTTGGAGCACCATGTGCTCAATCTTTCTTGCTCTTCTTGTGTTGGTTGACTTTTGTTCCTGAAACTTGGCATAACTTCATCTCCAGCCACATAACCATATAAACTTCTACCTTGGAGATAAGCTTCCATCCTTAATGACCAAGCTGAGTAGTTACCTCTGTCCAATTTGTCAATTGATGAAGGAAATCCATCTGCCATGTTGTCCAACCTTGCTCTGATACCACTGTGAAGAGATGGGTAGGTATGTGCTTGAAGATGAAGAGGTGTTGCAAAATCCTTGATCTACACCAGCCAAATGAACTCCAGGAGTATATGGTGGGCCCTTTTAGCTTGCCAATGGATGTATTAGACACCCTATGTACCTTGGAAGATCACTCTCAAAAAGATAGATCAAAATAGATAAGTTGGAGTTAGCTCAGAGGTGAAAACTTGCTATTCTTGGTTCATACACCTGTCCAGTGTTTTACATAATTCTCTGAGCACAACAGCAATTAGCTCAATTCCTCTTGGGGAAGTCTAGGCAACTTAAAGAGCTAACTTTCAAGAGTAATATCATAAAAAATAATGAACCACACACTGAGAATGAGTTTTAACAAGTGATGACATCATCCCGATTTTCACGGGCTGCTACTGAAATAGACCAGTGCGCATAAAAATCAACATAACTCAATATGTAGAAATCCAATGATTATGAAAATTTGTATGGCTATACTAGACAGTAAGCTGAATCCAACACGCTTTAAATCACGGAATTGGGATAAGTAACCACTGAGAAAAACCTCTGACAAGATTAGTGAAAAAGTCGGGTACCTGACAGAGAAGTGAAGATGAACAGACCCTGTTGACTTCAAATGAAAATAACTGAAGATTGCAACATCCAAATGACATGAAAATTTGTGAGCATATAGTAGACTTATAGAGATAACTTTACAAAGTTAAATCACTGAAAATGATGCACCAAGCTCAGAGAAAAAATCTCTGCAAGCTGACTGAGAAAACTGAGAGTAATGGCAGTGAGTAGTACACTTCACAAGAGCATGGAAAGATGAAACCAAATAATCATGAAAATGAAAGTATATTGCTTGTACAATACAATGACTTACTGATACATATGTGTGCCTTGTAATCACACCTTGATATGGCATAAAGCTCAGCTCTTGGAGGTCTTCACATAGGTCTCTCTAACCACGACTAAAATTGCCATCTATTTATAGTTGAGTTTGGGAGGCTAACTTCCCTCAATCACTCTCCAATCAATCAATGATTGATTTGATTCTCTACCTACCACAAATCATGAATTCGTGGCTCCTCTTTCCATTCTTGATCAAGTGGACTCAACCACTTAAGATTCTCTTACTTTTACATTAAGTAAACTCTTCAAAAGTTACAAGAGGTAGTTCACAAGTGAACTTTACATAGTCTTCTTTTTAAAGCTTCTTCTAAGACTTTGTGAGACTCAAGCCAATACTTGGGCTTGTCATAGACTTGCTCCAACAATTACAACATATTTTATTTCTAAATCATACACTCACACACACTTACATATACTATTATGAAGTAAGAATCAATGTTGACTCAGACAATCACAATAGATTTTAATTCTCAATCATACACACACATACAACTTACACATGTTATTGTGAAGTAAGAATCAATGTTGAGCCAGACAATCACAATATATTTTAAATCCTTGATCATGCACACACACACTTACACATACAACTATGAAGTAAGAATCAATGTTGAGTCAAACAATCACAATATATTTTAAATTCTCAATCATGCACACATAAATTTACACATACTATTGTGAAGTAAGAATCAATGTTGAGTTAGGCAATCATAGTAGATTTTCATTCACAATTATACTTATATGCACATACACATACTATTGGATGAAACTTTGTTGGATCCCTTTACAATTCAAGGGATTTGAGAAGGTGTTAATAAGTCTACAAGAAAAAGCCATTTAGAGACCTAAAAAGCTCTAGTTCACTGTTAACACCTTCACAACGCTTGAATTACAAAAAGGAAGTCAAAAACTTTTCCAACATATACAATAGATTTTAATTCACAATCGTACACACACATACACATGTGCATACACAATTACAATAGATTTTCACTTACGACCATACACACGCATACACATACACATACTATGGTGAAGTAATAATCAATACAAAAAATCACAAAAAAGTTTTGCTCACAATCATTCACACACATTCATATATTATTGTGAAGTAAGAACCAATGTTGAGTCAAACAATCACAATAGTTTTTAACTCAAAATTAAAAAAATAAATATTTTTCTTTATTTTTTAATAGTAAAAGACAAAATATTTTTAACAAGAACTTATACCTTGTTCTTTGTATGAAATTGTAATTTCACAAAAAACAAAGTAACTCTGATGAGGTATAATTTTGAGGGCATTGAAATGAATATTTTTCCATCGAAAGACTTTTCAATCGAAAAAGTTTTTTATTTGAATTTTTTTCGATCAAAAACATCTTCGATCGTACTAGTTCTAGATTTTCATGCAAAAAATATTTGCTCATATCCAAATAAGCTGATGTGGCATTGAATAATTTGGTCAAATAATAAGGGTTCAATCATAATGAAAAGCAAAAACATATATGAAAAATAAAATTAGGGTTTTTTTTGGAAAACTCAAAACATGTCCAAATCTATAATATGATATATCGTTAGAAAGCTATTGAGATGTGCTTTCCAAATATGTAAAAAATATTTGACCAACTTTGACCATTTATACCCTTTCTTTGACCATGGTTGACTTTGTTGAAAATTGATCAAAAATGATAATATGTGCAATTTTTCTTGTGGAAGGTTGCATTTCCAACAATCCCCTCCTAACCTAATACAAGGGGAATATGCTAGGCAAAGTATATATGTTCTATTGGATAAAAAATATTGCAAAATGACGATGCTAGTTGAAACGTGGTTCTTATAGAGATCTTGCCCACTAAACATAACAATACATGAGATTGTTGACATGAAGAGCACTCCATGCTATAGAAAAAGAGAACTCCTAAAAGTTTTTCATATGCTTCTATCATCCAAATATTGGCATGGAACTATACAATTAGGGATGGATACTCTTCATGAAAATGAGATATGGGAGCTTGGGCCTAGGCAAGATGACATGAAAGTGGTCACAAATAAGTGGGTCTACAAGATCGAAAGGAACTCTCATGGATCTAGACTTTTAGCTAAGGGTTTTACCCAAGCACATGGAGTAGATTATGAAGAGACATTTACTCATGAGGAAAAAATGAGTATTGTTAGGATGATTGCCTTTGTAGCTTCTAAAAGGTGGAAACTATTACAAATATACATTAAGAATGCTTTTTCTAAATGGTGATCTTGAAGAGGTTGTTTACAATGAACAACACATGGGATATGATGACCCTAGAAAACCTAATTTTGTATACAGACTCAAGAAATCTTTGTATGGACTCAAGCAAGCACAAAGGGCATGGAATCAAAGGCTTTTTGAGTACCTTATTATATGTGGACATGCAACAAGTGATGTTGATCCTTCATTTTATGTAAAACAGTTTGATGAGAAGTCTGTGTTCATATGCATATATGTTGATGATTTAATCATAACAAGTGATGATGATGCAGGTATCAAGGATATCAAGGCCAAATTGGGCAAGGAATTTAAAATTTCAGATCTTGGTGTGCTAAATTACTTCTTAAGCATTGAGATCGTATATGCCAAGCATGATTCGTATCTTATGCAAAGGAAATACTTACTTGACTTTCTATATAGGTCTGATATGAGTGGTTGTAAGCCATTGAGACAACCAATGGATTGCAATTTCAAGCTAAGAAAAAAAAAGGGTGCTAAGCTCAAAGATGAGCATGTGCATAGAAGTTTGGTTGGGTCTTTAAATTATGCTACCATTACTATACCTGATCTATCTTATAGTGTTGGAGTGCTCTCAAAATTCATGCATGCACCCAGATTTGATCACTTGAATGCAGATCGAAGGATTATAAGGTACATCAAGGGTACTATCAATGAAGGCCTCTATTATCCATATGATTTTGATTTGAAACTAAAAGGTTATGGAGATGTTGATTGGGCTAGCTCCAAGGATGATAGAAGGAGTACCTCAGGATACAAAGTGATGCTTGGGAAGATTTGTGTATCGTGGATGTCAAAGAAATAACCCAAAGTTGCATTGTCTTCCACAAAGGTAGAATATAGGGCTCTTGCTCAACTCAAATATGAATTAATGTGCTTTCAAAAGCTCTTAAAAGATTTGGATATTCAAGTTGGAGTTTTTCCATTGCTTGGAGATAATATCTCAAGTATCTACCTTGTAAAGAATTGGATGCTCCATGCTAGGAGCAAGCATATAGAAGTGCATTATCATTTCATAAGAGAAAAGATTATGTATAAGCAGGTGGATATTCAAAATGTCAACACGAAGAAGAAAATTGAAGAACTTCTTACAAAGTTCTTGGATGCCAACATTTTGAGATATAGTCATTTTTTGGCATCATGGTATTTATTTCACTCACCATGGCTAAAAGCAATGATAGAGTCTATATGTTGGTTGTTGAGGATTAGTTGGATAGTCCATTAACTATTGTGGGCATATATGATGCATCATATATTGGTAGCAAAAGGGTTGTGGAATATTATGCAGGGTCTTGAAAACCATCCAATTACACTTGCAAATATAATTATTGAAGATGATGCGGATGCCATTGAAGATGATGATCTTCAAATTCTTTTTCTTACTGTAGTTCATGCTCCACCTACTATAAAGCAACTTCACTAGGATGGTAGTCATTGAGCCTCACGGTTGAGCATATCTTGAGCTCACTTATGTATGAGTAAGTCATTACATATCCTTTGTATCATACTTTCATTAGCACATATAATTTGATACATTAATTCAAGATTACTTGTGGTTACTATTCTCTACAACAACCTCTTCATTTTAGTGATCTTACACAAATGATTTCCTTGTGTGTACTTCATCATTTGCTTTAGTTTACCTGTTATAGTTAGAGTGATCAGTCTACTATCTACATATCAAATTTCATCACTTTTGGTTCTTTGAATCTTGAGTTATGAAGTGAACAAGCCTATTGTGTTGGCACACTTCCTTGGTCCTGAAAAGTTGGGTTTGAACCCCTGCTTTCTTAAGCTCATTTCTCAGTGTACACTCACTTTAAATTCATGAAATGACTTGTAGTTGTTAGCTAAGCCCTTGAATTAGAAGTGTTGAAAAGGCCTCGATTCAATTTCTATCATGGAGTGGGAAAAATGAGTATTTTTGTGAGCAATTCAAATAAAAAAATAGCAAGTTTTTTCACAATTCTTTTATGTGCAAGTTATCTATTTTGGTACAAACTTTTGGAAATGATATTCCAAAGCACATAATGGTTTTAAATGCATATTTGGGAAGCTAAAAGAGTCTAGTAAGGATCTTGAAGCCAACTTGGTAGGTGTAGAGCAGGAGTTTTGCAACACTAGCTCATCTCTGGACTATATCCAACCATCTCCTCACAAACATGTCTATGAAGGCTATATTTTGGGCAAAGTACAACATTCTTCCTTCCAAAAAGATGTTTTAGTTGGAGTTTCTCATAAATTACATCTTGTTCATAGTGATGTTTGTGGTTCTATGCAAACACCTTCTTTTGGGAACTACCTATACTTCATGACTTTTATTGATGATTTCTCAAGGCATGCATGGTTCTATCAATTGAAAGAAAAGTATTAAGTGTTTGTGTGCTTCGAACAATTTTTGGTTTAGGCTAAAAAGTTTTCAGCATGTAAATTGGGTGTCCTCTGTTTTGAACGAGGGGGAGGGGTAACATGTCTTCTTATTTTCATGTATTTCTTGTTGAATATAGAATAAAAAACTAGTGTATAATTCCATATACACCTCAAAAAAATGGAGTTGCTAAAAGAAAGAATAGGTCTCTCATGAAGATGGTGAGGTGTAAGGTTGAAACTCAAGCTTTAACACATAGCTTCTAGCTTGAAGCGGTTATGCGTGCAACATATTGACTTAACTGGTGTCCCACCAAAGCACTACAATTGGTCACTCTGTATGAGGATTGGCTTGGTTGCAAGACATATGTTTCTCATTTGCATGTCTTTTGTTTTGTCTAGCATATGCATTAGTTGTGAAGAGGTGATGGGATATATATAGAGATGAGTGGGTGTTTGCCCGAACCTGATCTACCAACCAATATAGCTTTAGGAATGCCTAAATTACTTCCTTAGCTTCCAAAATATGCATAAAGAATCACCAAGTCAACATCATTCTCAAATATTTGCATCAAAATAGATAGGTTTGCACTTCATAAGATTTGAAGAAACATTCTATTTTAGGAAATGAAGTCAGAGTAAGATGCTCGAGCTCACAACCTAGTATTAATTGACTAGAGAGATTTTGCACACATCTAACCAAAGCATTTGGCTAACTAAAGAAACTTATTTTATGAATTTAGCTGGACTATACACTGAGCAATGTGTAACAAGTCCAGGGGATCACCCCAACTTTTAAGGAACAAGATGAAGTGTAGACATAGTCACCGTAAAACATTCATAACTCTAGATCTACTAATCCAATGAAAATGAAACTTCATATCTAAGCTCGTAAAGGTCTTAAATAAGTGATCCAAGTTAAATTTTAGAAATTAGGTACTCACACATAGAGAAATGAACCACAAAAGTTGGTTGCCTACCTCAAGTTAATGTAGCATCACACAAAGAATGCATACTCAAGATAAATGAATCATAATGTATATTGATATTGCACATATGATATAAGCGAGATATGGAGGACTACTCTTGTTTGAGGTTAGTATAATGAATGCTCAAAACCATAGCTCAAAACTCTTAGAAAAGCTCATTCAACCCCACAACTAGAAGATGGTGTATTTATACATAAATTTGATTTTGAATCTTAATGAGTCATCCACCTAAAAGTGGAGTTAAACTTTAGGAATGGTTTGAATTTTGAATCCAAGTAAAAGTATGGGATTCTTGCGTCCATCCACGAGATTCCTTCTACTTTTAGCTTTTACAATTAACCAAGATAAGTCCAAAAATTGAAGTTTTACAATCATAGGTTCACATGACTTTATATAAATGAAGTGGATAATGAGAGTAGTCCAAGAGCTTAAAGCGAAACTCTTAAGCTCCTTCTTACACCAAAAGCTCCCTCTTAAGCCTAAGAATCTTGACTCTTCAATCCTTTGAAATCTCTTTTCATCCAATCATCTATTTGAACTTGTTTAGCTTTACTCCATCCAATGCCTTTGTTATCATATCTGCACATTGTTGATGCATCGATACATATTGTTAACGGGTTTCAGGAATAAATCAACTACACGGTTCTTTGGATGGTCACGGGTTTGTATTATAGAGGCCCTATGATTATTTTCCCAAAGAAAACATTCACTGCATAGAGTTACTCATCACTTTACTCTCACTATCTACCGACAAACTTGTAATTAGCAATTTATCTGCCAAACTTTCTAACAACATATGGAATACGTCACCGTGATAAAATTATGAAGAATCATTAACGCAAAATAACACTGTTCCTCCACCGGCGATTTACGTGCAACCATAATTAAACTTATATCCTCCTCAACAAAGTATGGCACAAACAAAATTGCCGAAATGACTTAATACTCAGAATAGTAAAAGATCAATACACCAGTGTAAGTAAAACTTGCACTAAAACGACCAAGAGGTGCACCACACAGACCCACAATCCAACATCTTGCTCTCCTGTTTTCATTATCAAAAAGTTACAAGTGTTATGCTACATCCTTTTGATGTGCATCATTTCCAATTACATTTTCCGATAATTACAATTACATTCCGGTGGCCTAATACTAGCACACATGGTGGACTCAAACCCAGAATTGGTTAATTACAAAAATAGCTAAGAATCATTGACAATGCCTTAAATTCACATAGCGCAAGCTAATTTAAAAGTACGTGAAATTTTTTGCTTCAGTGACTCTAACGTCTCTTGGAGAATGTGCATTTTGACCAGATGAGCATCTGTACGCACCGAACTAGAAGCAATGACTTGTGCTAGAAAAACTTCACTTTGGTTCTGCAAGACAACTTCTTGGAGATAGAAATCATTAGCGATGGCTATGTCTCTGCATAACTTGGCATCAACAATCTCTACATCAATTCGTGAAAGTCGATCTTGCTGAATACCTAATTGCTTTTTGCGACGGTCCAACTCCTATTGTTGAAACTGCATTGTCCTAATGAAATCTTGGTGCTCCTTTTGAATTGCTTCAATTTCTTTCTTTAACTTAATTGTGCGATTGATTTCTACATCGAGCATTTGACCTTTCTGGAATAGTTCTTCTCTAACCTATTTTCACCTTGTAGTGCTTTGTCAGATAGTACCTTATAGGCCTGTTCAAATTCTGCAAATTTGGTGCGAGTATTCGCCAACTCACAACTGAGAGCTATCATGGCATCATCTTTATCAGTGAACGTCTGTTTGAGAAGAGCAATCTCTGCATCTTTAGCTTAGATAACCTCATCCTTAGCTTTAAACTGTTCCTGTAATAAACATCGAGCGGCCAAAATCTCTTCTTGTAGTGGAGTGATATCTGCCTCTAAGATAGAAACCTTCGATTGATATTCAGTGCGCTATCCGCAATGGCCACAATCACTGGGGCGAAGTAGGGATGACATTCTACTAAATTCCAAGGAAACTCGATGAATGCCAGCAAACCGCGAGGACAAAGGAATTCAATGAGGTCAGGGGAAAGGCCAGCACAAAATGTGGTGATGTTTGCAAGAGCTTCCATGGCATAGAAGGCAAGCAGAATGTAGAGGATTCATAATGCACAATGAACGGAGCGCAAGTAACACAATAAAGAAAAAGAATATGAGGACACTGGTAAAGTAGAAAATGCAAGATGAAATCGTGCGTGTAGAACATAATCATCACAAGTGGAGGGAAACATGCATGGATCATTACTACAAAAGTGCATTAAGGAATTCCAAATCATGGAGGACAATGACAGAACACGGATAATTAATGAAAAACGGAAGGATTACAGTGGTATGGTCAACTAGAAAGTGCATAGCGTAGCTAGTGGGTCAAAGATACCAAAACAAACGTGATCCTAATGAAGGTAAGTAAAAAATATACAAAGTTAGGGAGAAGTGGATGGCATACAATACAGACGGAGTTTAGATCCATTAATGGTTTAGGGAGTAGAGTGCCGATCAATGTAGATAACCAAAAAGTAGCCAAACCAATCTGTTCTACAATGCAGTAGGGATCGAACCAACAAAGCTTGAACTTTCCCATCGATTGATTAGACTTGGCATTGTAAAAAAGAACCAATTGCCCTACTATAAAGAAAGGAGTCCTTAGGAACCGATCATAGGTTTTAGGTTGTCGCAATTGAACTTCCTGAAGAACCAAAAAACTTTCTAGAGGATGTTCATCAAAAGACCGTAAAACATCCAACGGGAAAGGGAAAGAATCTTTGGGTAATAACTTGTGCTCCAATGCCACCCGTAAGCTGGGTACAACCAATTCCATAGGTGCAATTGCCTCAAAACCATATGCCAGTTTAAAAGGGATACTTTCGATAGAAATTTTATAGGTAATTCGGTAAGCCCATAAGACCAAAGGAAGAAATTGATCCCATCTTTCCGGGTACTCAAGAACAAGTTTCTTGAGCATATTAAGAAGGGTTTTTTTAGTACTTTTGGCCAATCCATTCGCTCAAGGATAATAAGGAGAACTAAATCTATGGACAATACTGAAGGCTCGGGTTAAAGCTTGCATTAATGTATTAGCAAAATGAGTGCCTTGATCAGAAACAAGCTCCAAAGGAAGCCCATAACGAGGAAAAACATCACGAAGTAAACATTTAGTGACCACCGAAGCAGTTGCGGACCGTAATGCCCAAGCTTCAACCCAACGAGTAGCATAATCGGTACAGACAAGGATATAACGGATTTATAACAATAGCAAGAGGTGTAATAGGACCAATAAAATCCAATCCCCATTTTTGAAAGGGCTCAAGGGGAAGGACAGGCTGAAGTGGAAAATGGTGTCAGTGTAAGGCTTGTCCAGTACATTGGCAAGCATCACACTAGTGAACATAAGCAGCAATATCACCATGCATTGTGGGCCACCATAATCCAATATGCAAGATTTTCCAGTACATAAGGTCTACCAAAAAAATGCCCACCGGAAGGAGTGGAATGAGCCATTGCGATTACCAAAGAAACTTCATGGGGAGGAATACATCGTAAGAGCGCGCCAGATGGATCTATATAATACAATTGTCCCACAATGATGCAAAATCGACGACTATACGTAGCCAATTTACGACAAGCTAACGTCGAAATAGTATTTGGAGGACATCCGCTCATTAGGAGAAACATGAGGGTGTCATAATATGAAGTTGAGATAGGTAACACCTGGGAATCATTCTGAACTAAATCAGTCACATAGATGGCTGGAGTGGTATCATCAATGCCACCGAGAGGCTCACCGGAATCCAGTTGAGAAAGGAAATCTGCAAGAGCATGTGTTGATCTAGGGTGATGCACCACCTTGTAATCAAATTCTTGAAGCAACAACACCCACCAAGCTAATATGCCACCTAAATGTTGTTGTCGCTTAAGATAAACCAAGGCCAAATGATCCACATGGAAGGTAAATTTGCGTCCCAACAGATAGTGCCAGAATCTTTTCACTGAATAGACTAGACCAATGCATTCTTGTTCAATAATGGAATAATTATGTTAAGCACCTGCTAATCATCAACTAGCATAATAAACAGGACGAAACCACTTGTCATGTTGCTTCATTAACACACTACCCATTGCAATATTAGAGGCGTCCACGAAGACATGGAAAGGAAGTTGCCAATTAGGAGCTTGTAAAATAGGAGCTTGTGTAAGAAGAGTTTTCAGTCGATCAAAAGCTAGTTGACATTCATGTGTCCACACAAACTTTCAAGGGTTACTAGTAATCAAACGATTAAGCGGTATAGCCACATGAGCGAGCCACCGGAGATGTCGACCATGCCACCGTATTCAACCAAGGAATTACATAACTTCCTTTGGTGTCGCAGGAGGGGGTGAATTCAACACCACACAAACATTATGAGGGTCCACTTGAATTCCCTGTTGTGAAATAACATGCTCGAGTTGCTTACCACAAGAAACTGAAAAGATGGATTTGTTGAGATTTAAACAAAGATGGAACTCCCGACACTTGGAAAAGCAACATCTGAGGTGGTAAGGGTTCCATCGGCAAACTTGTAATTAGCAATTTCACAACCAAACTTTCTAACAACATACGGAATACATCACCGCGATAAAATTATGAAGAATCATTAACGTAGAATAACATTGTTTCTCCACTAGCGATTTATGCACAACCATAATTAAACTTATATCCTCCTCAACAAAGTATGACAAAAACAAAATCATCGAAATGACTTAATACTCAGAATAGTAAAAGATCAATACACCAGTGTAAGTAAAACTTTCATTGAAACGACCCACAGGTGCACCGCACAGACCCACAAACTGACGTCTTGCTCTCCTTCGCATCTACTTCCCGCATTTTTTCATTATAAAAAAGTTACAAGTGTTATGCTACATCCTTTCAATGTGCGTCACTTCCAATTACATTTTTCAGTATATACAATTACATTCAAGCGGCCTAACAATATGATAATTGAATCTACTTGCTCATAAAATTTTCCTTGACATAATGATAACTTATTTCTATGTGTTTAGTACTTGCATTATAGATTGGGTTATGTAGCTCAGAGATGAGTAGCACCTCCTTTAATGTCAATCCGGGAAGACATGAGGATGGTATGATGACCTCGAGCAAGTGAAGGCACAAATGCGTGAGTGAGAAGCACACTAACATGCACACACACACACACACGCGCACACACAGTATGACAAAGAGGAAGACAATGGAGTTCTTTTAGATTACTTTCAAAATGCTCATACAAGTTCAACTCTATTACAAGCTAACCTCAAAAATGAGCTCTCTAGCTCTATTTATAGTTTTTTACTAGCTTTTGGCCCTATCTAGACCTAGTGTCCGGCCTAGTAAAAAATTCTAGGGCCTATTTGGAGGCTCAAACGAAGTCTAAAAATTATGAAAATTGGTACGATGCTACTTCTAATACTCCTCAAACTTGAGGACTCCTTGGCTTGCACAAAATGGAGTTACAAAAAGGTGAAATGGTATTTACAATGATTTGTAGTGATGAGAATCACTGTTATGAAGGTGTTGTTTTGGAAAAATTTGAATGGCCTACTTGCCAGATCTTCGTTGACTGCTTAGTCTGCTTGTGCCTTCTCTCCACTCTGACTCCCTTCTTTGGCTTCCTTATCTTGTGAGTCCCTTTTTAGCACTCTTAGGGATATCATCGGACCCAAATTGTGTGGCAAAGGTTGGAGCCTTGCCACATCGTCGTTGAATCTCTGAGTTGTAATCTGCCAGGAGTACACAATAAGGCACATACTGATCGTCGTTGGTGCTTATCCATCTGTGATGAGACATACTGCGGAAATACTCCGACTTTATGATAGTGTCTTCTAATTTGGCCATTGATTGGATTTGGATGGCCACTCGATCTTCATGTGTTTTCGCTGTCTTTTTGAGTGTCTGAAGCCATTCGAGTACTTCGACTTCCAAGGTGTCCATTCCTTCTGAGGTTTGCTGACCTCCTGGCATCGGCATAGGAACATATGGTTCCTCATACGATTCATCCACCTCAATGGGTACCAATTCATCTGGCTCTGGTTCTACAACTGGAGAGGGCTGTCTTTCATATTCCAGTAACTTCTTCTGCAATTCTCCCACCTGCTCTGTTAATGCCTTTACTTCCTCTGAAGTTGTGGTTGTCTCTATGATCTTGGGTTGTGCCTCCTGTTCCCTGAGCTGGCGGCGTAGCTGATCCCGTTCCTTTTCCAAATCATCATGTGCTTCTAATAGATCGGCATAGCTTTCCAAGATTGTCGTCATTGTTGCTGAGGGGACTGCTTTGAATTGTTCTGGGTGGATCTCATGGGGAGAGCCTTCCATGGTAGCTTCCAGGTTTTCGTCGTTTTGCTTCTGTAGACGCTTGTTTTCTTCAAGGGCAATAGCCATGTGTTTTCTGAGTAGAGTCAAATTACACCGGACTCTTAGATTATCTGTTTGGTAGACTTCCAGTAAAGCTTCGAGTTGTTTGACACCTGGCACTTGTGATGGTTGGGGTGCCTCCAGGAGGGTTTGATGGGCCTGCTCGAGTGTGGTATAGCATTGATTGAGGTCAACCTTTTCATCTTCTATGGTTATAAGCCGTCTCTATAGTTGTTGGTGATTCGTAGTCAATTGATGATGACGGTCTTCGAGAGCCTAATACTCACTCTGAAGTTGATACACACACTGATGTAACGTTGAAAACATATTATTTACATCAAAGAATGCAGGGAAAGGGGAGGATGCAGGGGGAATGGGGAGGGGAAAGGGAGTCGTGAATGTCGTGGAGTCAAGTGGTGAGGTGGGTGGAGGGGGTATGGGAGATTGAGGCTGCATGGGGGGAGGGAGCGGTGTTGTGGCTGGTGATGTTTCCATGGTGTCAACTATGTGTGTGACCGTGTAGATGGGCAGAGTGGGTGGGGTGGATGTGATGTTTGTGAAGAGTGTTGTGAAAGTGGGCATGGTAACTTCTCCGAATTGGATGCCGCGAGAGAGAGGAATTCCCATGACATATGTGGTAATGGCAGAAATAGGGGTGGTAGTGCCAGGTGGTGAGGTGAGTTGTGTAGTGAGAGGTGAGGTGGGTGGTGAGTGGTTCCGCCTGATGTTCTTCTGTTTGTGTGTTACCTCCTGGTTCTGATACATTGATGTGGATTTGCTTTCCGGATCGCATGGGGCGAGTAGGCACTCGTTTCTCAAATCGGTGAATATAAGCCATGGCTGCATGAATGGCTTCATCTAAGCCTACCGCGTCTGCATGCAGGTTCATTGATTCAATAAACATGTCATCCACACCTTCCTCGGCTAACATTTGGCTCATGAGCACCTTTCCTGTTTCGAGCGATAGTTTGTGTTGTTCTTGGAATCACTTCATGGTTTCATACAATCTTTTTATTTGGGCTGAGTATGCTGGGGCACTTGCTAGTTCTGAAAGTTTGTCATATTGTTGATCATACTCCTCGTTTGCTTATTCTTCTTCTGTCTCTTCATCACCCTCGTCTACTTCTACTACTTCCGGTTGGGTCGGGGCTGAAGTTGTAGTAGTGGGTTGTGGTCCTTGGGTCTGCTCTGCGTCTATCTCCAGGTTAGACTCATTGATCATGCGAGCAATTTCTTCATCTGTCAAATCGGCTAGGGTGTAACCTTGTGGGAACTCCAAGTCCGATGGAATCGGAGGGAACACCAGATTGGGTCCTTTTGCACTTGGTCTAGGTAGGCGAATGGTAAATGGTCGGACACGTCGTGTTTGTGGAGGGGTCACTTCTGGCGTGGTGGTGGCTCCCCTTGCCTGGGCACATGCTAATTGAACTCCCCCTCTCATCTTCTTCGATGGAGGACCCGCCGCTGATAGACGTCTTTGGAATTCTTGGGCCCTAGACCATACTAGTGCTCTTTGAATGGGCACATCATAAGCTAAGCACCTATAAATTATTTTTGTCAGAGCACAGCATCCATGAAGCACATTCTTCTGTTTCTTATTCCATCGTTGATGGGCTAGGTGGATTTGATCGATGATCCAGTGTGGCAAATTGATGGTGAGATTCTCTGTCTCTGCCAAGTACAAGCTGAACCAGATCTTTTTTGGTGGCATTGTGAAGCGTTCTTGGGCGGGGAAAGCGAAGTGTTGCATTATCGTTCGTAGGTGGAGAGCGATGGTTGGTGTCATTGCTACCATGTCCTTCGATTTGTTGAGATCCTTGTGCTTCATCTTGCCTGGAATCATTGTTTCTTTCTCAGTGGGGATATGCATACCTTGCATGTTCAATGCTTCTCGTACTAGGCTGAGGGTCAGTTTGAATCTTTTGAGCTCGTGGCCTGGTGTCAATGAGGGTAGCACGAAGGTACTATCGCCTCCTTTAGCCCTGCTAGGGGTGATGGTACTGATAAAGTAGGAGCAGCGCAGGAAATCTGGCTTAGGTAAATGTCCCCGGAAATAGCCATCCAAGCTCGCTTTGGTCCATACTGATCGCATCACTTCTACATTCTGATATTGCTCAAATTCGTGGGTGAAGAAATGATATCGTCCCCATTTGCCATTAAACTCAAGTTCTGCCTCCCAAAAGTAGGTGCCGTCTCCCAATGGCCCTACGACATCACTGAACCAATGTGCATGCTTCCCCACTTGAGAAGTGTGCCCCTGAGGCGGGTCTTGAATAGGAAGCACATGCACAGCTCTAAGTTCTTGAGGTCTCTCAGTGAGTTGTGGTTCCAAAAGGAGGGTTTTGATGTCCACTATCTGGGCGCTAGACCCTGCCTGGGAGCTGGTGCCTCCGGTCTCTGCCATGTTACAGCTTGCTTGCTAGTTCTGTGAGAATATAGAAGCATGCATTAACATTGTAAAGGACAAGGTAGAACAATTTTGTCCCTAGTACAACATCAACAGGAGGTGAATGATGAGTTAGTCGATCAGTGAGTGCTCGATGAGTGTGTGTGTGTGTGTGTTGTTAGTCCTATGAGCTAAGTGAAAAGATGTAGTGTGAGAATGATGCAGTTAGTAGGTGGAGATGAATGTACAAAGGGGATCGGGGGGTTTATTACAAGCTTTGGGTTGCCAAACAAAGTGAATGGGTTTTGGTTTTGATTTTCTGGAAACTCTAGAGGGCTGTATAAGAGTATCTACTTGGAAATGAGGCTTTTTAGAAACCCATTTACAAGTGATTTTGCTCATGTTCATGTGTAAATGTGTGTTTGTGTGTATTGAATGAGAGTGGGCATCGGCTGTTCGAGTGAGTGAACCCTGTTGTACATGGTGCGATTTGTGTGTGACTAGTTGAGCCCGCAAGCAAGCCTTAGGCACCCAAATTTGTCTTGATTGTGGGCCAGCCTTCATCGACTTCTTGGGTACCCAGATAGATTTCACTTTCATAGGAGAATTTTTGGAACTCTTCTTATTAGTATCATGTCGTTGATTACTAATAGGAAGTTGAGCCAGTTGTTGTGGCTTGACCGCAATGGGAAGCTCGCCTTTCCGCACCCACACTTGGTTTGATGGTTGAGACACCGTGCTTTGTATTTTCTTTTGGCTTCAAGCATAAGTTGTCTGCTTCTTCTGCTTTTTATCTGTCTTTGGTTGCTGCACCCCGATGGCCTTTGGAAAAGAAGGGAGTTCCATTGTATCCTTTACTTCTATGTTGCGATAATCATCCCTCTGCATCACATAATTTTGGACAAGAATAGCATGGTCATCTTCATGTGTACTCCTAGAAGGACCAGGAGCTTGTGTCTTTCCTAGTTCCTTGAGTGCGCCATTGTCTAATTCTACTGTAATTCAACTCTGATTTACCCATACCTGAAGAAGTCCACTTCTTAGGTTTAGGTTGACTACATGATCATAGATCCAGTCTTGACCCAAGACAAGAGGTTCAGTGAGATCCTCATCTTGACACACTAGTACGTTAACTGTCAGTAAAATGTCTTGAATGTAGAGGGGAAGTTCCACCTCGCCCATGCAAGGGGTTTCCACGCCTCCCAACCCTATGAGGTATGCTTCCACAGGATTGACATTTTAAGTTCAGTTCTCGACAGTAAGAAAGTTTAACAGCACTAGTGGCTGCACTTGAGTCAATCAAGGCTCTTACAGTCCTTGCACTCGTTCCTTGTCCTAAACCTAGGGTCACAAAAGGACGTCGGTCAATTATTCTATGAGAGCTACTACTTGAAACTTCACACATAGCCATATGATATTCTGGGTGTGCATAGTCATCTGTCCTAGGCTGATTTCATCCTTGTCTTCTCATCTTCATTTTTTGGATGCGTTCCAAGGCTTCTGCCTGTGCTTCTTCTCGAACTCGTTTTTCCTCTTCTTTACGTTTCTTGGCAATGTTGAGTCGATTGAGCATTTCCTCAGTGAGAGGTTCCTGATATAACTTGACTTTGCATCCGCTTATGTAGCTAGGGAGAACATCGCCTTCGAGTGTGGCTAATTGGACTGCTCCACTAGTCGAGATCCTATTTATGATCATAGGTCCATAGCCTCTCTTCTCTAGTTTTCTCGCATGTTTCTTCAAAGTGTAGACTAACACTAGGTCCCCTGCTTTCAATCCTTTATCCTTCACATGGGCATCAAAGTACACCTTCTGCCTTTTCTTACCTGCATATATTCCTGCTGCAGCTCTTAGTCTTGTTTCACCTAATCGTTCGAGGTAAAAAATTCTCGAAGAGAGTTCATGACCCATCCACTCATGCTCCTGTGCCACTCTCAATGTGGGAATCAAGAAGTCCAAAGGTAGCATCGCATTTTGGCCAAATACCATCTGAAAGGGTGTGGCTTGGAGTACCATTTTATAGGCAACTCTGTATGCCCAAACAGCATGGTGTAGCTCTTTGTCCCAATCAGAGCGTTTATTATGTACCAATTTAGTCAACACATTGCATAGGATCTTATTTGTGCTCTCAACCTGGCCATTAGCTTCTGGGTGATAGGGGGCAGACTTCTTATGTACAACCAAGAATTCTTGGAGAAGATTTTCAATAACTTCATTCAAGAAGTGAGTCCCTCTATCACTGACTAGCTCTATAGGTAGCCCGTATCTCGTGAATACATTTTCAAATAAGAACTTGGCTATCGTTTGAGCATCGTTCTTTGTGGTAGCTTTCACTTCTACCCACTTGGTTAAATAGTGTGTGGCCACAATGATATATTCAACATGTGGACCCTTGGCTGGGGGATTAATAGGACCTACAAATTCTATTCCCCACTTAGAGAATGCACGTCCACCCATCATAGGTTTTAAAGGCATCTCATCTTTGCATATAGGATACTGAGTTCGTTGACAGACATCACACCTCTTCACATAGGTATGTGCATCCATGTGAAGGTTCGGCCACCACAAGCCTACAAAAAGGATTGCTTTGATCACCGGATCTGGTCCAAAATGTCCTCCTGCTACACCTTGGTGAGCAGTTTCCAAGATCTTAAGATATTCACTCTCATGGACACATAATCTGAGGTAACCATCTTTATCACGCTTGTATAGATTATCACCAATGAGTGAGTAATCTAGGGCTTCTTGTTCTAGACTTCTTTGTCTGGCCAATGTCATATCTTGAGGGAATGTTTTCATCCTCAAAAAGGCTACTAGTGGTTCACTCCAATCTGGCACTATGGACACGATAGAGAGTGGCATGTTCCATGGGTGGTTTAGTGCAGCAGATCGGGCATTCCTTGCACAACTTATGGACATCAGCTTCCATAGTAAGCCAATGCACTCCGAATCTCCTAAGTGTCTGTAAAGTTCTTTGCTTTGAGTAGTGTTGCTCTAATGCACCTACATGTGCTAATTGCAACCATTTTGCGTACTCGTCCTCTTCCACACAACAAGCCAATATCCCTTGATCTGTCTGTTTGTACATGCTCCCTACCGTGATATGATACTTCTGGGCTTTTGCTACCTCCTTGTCTTGAGTGTTTATGACTGGGTGGTTAGGCCCGTATGTCAACACTGGCACTAATGGCTTAGCCCACTGAGGTACAACTTCCAAATTAAACAAGTAAGCATCACGAAGGTCATCTGATACTCCTTGTGCGGCTTCTCTAGATGTGAGCCTAGAGAGATGGTCTGCTCTCAAGTGAGTCTTCCCTTTCCTCACCACAACTTCAAAATCATATTCCATTAGTAAGAGAAACCATCTCACTGATCTACCTGTATTGCATGGCTTGTTTACCAAGTACAACAGTGCTTGATGATCAGTAAAAAATTTAAACTTATTTGCAAGCAAATAATGTCTAAACGTTTTAACTGCATATACCATGCCTAATCCCTCTCATTCAGTGGTGGTATAATTTCGTTCAACTGCATTCAACTGTCTACTAGCATAGGAAATTGGAAGATCCATATTACCTTCGCCCGTAGGTTGTGCAAGCACACATCCAATAGCATAATTGGATGCATCCACATGAACATGGAAGGGCTTATTCCAATCTGGTGTGGTCAAGATTGGTGCTGAACACAATCTTCATTTGAGCTCGTTGAAAGAGTTTTCACATTCATCGGTCCACTCAAAGTTGATCAAAAGTCCATACAGAGGCTTTGCTATGATGGCATACATGTGTATAAACCGTCAGTAATAACCACAATGCCCCATGAAAGCTTGTACTTCCTTGACATTCTTTGGCCTAGGTAGCTCTGCTATGGCTCTCACTTTCTCCTCATCTGTGGATATGCCATTCTTTGACACTATGTGTCCTAGAATCTTGCCTTGCCTGACTATGAAAACACACTTTTCTGGGTTCAGGCAGACTTGATATTCTCTACATTTGTCAAAGATTTGCCTGAGTTCTGTTATATGTGTCTGTCTAATGTTGGAATGAGCACAGAGATCATCAACATAGACCTCTAAATTCTTCCTCAAGAACTCTTTAAACACGTGACACATCAATCTTTGGAAAGTTGCAGGAGCATTGGTAAGCCCAAATGGCATTACTCTAAAGGAAAATATGCCCCACTCTGTGGCAAAAGCTGTTTTATGCTGATCTTCTGGAGCTATGGCTACTTGATTGTAGCCCGAAAATCCATCAAGGAAGCTGTACACTTCCTTGCCTCCTACTCTTTCTAAGAGATGTTCTGTGATAGGAAGCGGATAGTTATCTCGAATAGTGGCTGCATTAACCTTCTTCAAGTTAATGCACACACGTAGCTTTCCATTCTTCTTGGGCACCACTACAATGGGGGATACCCACCCAGTGTGCTCAATTTCATAGATGAATCCAGCTTCTACCAGTCTATCTATCTCCTCTTTGATCTTAGCAGCATAATTATCGTTATATGTATATGGCTTCTGTTTAGAGGGTTTTGCATCTGAGGTCATGGGAATTGTGTGTGAGCATATGTCTGGATCAACACCCTTCAAGTCTTTGTAACTCCAAGCGAATACATCTCTGTATTCTCTTAGCAAGGCTATCAATTCGTGCTCTTCTTCTTCCGTCAGGTCATGTCCTATGTAAGTGCATCTCTCCTCTCCTTCTTCTAGGGCTACCACTATTTTCTTGGTGGTTTCTTTGTTATCATAGGCCTCTCCTGATTGTGCCTCTCGTTTAGGCATTCTTATCATGACTCTCCTGTCGTCTATCTCATAATTTTTGAAATTTTTCGGGACCTCAAACAAAGATTCTTCCTCTTCTGGTGTGACTTCTCTCTTCCTTCTTTTCTTTCCTTCATCCTTAGGGGTCACTTGTGTGGTTAACCTTACATCGTTTGTAAGCTCTCCATGTCTCTGAGAATGAGCTTCCACTCCATAGAAGTATTCTTCATCTGATGCAAAAGGTGGGTCCATAATGATTGACTCTAGATCGGAGTCACTTGCATCCTCAAATGCATCAGGGCTAGGTTCGCACTCTTCTAAAACTGCATCTCCCATGATTGGCTCTATGGAGAAAACTGAAATGTCATAGCCATCCTCATCATAGTGAGGTGTCCATTGTTCCTCATTGATGGCTACATCCATTGTTGCTAAAATTTATGCCCAGCCGTGAGGTTCGAATTCTTCATCAAGAAATACTACAGGTGCGTAGGCCGGGTCTTGAATTGATCTATGGGTTTCTTTTGCACCTATCTCTCTGGCCTTTTCTCTCTTCTCTTCTTCTACTGCTACTTTACACATCCATAAGTGAGTGTCTTCATGCATCCATGAGGATCCTGATCCTATGGAGTGCACAGATTCCGTGTCATCCTTGGCTTTATGGATGGGATTCCATTGAATAGGCGGTACATCTCTATGTGAGTAATCCTTGAGATTGACTTTGGTCGTAACACCTAAGTGTTGCAAATACAAGGAATTGGTTCCCCAATCCTAGACCACTTGCAAATGTCGCATAAATGGTCTCCCCAAAATCATCTCATAGGCATGGTTCTTACTAAAGTCACAGATAGCAAATGTGTGCTCAAACTCTACACCACATGTAGTGAGATTTATTCCTTCCAGCAAGCCTAAGGGTCTTTCTATGTGACCATCAGCCATCTGCAATTTCATCCTCGTGGGCCTGAGTGCTGGCTTGCCCCATCGTTTCCATAGAGAAGTGGTAGCAATAGCAACTCATGCACCTGAGTCTAGAATTGCCTTGGTTGTGTACCCTTGATGGGTGATGGGAAGACAGGTGTTTCCTTTTTCACCTTCACTCATATCTCCTATCTTGTCTAGAGGAATTTCTGGCACCGTTCTATGAGAACCTACCTAGGAACGAGGTTTCACTACTTCTGGCACTTGGTTTGCTACATGTTTCCATAACTCTGGCCTAACTTTGAGTAGCTCTTCTAAAGTGAGATTGCACTGCACTTTAGTGTTTTTCACTACCTCTGTATTCCTAGGTATAACTGAGTCTTCGTTTCTTACCATGAGCGTGGGTGCTCTCATACAAGTAGACTTGGCTTCCCATGGGCCTGTAAAATGGGGTAATTCCTGTAGGGAATTAGACTCGAAGTCTAACTTCTCTTGACTTTTTGCACTCTCCTTCTCTCCATAAATGGAAGGAATATCTTGTGGGAATTGATCATGCGCGTCATCCACAAGTTCAATGGGAGGAGGGACTTCAGTTTCTTTAGCCCATTTGTCTTCTTGAATTTCTCGTAGGAATTCTGGGCAATATCGATTCATAGAAAAGGAGGTGTCTGGTTCAGTGGAATTGGGTACATAAGCTTCCTGGGTGGGAATGCTTATTCTTTTACTTGCCTCATCTCTCCCTTGGTTTCTTTCTTCCTTGGTAGATCTTGCAATTATGCTCTCTAACTTCTCTAGTAGTCCATCCAAGTGCAATTGTGTCTTAGCTGAGCTAGAGTAGTTGAAGAGGCGACTAGCTTCAAACATGGTCTGAGCCAATGCGACCATTTTTGTGCAAAGCTTGGTTCTTTCTATCTCTAGGTCAGCTCTAGGGTAGCACTTGTCATGATTCATCACATTTGGCCCTTCTTGGATTCTGGCTTGATAGTGGGATCAGCTAGCACTGATCCTACTCTAGGGGGTGGGATGAGGTGATCTCCTTGACATCTATAGCATGGTCCTCTAGGGAATGGGAGTCTTACCTGTCTAGGTTGAGGTCTAGTGTTGGGATTTGTGTACATGATGTTTGCATACTCTGGATCCCAACTTGGTTCACTCGGTTCTTCACTATAGTAGGATTCACCATGTTCAGGAGACTGCATATAATAAGCTTGGGGGCTATCAATGTGAGTAGAATCAAAACTATGATCACCCGGGTCGCTTTCTGAAAGCAATGGTATCACTGGCACTATGGCTCTATTCAGGTTCTCTTTTGCAGCTGCATATTTTACGGAAATCACATTAGCTGGAGCAGGGGGTTGTTGTGCTAGCACTGGTTGAGGCCTTTTGTTGGTTTTGGTAGGGTTGTTGATAGGATTGCTGCGGTCTACCATAATGCTGTCGAGGGTACTGGTTCTGGTATCTTCCCTGTTGTGGATAGGGCTGAGGGTAGGGTTGCCTAACTGTTTGCTTATTGTATGGGCAGTCTTGTGCTGTGTGATTTGCGTATCTCCGTTCTATGGTGCAATATTGGCTACTAGGGTTCACTTGGGGTTGAGCCATGATGGGACATACGTTCGCCATATGGTCACCACCGCAAGTATAGCACCTCTTTACTGGGGCAAACCTTGGGATTTGTTTGCCTGTGACTCCTAGTTTTTGAGCTACTTTCTCCGCCAGTTCCTCAATTGATGTGGATTGCGAGGAAGAGAGGCTAGAGGCACTATCAGAATCTTTGTAGATTTTGGAAAGCTCTAACTCCTCCCCTAGGTTATCCTCGATGTCGATGCACATGTGTACACACTCTTCTATCATCCTAGGGTCCTTCAAGTACACATATGACCTCAATTTGGCACTTAGCAATCCATCCAAGAATAAAGCCACTTGTTTGGCCGGTGTGGGTAACTCAGGAACAGGGTATCTCTCAAGATATTGCCTAAATCTTCTTCCGGCAAGCCTAACTGTCTCTTGGGGGGTCTGCTTGAAGCTATGTATCAATGAGGAAGTATTATGCCTTATCCCACTCTTAGAGAATTCAATGATAAAAGCCTCTAAGAGTTGGTCTATGCTCCTGAACTGTCTCCCATTCAATGGTTGAAACCACGTAAGGGTTGTGTTCCTAAGGGTCAGACCAAAGGCATTATATTGTGTGAATAGGTCCTCAACTTGTTCAGCTCTCAAGACTTGCCTAAACTCAGCCACATGATCATATGGGTCTCCTGTGCCATCGCAGTAGTTCTTCATGGACTTAACCAGCTGTGTAGGTCTCAAGGTTCTGGTGTGTTCCCTAGGCCTTGGCAGAGGGAAATCATCAGCATTCCTTTGGTTCCTTGGGGCTCTAAGTCCCTCAGGTTCCCCTCTATTTGTTTCCGTTCTCGTTCTTTCTCTTCCCACAGGGTTGGCAAAGCTTACCTCAGGTCTATCTCTATGTCTGTCTCTTTGAGCTCCATGAGCTTGGGATGTTCCAGCTTCGGGGTGACCATAAGACACATTAGATCTTGGTTGGGGGAAAATAAATTCACCTTTCCAAGTGTAAGCATGCCTATCATTTTCTGTAACCACAAAGATCCTCTCTGAGGTGTGATCTAAGTAGGTCACTCTGCCTGGGCTATCAGGATCTTTGAACTCATATATCATGATTGTTCCTACCTCATTTGGTTGACCAAATTTATACCTCCAAAAGGCTTCATCAGTCTCTCGGTTCAGGAGCAGATCTATGCTCTTATAGTCTTGGGGAATCCACTCTGGTCTGATAATCCTAGTGAGAACAGATTTGCATCGAGGGGTTCTAGGTTCTACACCCATATTTCCTTGCTCCAGGTCACCTAAGTCCGTTTCTGGGATCATATTCCCGAATTCATCTGTCCTATCTGGATGACTGGTGACTACATATATGGTTCCTTCCTTGTCTAGGTATGCTCCATTTTCAAACTTGACAGCTGGGTGCTCTAGTCCAATGGATTGGTCAGGGTTTTTAATCTGGACCACAGATCTTCCTAGGACGTCCTCATAGATGCAAGCACCTAATTGGTTGGTCCTAAGGTATTCGAGTTGCATCTTGTAAGGGCCTTCTACCCTATGTAAATATGGCACTCCTGAACTTCCTGTAGGTCTTTCCATACCGTGGGACATCTCTGACTCACTAGTCTTAGAGCTAGGGTAGTATGAATGATGGCTCAACTACTAGGCCCAAGACCTAGCAGTATGATTGACACTAGCCTCTAAAGATCTAAGACTTTGTCTATCTCTCCCTAGGTGTCGTCCTGATCTAAGGTTCATAAGCCCGATTGAATAATCCCAAAAATTTTCCCAAGTACAATTTTCGTTGCTGAGTTCTTTTGTATTAGTCACTTGTTCTTTTTTAATTTCCCTTAGGGTGTCTCTTCTTGTCCAATTAATCTTCGTCGCAAGGAACACTTAAGTTCTATCGTACTTTGAGTGTGGTCGCTCGATTTAAATTCTTTTCCCTTAGGTTGTTTCGCAATTGTTATCTCCTAACACTTGCACTTGAGTGATTAGAGTTCTTGGACTTGGTCGTTCTTAACGTATCCCTGATTAATCAAAACCTCTATCTGTACTTAGCCTCAGCTAGGGATTGAAGAGGGTGTTGAGAATTTCCAACCTTGAGTTTCTTCCCTTGGTTGCCCTTGTGTGCCCAGGAAGCGTGTTCCCAAGCTTGCACTTACTCTTGCTTCGAGTACCCTTTGATGCTCTCAAAGAACCTGAAAAAGTCCCAAAGTTAGCTCAAGATTTAACTTCGATTGACAGACAGGTCACTTTCATGCATGTAATTCACTAACCAAATTGCCTTTTGCCTTTATGAAAAACAATCCCAAGGGACCCTCAGTTTTTCCTACCCCGGGATATGATCAACTTCAAATTACCCTTTCTAATAATCTTGATATTAATTTTACCCTAACCAGTGGAAGTTTTGGTTGTACTCCCCACGAGCTTTCCAACAAAACAAAAATCACAGCAAACGGATTTCGTATGAGAAAGTTATGCTAGTTCAGGGTTTTGGGGCTAAATAAAACAGGTTAACAGGCAAACAGGACTTCTCGAAATGCTTTGGGTGTCGGCCTCACAATGCTCTACTAATCCTTAAAAGCTCCCCACATATTGCCAAAAATTAGACCACTATTTTTGCCCTAAAAAATTGGTCGAATTTGCCCGTCAATCGCGATCGAAAGCTCTGTCAATCGCGATTGATATGTCAGTCGTGATCGACGTGTTGGTCACGATTGACTGGTCTGTCGTGGCTGTCAGTCGCGATTGATGGGTCAATCGCGATTGACACGTGGCCCGGATTTTCAGTCGATCGTGGTCAAAGGGTCGTTGACTCTGTCGGTCGTGATTGATGGGTCGATCGCGATTGATAGGTCCGTCGCGAGTGTTCAGTCGGTTGTGGTCAAATAGTCGTTGACTGGGTCAGTCGCGATTGACAGGTCCGTCAGGGCTGTCAGTCCCGATTGACTGGTCGATCGCGATTGATGGCTCGATCGCGATTGACACATGTCACGCGTAGGTTCTGTCAAATTTAGGATGCCCTAGGCCTACACATCATGGTTATACACTTTGTTTTGCAAAATAGTCAACTTTTCTGTCGGTCGTGATTGATAGAGGTCAACGCCTCGGGACCTGCACAGTCAAATTTTTTACCTGCTGAAGCTGGTGCAGTTGCTAGGGATGCTAGTTCCTGTAGAAAATCTCAAAAAACACAGAAAAGCACAAGCACACAAATGCTCTCTCGCTCTCTCTCACAAGTGAAATGAGGGAAATGGTATGGGTGGGGTGATATGACCAAAAACTGAAATTTTTCGCGATGATGGAGATGGATGTGGGAGATGGTGAGGATGATGATGGTGATGAGAAAAACAAAAGAAAATAGATAAAAGTGAAGAAAATACCTATGACTCCAACGCCTCAACTCTACGTCTTACCATCACATGCTTGTCCTCAAAGCTCGAACCCCGGCAACGGCGCCAAAATTTGGTGTAGCTCAGTGATGAGTAGCACCTCCTTTAATGTCAATCCGGGAAGACGTGAGGATGGTATGATGACCTCGAGCAAGTGAAGGCACAAATGCGTGAGTGAGAAGCACACTAACATGCACACACATACACACACACGCGCACACACAATAAGACAAAGAGGAAGACAATTGAGTTCTTTTAGATTACTTTCAAAATGCTCATACAAGTTCAACTCTATTACAAGCTAACCTCAAAAATGAGCTCTCTAGCTCTATTTATAGTTTTTGACTAGCTTTTGGCCCTATCCAGACCTAGTGTCCGGCCTAGTCAAAAATTAGGTTCTAGGGCCTATTTGGAGGCTCAAACGAAGTCTAAAAATTATGAAAATTGGTACGATGCTACTTCTAATACTCCTCAAGCTTGAGGACTCCTTGGCTTGCACAAAATGGAGTTACAAAAAGGTGAAATGGTATTTACAATGATTTGTAGTGATGAGAATCACTGTTATGAAGGTGTTGTTTTGGAAAAATTTGAATGGCCTACTTGCCAGATCTTCGTTGACAGCATAGTCTGCTTGTGCCTTCTCTCCGCTCTGACTCCCTTCTTTGGCTTCCTTGTCTTGTGAGTCCTTCAGTACCTTGACTGCTGCCAACAGGTTAGCAGCAAGATGCAATGAACGAATATGATCCCCAAAGATGTGAGAAGTAGATGACTTAAGACCTAAATCTGAGTACAAGGTCTTAATCCACATTGCTTCTTGAGTTGCATTTGCAAGTACTCTTTATTCAACCTCACTTTGATGAGAGTGCAATAGTCAGTAGCTTCTTTGAGGACCATGAAATCAATTTTGTACTTGCAAAGTTGAGGTACCTAGATGTGCTTCTCTTATCATCTTTAGAGACTACCCAATCTACATAAGAAAATAGCTTGATCTATATAAGAGTTATAAGGGTAATACAGACCTTCATTGATGATTCCTTTTAGATATTTGAGGATTCTTTTGGCTTCTTCCATGTGGATTTTCCTTGGATTATTCATGAACTGACTTAAGACACTTACTCCATAGCAAATTTCCACTCTAGTTAATGTAGCATAGTTCAAACTACCAACTAGACTCTAATTGATAGTTATATCCTCTATTTGCTTTCCTTCATGAGCACTTAACTTCAAGTTCATCTCCATAGGTGTACTTGCAATCTTTGAGTTTTCCATTTTGAATTCGACAAGCATGTCTTTGATATACTTTCTTTGAGTAAGATACATACCCTTTTCTATGCATACCACTTCCAATCCGAGGAAGTATGTGAGTAGAACTAGGTCACAAAATTTGAATTCTTCTTTCATATGAAGCTTGATCTTCCTATGTTCTTCAACATCATTACCTGTAATTATGATCTCATCAAGATATACACATAACTATGTGACTTCATATTGACTTCTCTTGATGAAGAGGGAAGGATCTAGTTTATTAGTCAATATAATTTCCATCTAGATGTCCATGGCACCTTGCAACATCATTCAGATTGCTAGTTTTAATTGAATTACATCAACATTTAACCATGTGGAAATAGGAATGGTCCCACTTGTGAACGAAATCATCAAATGTCTATTTGAAATTCGAAATCATCTTTGGCGGAGATATCAGTGTTAGTGCTAGTACTTGCTTGAATTGTTCCTATAGCAATTAGTGATGACAATTTTTCTTTGACAATCTTGGAAGGTGTAGTAGTTTGTGGCTCACTTCTCTCTATAGACACTTTGATTGGTAGGATGGATCATCACTTTCTTTCGAGGACTTTGATGTATATGAAACAGAAATCAATGAAAAACAACTCTAAAACATGAACTCAAAGGAAATGCTTACCTATGCTCTAATGCCATGTTGATAAATAGGGCCCAAGATACACACAAACTAAAACAAGCTATAGAGGCTTAGAACACACTAGAAACAAAACAATAAGGAAACAAAATAGAAACAAACTAACAGATGAAATGAGAACTTACATGAGAAGCACGGAGCTTGCATTTCAAGGAGAGAGCCTCATTGTAGTACATGAGGGCCATTTTTATATGGGGTAGAGGGAAAAATACCACATATGTGGGATAATGTGAGTGTGAACGAGAGCTTGTGATAAAATCCTTTCATGTAGGATTATGTAGATGCATGAGAATATTTGTGGCTACATAAGGATAGAGCATGGACATCTCAACACCTTCTTCTTTAGCTGCCCCATTCTTTGTTTAGCTATAGCTTGCTTTGATTTGACTTGCTAAAGTTCTTGTTGTAGCTTACTCACTTTTGCTTGGCATTGAATATTGATTTGTCATAATTTATTTAGCATCATTTATCAACAGTGCATGTGTAGTCTTCAAGCTCATTACTTGTTGTTGTAAGTATTGTCTTTTCTAACAGTTTCCTACAAATTACGTTTTTTTTTCTGAGCAAGACTTCACTCATCCTAGCAAGGATGTTAGTTATGTATTGCACATCAATATACTCCAAAAAAGTGTTAAATTAAGAAAATTTGTGTATTATTTCTCTGTTGATTTTGCGATCTTGGATCTTATGACTTCTAATCTTGTGGATATGTGAGATGGAAAAATGGTAGAGAATCTCATGGGTGAGGTGAATGAGATTGAGGTAACATGTACTGTTTGTGCAGATCAATCAAAAATTGATGCTTATGAGAGCATGGATAAGGATTTAGGAAAGATTGATGCAAACAAAGATCAATTAGAATAAGAAAGCAATGGACAGAGAATGTGAGATATGAATGAGCATGTATTCACTTCTTAAGGATCCTAATTAGTGTATTATAGTTAGATAACGAATAAATCAAGTGATTACCAATGTAATGGTCATGATCCACTTATGGGTTCGTGGATACACAAGTCAAATGTGACATGAGAAATGGAGAGAGTGCATTATCTTAGAGAAAGAAAAGTGTCAAGAGAAATCTCTAGTCTTAGATGTCATTCTAATTCACATTGCTCCCACGATGATCATGTGGATCAGAAATCCTTGTACACAAATCTAATTCAATAGTTAATAAAGCTATGGTTAAAGTTTCATGATCTAATTCCTCTCCTAGTGTGTCAATGATTCATAAGAACATTCATATGTCAATTGTCTAAACTAGAGACTCAAAAATGGTGCATCTCTTTGATCAATGTTTTGCTTACATCTGCGTGGTTGGTGTAAAGTTTTTTGTGTTTAAACATTCAAAATCTAAATTGAGAGGTAAGGAATCTATGGCTAAAAGAATTTACAAAATGAGTTCTAGTTTGTGAGAAATCAATGTTCAAAGTCACCTATGTCAAAGTCACTACTTCTAAACATGAGTTTCAGACATACTTTTGGTCTTAATGATTAATCAGTGAATTAATAAGTTGAATCGAAGGCTTATTGTTTCTAAATATTGCACAAGGATCACATGAAGGTTCTTGTATAATTTGGAGATTCAGAATCCATGAATTTGTAGGTAATGAAGTTGAAACTTCAAGCAGACTATTGAAGATGAAAAAAGGCTCAAAATCTGAAGAAGGAAGTATGTTTCAGTCTTGGATTTGAAATGTTTTGAAGAAATTGTTTAAAGTCTTGTCTATACTTGTCATAGAAGTTTTCTTCAACCAAGTTAGACTTTACATTGGAGATTTGGAGGTCTCCATCAGTGGTTTCAGAGCTAGAGAAGAAGATTAAGCCACAAGACTAAAGAAGAAAGTCCCGACTACTATAAACTTTCATATTGAAGTTGCAGAAAGGCATCGAAGGCTAAAATTTTTCAAAAGAACTTCAGAGTGACATAAAGGACATCCAAAAGGATTAGATGAAGTAAAGATTTGTCTCCAAAGGTATAGTTCTAATTGCTAAAAGACTTATTTTATAACACAGACAATAGAAGGATGGGAGAAAGCATCCAAATAGAGAAGCAGACTAGGACATTTCAATGAGAGGTATAAAAGGCATCGCAAAGAATTGAGAAGTGCTAGGTTTACCCAATATTCAAGGTTAACACATGACATACAAGTGTGAAGCTTTTCAGCTAGGTAAAGCACATAAACAATCATATAAGAAGAAGGGATTTATGCACACAAATAGACTTGAATTGATTCATAAAAATGCGTGAGGACCTTCAAAAGATTATAGTATCAATGGATCCACATATTATGCTTTGTTTGTAGATGATGCAACAAGATGGATCACACTCTATGTGAAAAAGGAAAAATCATAGATGTTTAATACATTTAAACATTATCATGCATCTGCAAAAGGAATCACAGGACAAAAGCTCAAAAGATTGAGATCAAAGGAGGGGGAGAGTATCTCTCCAAATAATTCAATGATTACTTGTGGAATGCAGGTATAAAAATGGAAATAAATTTCAGGTACTCTTCTCTGTTGGAGCAAGTCTATGACAAGCCTAAGGATTGGCTTGAGTCCCACAAAGTCATGAAAAAAGCTTCAAAATGAAGACTATGTAAAGTTCACTTGTGAACTACCTCTTGTAACTTTTGAAGAGTTTACTTAATGTAAAAGTGAAAGAATCTTAAGTGGTTGATTCCACTTGATCAAGAATGGAAAGAGGAGCCACGAATTCGTGATTTGTGGTAGGTAGAGAATCAAATCAATCATTGATTGATTGGAGAGTGATTGAGGGAAGTTAGCCTCCCAAACTCAACTATAAATAGATGACAGTTTTAGTCGTGGTTAGAGAGACCTATGTGAAGACCTCCAAGAGCTGAGCTTTATGCCATATCAAGGTGTGATTACAAGGCACACATATGTATCAGTAAGTCCATTGTATTGTACAAGCAATATACTTTCATTCTCATGATCATTTGGGTTCATATTTCCATGTTCTTGTGAAGTGTACTACTCACTACCATTACTCTCAGTTTTCTCAGTCAAATTGCAGAGATGTTTTTCTCTGAGCTTGGTGCATCATTTTCAGTGATTTGACTTGGTAAAGTTATCTCTATAAGTCTAACATATGCTCACAAAGTTTCATGTCATTTTCATGTTGCAATCTTCAGTTATGTGCATTTGAAGTCAACAGGGTATGTTCATCTTCACTTCTCTATCAGGTACCCGACTTTTTTACTCATCTTGTTAGAGCCATTTCTCAGTGGTTACTTATCCAAATTCAGTGATTTAAATCTTGTTGGATTTCGCTTACTATTTAGTATAACCACACAAATTTTCATAATCATTGGATTTTTAAATCTTGAGTTATGTTCATTTTTCTGTTCACTGGTCTCAAATTGTAGCAGCCTGTGAAAATCGGGATGATGTCATCACTTGTTAAAACTCATTCTCAGTGTGTGGTTTATTATTTTTGATGAGATTACTCTTGAAAGTTAGCTCTTTAAGCTACCTAGACTTCCCCAAGAGGAATTAAGTTAATTGCTGGTGTGCTCAGAGAATTATGCAAAACAGTGGACATGTGTATGAACCAAGAATAGCAAGTTTTCACCTCTGAGCTAACTCCAACTTATTTGTTTTGATCTATCTTTTTTAGAGTGATCTTCCAAGGTACATAGGGTGTCTAATACATCCATTGGCAAGATAAAAGGGTCCACCATATACTCCTGGAGTTCATTTGGCTGGTGTAGATCAAGGATTCTGCAACACCTCTTCATCTTCAAGCACATACCTATCCATCTCTTCATAGTGGTATCAGAGCAAGGTTGGACAACATGGCAGATGGATTTCCTTCATCAATTGAAAAATTGGACAGAGGTAACTACTCAGCTTGGTCATTAAGAATGGAAGCTTATCTCCAAGGTAGAAGTTTATATGGTTATGTGGCTGGAGATGAAGTTATCCCAAGTTTCAGGAACAAAAGTCAACCAACACAAGAAGAGCAAGAAAGATTGAGCACATGGTGCTCCAAGGATGCACTTGCAAGGTCTTATCTCCTCAACTCTATCTTAGATTTTTTGTTGCCTCACATTAGAAGTTGTAAGACATCTCAGGAAGTGTGGGATGCACTTGAAGCTTTCTTTTCTTCAAGTACCAAAGCTAGGAAGCATCAACTATGGCTGGATTTCACAACTCTCAAGAAGGATCCCAAACAAAATGTGACTGATTTTGTCACAAAGCTCAAGGACATAGAGGATCAGTTGGGAAGCATTGGAGAGGTAATAGATGCAAAGCAAATTGTAAGGCAGGTCATCAATGGCTTGAAGGCAGATGACAAGTGGGAAGCATTCACCACAGCTATGGATTTGTACATGGACATGCATGTACCTGATTTCAATACACTCATTGGACAACTACTTACTCAAGAGGCAAAGCTTATCAAAAATGGAGAAAACTCTAAAGGTAATCAATCTTCAGCTTTATACACTGATAAAAGCAAGTTCAAAGATAACAAAGGAAAGGCAAAGAAAGTGGATGATGAAGCAGGTACATATCAAGCTAACTATGCAGGTAGAGGAAGACATGGCAGAGGTAGAGGAAGAGGAGGTAGACAAGGCAGGGGGAGATCCCAAGACTCCAAACCATGTTCTATTTGTGGACTAACTAATCATACAACTGAAAATTGCTTTAGGAATTCCAGGAATCAAAGAGGCAGAGGATACAATAGAGGAAGTTATGGCTACTCAAGAGGAAGGTTCAACAACTACCATGGCAATTACAACAACTACAATCATTCAAACTATCAAGGAGGCTACAAAGGAAGGAGAGACTACAATAACTACACAAAAGACTCAAACAAAGAGGATTCATTATTGATCATGAACATGGCTATGCCACAAGGTAAATCTGATGAGCATGTTTTCTACATAGATTCAGGTTCTTCAAATCATGTGGCAGGAAATGTGGCACTCCTATCAGATTTAGAAGATCCAAGGAATAAGCATGAGGTACAAACAGGAGATGATACAAAACATCCTGTGGAGAAAATAGGCAATGTCAAAGCACCTGATGGAAACATCAACCTACTCAGTATGGTACTCTATGTCCCTACCATTACAAAGAATTTGATAAGTGTTGGGCAGATAGTAGAGAAAGGGTTGCAATTCAGGTTCACAAATGTAGGAGCATTTGTTGAAGATCCAAGTCAAGGATTCAGAAAAATTGCAAAAGGTGAAAAGACAGGTAGATTGTTCACATTTGAATTACACGACACTAGAAACATTGCTCTCTTTAATTATGGTAGTCAGACACTCACAGAATTGGAAGTATGGCACAAAAGGTTAGCACATATTGGTGAAAGGTCATTAAAGCAAATCTGCAGGGACCAAAGTGTACTTGGACTCCCTAATTTGTCAAAACACCATATGATTTATAAGTGTAGTGCATGTCGATTTGGAAAGTCTCACAAGTTACCATTCATGAAGAAAGGTTATATGCATGGAGATCTCTTGGAGTTGGTTCATACAGATGTATGGGGACCTAGCAAGGAAGATTCAATATCTGGATCAAGGTATTATGTCTCCTTTATTGATGATTGCAGCAAATGGACTATCCTATTCTTTATGAAACACAAAGATGAAGTTTTTTCATGTTTCAAAAGATATTTGGCTCTTGTGGAGAATCAAATAGGTAAATCACTAAAAAGGCTAAGGTCAAATGGAGGGGGAGAATACTTCTCCCATGATTTTGATTCTTTTCTTCAAGAAAGAGGAATCAAAAGAGAGGTAACTACAAGGTACACTCCTAAGCAAAATGGAGTGGCAGAAAGGAGGAATAGGACAATTGTTGAAGCTACAAGGTCTATGTTAAATGAAAAGCATTTACCTAATTACTTATGGGTTGAGGCTGTATCTACAGCCACTTACTTGATTAACAGGTTGCCTTCAAAATCCCTTGATGGAATGACTCCATATGAGGCTTGGAATGGAAGAAGAACAAGCTTAGATCATTGTAAAATTTTTGGATGTATTGCTTTTGCTCATGTTCCTTCACAGGTTAGAAGCAAGATGGATCCAAAGGCAGAAAGGTGTGTATTTATTGGATATGACAACAATCAAAAGGGCTACAGGTTATACAACCCTACCAACAAAGGATTCTTGGTAAGCAGAGATGTAGTTTTTTATGAGAACAATTCATAGTATGAAGATTCATGCAGGAAGGTCAATTTACCATATGATCTTGAAGAAGATTTTCCAAAGCTTGGTAGAGAACAACCAAAGATTGAAGAACAAGACACCTCAGAGGATGATGAAGAATCTCAGATGGAAAAGATCAAAGCATGGAAGTCTAAAGGTAAAGCAAAATTGCAGGAACTTGGACATGAAGCAGAATCATCACATCATGGCCTAAGAGGATCTATGAGAGAAAAGAAAAAACCAGAAAGGTATGGGTTTGACACCTCATTAGTAACTAAACATTCTATCTACATAGCACAGGACATAAACCAAGAGGAGCCATCATCATTTGAAGAGGCCAAAGCAAAAACAGAATGGAAGCATGCAATGAAGGAAGAGATTCAAGCACTTGAGGAAAACAACACCTGGGATTTGGTGCCCAAGACTTCATCCATGAAGGTAATAGGCTCAAGATGGGTCTATAAACTCAAGAAGAATTCTGATGGTTCCATTAACAGGTATAAGGCAAGGCTTGTAGCAAAAGTCTTTGCACAAACTCAGGGAATTGATTATGAGGAGACTTTCTCTCATGTGGCAAAGATGCCTACTATTAGGGTTTTGCTTAGTATTGCCTCTTCCAAGAATTGGAAGATACATCAACTAGATGTAAAGAATGCATTCTTGAATGGTTGGATAACAGAAGAAGTATATATGGCACAACCACCTGGTTTTGAGAATCAAGTTTATCCTGATTATGTGTGTAAACTTAAAAAAGCATTGTATGGTTTCAAGCAAGCTCCAAGAGCTTGGAATTTCAGGCTTGTTTCATTCTTGCAGGACAAAGGCTTTCAACCAAGCAAGGCAGATCCTTCACTCTTTATTAAAAAGAGTAATTCTGAGGTCATCTACTTATGTGTATATGTAGATGATATTATATTGACAGGAAATGATGCAGATGGTATGAAGAAGATCAAAGATCAGATGAGAGAAGAGTTCAAGATAAGTGATTTGGGTTCACTTACCTACTTCCTAGGTTTGGAAGTTGTCTACAAAGATCATGGTTTGTTTCTCACTCAAAGAAAGTACATTAAGGACATGTTGGCAAAATTCAAGATGCAAGATTGTAAGATTGTAGGTACTCCAATGGAGGTCAATCACAAATTGAGCTCACATGAAGGTGAACTCATAGAGGACATCACATCATATCAAAGTCTAGTGGGTAGTCTCAACTATGCCACATTGACAAGAGTAGATATATGTTACAGTGTGAGTGCGCTAAGTCAATTTATGCACACACCAAGGAAACCACATATGGATGCTGCCAAAAGGATTCTCAAGTATCTCAAAGGAACCATAAATGAAGGACTTTATTATCCTTATGTATCTCATTTAGGTTTGAAGCTATTTTCTGATGCAGATTGGGCTGGCTCCAAGGAAGATAGAAGGAGCACTTCAGGTTATCTTACCTTTGCAGGTTCAAAGCTTATTTCATGGTCATCCAAGAAGCAACCCACAGTTGCTCTCTCTTCTACTGAAGCTGAATATAGAGGTCTTGCCATGGCTACTCAAGAAGCTATGTGGATGAAGACATTATTCGAAGATCTTGGATTGGAGTTTGGAACTCCAACTATTTTTGGTGACAATATGAGTTCTATTCACTTGGCTGCTAATCCTATTTTTCATGCAAGGACTAAACATATTGAAGTTCATTATCACTATGTACGAGAAAAGGTTCTAAGCAAAGAGATTCAAATATAATATGTGTCCACTCATCAACAATGTGCAGATATTCTAACCAAAGCATTGGATGGTACAAAGCTTTGCAAATTCAAGGATATGATTGGTTTGCAGGTAATCTTGGAAGATGGAAGACCTCAATCATACTTGGCTTGAGGGGGAGCTGTTGGAGCAAGTCTATGACAAGCATAAGTATTGGCTTGAGTCCCACAAAGTCATGAAAAAAGCTTTAAAATGAAGACTATATAAAGTTCACTTGTGAACTACCTCTTGTAACTTTTGAAGAGTTTACTTAATGTAAAAGTGAAAGAATCTTAAGTGGTTGAGTCCACTTGATCAAGAATGGAAAGAGGAGCCACGAATTTGTGATTTGTGGTAGGTAGAGAATCAAATCAATCATTGATTGATTGGAGAGTGATTGAGGGAAGTTAGCCTCCCAAACTCAACTATAAATAGATGGGAGTTTTAGTCGTGGTTAGAGAGACCTATGTGAAGACCTCCAAGAGCTGAGCTTTATGCCATATCAAGGTGTGATTACAAGGCACACATATGTATCAGTAAGTCCATTGTATTGTACAAGCAATATACTTTCATTCTCATGATCATTTGGGTTCATATTTCCATGTTCTTGTGAAGTGTACTACTCACTGCCATTACTCTCAGTTTTCTCAGTCAGATTGCATAGATTTTTTCTCTGAGCTTGGTGCATCATTTTCAGTGATTTAACTTGGTAAAGTTATCTCTATAAGTCTACTATATGCTCACAAATTTTCATGTCATTTTCATGTTGCAGTCTTCAGTTATGTGCATTTGAAGTCAAGAGGGTCTGTTCATCTTCACTTCTCTGTCAGGTACCCGACTTTTTTACTCATCTTGTCAGAGCCATGTCCCAGTGGTTACTTACCCAAATTCAGTGATTTAAAGCTTGTTGGATTCAGCTTACTGTCTAGTATAACCATACAAAGGTTCATAATCATTGGATTTTTAAATCTTGAGTTATGTTCATTGTTTGGTTCACTGGTCTCAAACTATAGCAGCCCGTGAAAATCGGGATGATGTCATCACTTGTTAAAACTCATTCTCAGTGTGTGGTTTATTATTTTTTATGAGATTAATCTTGAAAGTTAGCTCTTTAAGCTACCTAGACTTCCCCAAGAGGAATTAAGTTAATTGCTGCTGTGCTGAGAGAATTATGCAAAAGAGTGGACAGGTGTATGAACCAAGAATAGCAAGTTTTCACCTCTGAACTAACTCCAACTTATCTGTTTTGATCTATCTTTTTGAGAGTGATCTTGCAAGGTATATAGGGTGTCTAATACATCCATTGGCAAGATAAAAGGGTCCACCATATACTCCTGGAGTTCATTTGGCTGGTGTAGATCAAGGATTTTGCAACACCTATTCATCTTCAAGCACATACCTATCCATCTCTTCACATTCTCAACAAAATGGATTTGCAAAAAGGAGAAATAGAACACTTATGGAGTTTGCTAGATCCATGATGAAGGAAAATAATTTCTCGAATTACTTATGGGCAGAGGCTATTAATATAGCTACCTATCTTGTCAATAGCTTACTTGTAAAGATTTGGAGGGAGTGACTCCATATGAATCATGGTGGGGTAAGAAACCTACTCTTGATCATTGCAAAATATTTGGATGTTTTGCATATGCTTATGTTCCATCTCAATTAGGGCATAAGTTAGAACTCAAGGCAGAGAAGTATGTCTTCATAGGGTATGATGATTAAAAAATGGTTTATAGGTTGTGGAGTCCATCCACAAAAAAAATTCTTGTTTCAAAGGATGTGACATTTGATGAGCAAGGTACATGGTATACAAAACCAACTAATATTCTTGCAGATTCTAAAGAGATCATGAAGAAGAGGAACGAAAAATTCAAGATACAGGTATATGATGATGAAAGAGATGATGATAGATATAATAATGAAATGCAGATTGAAGATGAAGATAGACCAAGGTTTGATTGAGAGCATGATGAAGCAGAGACTTCAAGGAGTGTAGAGATAAGAAGGTTTTCAAGAGAGAGAAAGAAACTTATAAGATATAGCTATGATACTTCTTACATCACAACCAAAGATTGTGCTTACATGTTGAAGACAGACGAAGATCCATTAACATATGCAAATGTTAAAGGTAAAGAGAATTGGGAAAAGCAACGAAGGAAGAGTATGATGCTCTACTTGAGAATGGTACATGGGACTTGGTACCTAGACCAAGGAATTAGAAGGTAATTGGATGTAAATGGGTGTATAAGACAAAACGATTTGCAAATGAAAAGGTATCTAGATATAAAGCTAGACTAGTGGTCAAAGTGTATGCTCAGACACTAGGTCTGGACTATGATGAAACTTATAGTCCAGTGGCTAAAATGTCTACTAGTAGAACATTGATAGCTATTGCAGCTTGCAAAGGATGGAAGCTATCACAATTGGATGTTAAAAATGCTTTCTTGAATGGGTACATTGCACATGAAGTATACATGGAGCAAGCGGAAGTATTGAAAGATCCAAATGAGCCAGATTATGTGTGTAAGATTAAAGGATCTTTCTATGGTTTAAAGCAAGCCCCAAGGGCTTGGAACTATAGGCTTGTGAAGTTCTTAAATGAACTTGGATATCAAGTGTCAAAGGTAAATAGTAAGCTTGATACTGAAATCAAGTGAAGATGGCTACATATACATTTGTATTTATGTTGATGAAATTATACTTATAAGAATAGATATCAAAGGAATCCAAAGACTCAAGAAGCAAATGGAGAAGGAGTTCAAAATAAGTGACGTGGGAAATTTATTCTATTTCCTAGGCATGGATATTTTCTACACTCAACATGGAGTGTATGTTGCATAGGAAAGGTATTTGAGGAATCTCTTGCTAAAGTTTAATATGGAAAATTGCAGAATCTCAACAACCCCATTAGAGGTAAATCATAAGCTAAGCAGGTATAGAGGTGAAGAGTTCAAAGAGTATCAAAGTTTGGTAGGTAGTATGATCTATGCTACCTTGACAAGACCATATTTATCATATGCAATTGGTGTCTTGTCACAATTTTATGCATTGCCCAAAGAAAACCCATTCGATTACAGCACAAAGAGTGCTAAGATATATCAAAGGCACTTCTAATGAAGGTTTATATTATGGTGGTGTAGCTCAGTGATGAGTAGCACCTCCTTTAATGTCAATCCGGGAAGACGTGAGGATGGTATGAAGACCTCGAGCAAGTGGCGGCACAAGTGCGTGAGTGAGAAGCACACTAGCATGCACACACATACACACACACGCGCACACACAGTAAGACAAAGAGTGAGAATCAATGGAGCTTTTAGATTACTTTCAAAATGCTCTTTACAAATTCGTTTCAATTACAATCTACCCTCAAAAATGAGCTCTCTAGCCCTTTTTATAGTTTTTGACTAGCTTCTGGTCCTGTCCAGACCTAGTGTCCGGCCTAGTTAAAAATTAGGTTCCAGGGCTTATTTGGGGGCTCAAACGAGATCTAAAAAATACGAAAATTGGTACGCAACTACTTCTAAGGCTCCTCAAGCTCAAGGACTCCTTGGCTTGCACAAAATGGAGCTACAAAAAGGTGAAATGATATTTACAATGATTGTTAGTGACAAAAATCACTGTTGTTGTAGGGATTTCTTCTAGTGCTCTGCCATACATATCTTCGAGCTCCCTACTTGCTCTTCCTTCCTGCATGTCCATCTCTTTGATTTGCATTAATGTCTTGAAAAAATATTGGCCTACTTGCCAGATCTTCTTTGACTGCCCTGTTTGCTTGTGCTGTCCCTTCGCTCTGACTCCCTTCTTTGACTTTCATGTCTTGTACGTCCTGGTGTACCAAGGCTTCTGCCAACACCCCCCCCACTCTCGCGTCTGTCGCCCCTGACAGACCCTTGTCTAGCTGCTTTTTGGACGTAGTATTGTACAACATCGGCGGCGAGGTGGTGTTCTTCTAACCTGAGTCCCCTTGCTAGATCTGTCAGCAATGCATCCCAATTGACTGGCCCTGGGACATCTGGATGTGGCACCCGTAACTGCTCTGAGTGAATGGTTCGCTCCACAGCAAATAAATGGAGGAGATGTGAGGGTCTGGGTACAAATATTTCTGAGTGGTATTCCCAGAACCCTGTTATGAACATCTCTTCGAATGTTTGTTTGAAGCAGGCCGGGAGGTATTTTATTCTGGCGTGCCAAGCGTATATCACCTCTATGGAAGGAGTGGTGCTCATGTCATAAACTAAATCTTGGTTTCCTGTAAGGAATCCGACGCCTGAGAAGTGTGGGTCCTTGATATTCTTGAATGTCCTGAATGTAATAAGCATTAACTCAAAAATTTTCATGCACATCTGGGCCATTAGATCAGGGGTATTCTTTAATCGGATGCTCCAGTGCCGTATAGTGGAAATCATGTAATTGACGATGGGAGGCCCTTGAGGGGGTGCTAGATAGATGTAGTTTAACCATTTGGCGCATCCCTTGATATTCTTGACTGCAATGGTGAACTCTGGCCATGTGCGTCTGCGGAGTACAGGAACATAACAAGGGTTATATTTAATAAAAAGAGGCATATTCGTCCAGGTGCGAACCATCTCCGGGTAGGTTTCGAGGAGTCGGATCCTCCAAGTGGGTTGATGAATGGATCCTTTTTTAGCGCTCTCTGGGATGTCATCTGGCCCAAATTGTGTAGCAAACGTTGGAGGTTTGCCACATCTATGTTGGATTTCTGCATTGTAGTCCGCCAGGAGTATACAATATGGCACGTATTGATCATCATTGGTTCCGATCCATCTATGGTGGGACATGCTGCGGAAGTATTCTGATTTGATAATAGTGTCCTCTATCTTTGCCATAGATTGGATTTGAACTGCCACTCGATCTTCATGAGTTGATGCCGTTTTCTCTAGTGTTTGGAGCCACTCAGGTACTTCGATTTCTAACGTATCCATTCCTTCTGCAGTTTGCTCACCACCTGGCATTGGCATAGGAACGTAAGGTTCCTCATACGTCTCATCTACCTCGATGGGTACCAAATCCTCGGGTTCTGGTTCGACAACTGGAGAGGGTTGCCTTTCATGTGTGAGTAATCTTGCCTGTAATTCGGCCACCTGCTCTTTCAATGCCTTGACTTCCTCTGAAGTCGTGGTCGTTTCTGTGACTTTGGGTGCTGTCTGTTGCTCTTGGAGTTGATTGCGCAGCGCATCACGTTCCCTTTCCAAGTCATCATGAGCTTCTAATAGATCTGCATAGCTGTCCAAGATGGTCTTCATTGTCTCTGAGGGCACAGCTTTAAACTGCTCTGGATCAATTTCGTGTGGAGAGCCTTCCATTGCTGCTTCTAGATTTGCTTCATTTTGCTGCTGCAGCCTCTTGTTTTCTTCTAGGGCGGCCGCCATGTGTTTTCTGAGAAGTGCCAGGTTACGCCGGACTTTGAGATTATCGGCTTGGTATACCTCGAGCAAAGCTTCTAGTTGTTTGGCACCTGATTCTGTCGATGGTTGGGGTGCCGCCAATAATGTTTGGTGAGCTTGCTCAAGCGTCGTGTAACGTTGATTCAGTTCTGCATTTTCTGTGTGTAGAATGTGAAACTGTCTTTGTAAGTTTTGATGGTGCGTTTCCAGTTGCTGATACCGGTTGTCCAGAGCTTTGTACTCATTCTGGAGCTGGTATACACATTGGTTTAATGCTAAAAATATGTTATTTACATTAAATAATGCCGGGAGGGGTGAAGATGCAGGGGGAATGGGGGCGGGAATGGGAGAGGTGAATGATGTGGATGTACGTGGAGATGTGGGTGGAGGGGGTATGGGTGATGAAGGTGGCATGGGGGGAGGGAGCGGTGCTGTGGCAGGTGATGTTTCCATCGTGTCAACTGTTTGAGTGACGGTGTAGATGGGAATCGTTGGTGGAGTGGATGTGACATCGGTGAACAGGGTGGTGAAGGTGGGCATGGTGACACCCCCGTATTGGATTCCCGGAGAGAGTGGGATGCCCATGACAATGGTAGTGGTAGTGGATGTGGTAGTGCTAGTGTCCTGTGGTGGAGTGAATTGTGTAGTGTGAGGTGGGGATGGTGGTGACAACGGTGCTTCGTGATATTCTTCTGCTTGCGCTGACTCGCCTGGTGCTGATGTATTGATGTGAATTTGCTTTCCGGACCTCCTGGGACGAGCAGGAACTCTTTTTTCGAACCTGTGGATGTAGGCCATTGCCTCATGGATGGCCTCGTCCAGTCCTACAGCGTCGGCATGAAGGTTCATGGACTCAATGAACAACTCATCCACACCTTCCTCAGCTAGCAAGTCGTTCATGAGTCTTTTGCCCTGTTCTAGAGACATCTTATGCTGTTCCTGAACCAGTCGCATGGTTCGATATAGTCTCTTGATTTGTGCCGAATATGCTGGGGCACTTGCTAACTCGGAGAGTTCGTCATATTCTTGATGTTGTTCTTCGTCGGCTTCTTCTTCGTCTCCTCCTGCCTCTTGTTCATCTACATCGACTTCTACAGTTTGTGGTTGGGTGGGGGCCGATGTTGTTTGGGGTCGCGGTTCCTGAGCTCGCGCTGCTTCGGCTTCGAGGTTAGAGTCATAGATTAATCTGGCAATTTCTTCATCCGTGAGGTCCTCAAGAGTAAATCCCTGCGGAAATTCCAAATCGGATGGAATGGGTGGAAACACCAGATTAGGCCCCTCTGTGCTTGGTCTTGGTAACCGGATTGTGAATGGCCTAACTCGTCGTGTCTGGGGAGGGGTGATTTCTGGTGTAGCGGTAGCTCCCCTTGGTTGGGCACAGGGTAGTTGGACTCCCCCCCTCATCTTCTTTGATGGGGGACCTGCTGCTGATAGTCTTCTTTGGAATTCTTGGACTCGGGACCATACGAGTGCCCGCTGAACAGGCACGTCATAAGCCAAGCATCTATAGATTATTCTGGTCAAAGCACAACACCCGTGGAGCACATTCTTCTGTTTTTTGTTCCACCTTTGATGCGCTAGGTGGATCTGATCTATGATCCAGTGTGGTACATTGATGGGCAGGCTTTCGGTTTCTGCTAGATATAAACTGAACCATATTTTTTTCGGGGGCATTGTGAAGCGTTCTTGGGCGGGAAAAGCAAAATGTTGCATGATGGTTCGCAGGTGAAGCGCAATGGTAGGTGTCATCGCCACCATGTCCTTGAGCTTATTAAGATCCTTGTGCTTCATTCGACCTGGAACCATGGTTTCCTTTTCTGTTGGGATGTGCATGCCATACATACCCAACGCTTCTCTTACCAGATTGAGGGTCAACTTGAATCTTTTGAGCTCATTACGCGGCAGTAGTGATGGCAGCACAAAGGTGCTGTCGCCGCCCTTGGCTCTGCTTGGTGTGATGGTACTGATCAGATAAGAACATCGTAAAAAATCCGGCTTTGGTAAGTGAGTCCTGAAATAACTTTCCACACCTGCTTTGACCCAAACTGATCTCATGACTTCGGCATTTTGGTAGCTTTCAAACTCGCGTGCGAAAAAGTGGTATCGACCCCATTTGCCATTGAACTCCAATTCTGCTTCTCAGAAATAGGTCCCATCGCCCAGTGGTCCAGCAACATCACTGAACCAATGTGCATGCTTACCTACTTGAGAAGTGTGCCCTTGAGGAGGATCCTGAATGGGGATCACATGCACTGCTTGAAGCTCTTGCGGTCTTGCTGTGAGACGTGGCTCAAGGAGAAGTGTTTCTATGTCCACAATCTGGGCACCAGATCCGGCTTGAGAACTAGTACCTACTTCTGCCATGGCCCTGTTCGCTGGTTGGTTCTGTGAGAATATAGAACCAAGTGTTAACATCGTAATGGACAGACTAAATCCGTTGTTGTCCCCGTTACAACATTAACATGAGGTGGGTGATGAGTTAGTGGCTAGTAAGTGCATGAAGACAGTGTGTGTATTTAGTGCTTGTGTTGTCCTAGGAGACTACTGCAGTTAGTAAGTAGGTATGGATTTACAAATTGGGGTCGGGGGGTTTATTACAGGCCCTAGGCTGCCAAATGCAGTGAGTGGGCTTTGCCTTCGGTTTCGGAGAGTCTCTACAGAGCCTTCTCGGTGTCGTGGTTTGAAGATGAGGCCTTTTCGGGACCCCTTTACAATTGATTACATGGACGCTCTTGGGTCTTGGTGTGTACATGAGTGTCGAGAACGAGTGAAATCTGGCAGTATGCATCGCTGCGTTATGCTGTTTAAGTTGTGGCCTCAGCGTAGCTACTTGTGCCATCAAGCAAGCCTTAGGCACCCAAATTTGTCTTGATTGTGGGCTTGCCTTCATCGACTTCTTGGGCACCCAAATAGATTTTACTTTAGCAGAAGAATTTCTGAAAGACTTCTTATTAGCGTTGCGTTGTTGGTCACTAATAAGAGGCTTTGCCCCTGTAGTTGACGGTGGTGCAACCGGTTGTTCGCCTTTCCGCACCCATACCTGGTCTATTTTCTGGGCTGTTCTGCTGCGCAGGTACTTTTGATCTCTGACATAGGTAGTACCCTGCTCCTTCTGCCTTTGATCCACCTTGGGTTGCTGCCTCCTTCTAGCCTTTGGAAAAGAAGGGAGTTCCGTTGCATTCCTGACTCCTTTTTTGCAAATATCATTCCTCTGCAACACATAGTTTTGGACAAGAACAGCATGGTCATCTTCATGTGTACCCCTGGAAGGACCAGGAGTCTGTGCCTTTCCTAGTTCCTTGAGTGCTCCATTGTCTAATTCTACTGTAACTCGACTATGATCAACCCAAACCTGGAGAAGTCCACTTCTTAGGTTTAGATTGACTGCTTGGTCATAGATCCAATCCTGACCCAAGACGAGAGGTTCAGTGAGATCCTCATCTTGACACACTAGTACTTTAACGGTCATTGCCTCCTCGTGAATGTAGAGGGGAAGTTCCACCTCGCCCATGCAAGGGGTTTCCACGCCTCCCAATCCTATGTTGGTGCATTTTGCCCAAGCCTACATGCTTGATATGCTTGATATTATCCTCATTTGTAAGTCACATGAGTAGTCATGTGAACACCTCTTGTAAAAGAGTACATTTTATCTCTTGTAAATGGAAAAAGAAAAAAATAAAAGGATGGCCTACCTCATCCATGATGTAAAAGCAAATTCGTGGCTCCAACTACCAAAATCACGAATTTTTGAGCTGAGGGAATCTCTCCTAACTTTGGGGATCACTTTTAGGTGGAGCCATTCGAATTCGAATTCAAAACTCCCTCCAAGAATTGCTATAAAAGGAGCAAGAAGGAAGAGGCGATTAGCAAGCCTTGTACGTGACCACTTCATGTCATTTTGTAGAGATTGAAGAGCTTACTCCATAGCTCTATCATTCTACTCCCATTGTGCAAAGATTCATTGCCAATGTGGTTGTAATCATATGTGAATCTATACATTTATTATCATCTACCTCTCTGTTTTGTTCTCTGCTATACTCACTCAGAGCAGTAACTTCAGAAGGTCATATCTCGAGTTTTACTGAACCTTTTTCAGTGTTTTAAAGTGCGTTGGATAGCTCTCAGTGTCTAGTTTCTACCTATAAATTTTCAAGGTCATTGAATTTATACTTTTGGAGATATCTGCATTTTACTGCTTACTGGTCTATCTCTGCAGAGCCCCGAGAATTGTGGGAATGTTCCAGAACTTGATGAAACTTGTTCTCAGTGCTCAGTCCATCATTTGAAGTGTTTTAACTTGGAATAGGAAGCTTGCTAAGTCTATTTGCTATGCCCAAAAGGAATTTTTCTAATTCCTTCCAGGTTGAGAGCACTGTTCATTTTTTCCAGCAGGTGTATGTCCAAAAATAGCAAGTTTTGGGAGCTAGTCATTTCGCAACTAGCCTGTCTTGACTTAAACTTTTGGGATACATGTTCCAAAGTACTTGGCTGATATTTTGGTGGATTTAGGAAGCTCAAAGGGTCTACTAATCAACTCTGAAGTCTCAGTTGGCTGGTGTGAAGCTGGTTGTAGCGGCACCTACTCATCTTTGGATTGCATCCACCATCTCTCTTCACAGTGGTATCAGAGCATAGTCAAGCAACATGGGAGATGGATTTCCATCAACAATTGACAAATTGGATCGAAACAACTATCCGGCATGGTCTCTAAGGATGGAGGCTTACCTTCAAGGGAGGAATCTATATGGATTCATATCCGGAGATGAAGCAATGCCAACCATGAGGAACAAAGGGCAACCATCACATGAAGAAGTGGAAGGACTTTCGAATTGGTGTTCGAAGGATGCACTTGCAAGGTCCTATATTCTAAACTCAATCTCTGATTTTCTTTTACCTCATGTCAAGGGATGCAAGACATCAAGAGAAACCTGGATTGCACTTGCTTCTTTCTTCTCTTCCAACACTCGAGCAAGGAAGAACCAATTGTGGATGGAGTTCACAACAATGAAGAAAAGCCCGAAGCAAAATGTGACTGATTATGTCACAAAGATGAAGGAGATTTCCGACCAACTTGGAAGCATTGGAGAGGTAATTGAAGAGGAGCAAATCATAAGACAAATCATGAATGGAATCAAAGCAGACGACAAGTGGGAGTCATTCACAACAGCCATGGATTCATACATGGATATGCATGTACCCGACCTCAACACACTCATGGGCCAACTCTTCACTCATGAAGCAAAAATTAGCAAAGGTGGTGAGTCCTCAAGAGGTAATCAAACTTCTGCCTTATATTCTGATAAAGCTAAGGTCAAGGACAAGTCAAAGAATAGAAAGAATGAAGATGAAGGAAGCTCTTTCCAAGCAAACTTTGCAGGTAGAGGACGAGCTAGAGGAAGAGGCAGAAGTGGAAAGCAAGGCAGGGGGAGATTCCAATCATCTCAACCTTGCAACATATGTGGCTTATCTAACCATACTACTGAAGAATGTTTCAGGAACCCGAGGAACTCAAGAGGAAGAGGATTCAATAGAGGTGGCTATGGATCAAATAGAGGCAGGTACAATGGAGGCTACAACAACAATTACTACAACAACAATTACAACAACAACAACAACTATCAAAGTGGCCATAGAGGAAGAAGAGATTACAATAACTATGCAGAGGACCAAAGTCAAGAAGATTCATTATTGATTATGAATCTATCAGCGAAGAAGGGTAAGGATGCTGATCACATATTTTACATTGATTCGGGATGCTCAAACCATGTAGCAGGAAATGTGGCTTTACTTTCTGATTTGGAAGATCCTCATAACAAGCATGAAGTGCAGACAGGAGATGACACAAAGCACTCAGTGGAGAAGATAGGTAATGTGAAGACATCAGATGGGAATATGAACCTCTTAAGCAAAGTCTTGTATGTCCCTACAATTACCAAAAATTTAATAAGTGTTGGACAGATTGTTGAAAAAGGATTGCAGGTTAGATTCAATCGATTTGGAGCATATGTTGAAGACCCAAGGCAAGGCTTTCGAAGGATTGCCAAAGGAGAAAAGACAGGAAGGCTTTTCACTTTTGAAGTGGAAGATACAAAGAACATAGCTTTGTTTAGCTATGGATCTCAAACTCTAACAGAGTTGGAGATATGGCACAAAAGGCTTGCTCACATTGGTGAGAGGACACTCAAACAGATTTGCAGGGACCAAAGTGTACTTGGTTTGCCTAATATCACAAGGCAACACATGATTTATAAGTGTGAAGCTTGTCAACTCGGCAAGGCTCATAGACAACCTTTCAATAAGAAAGGATATATGTATCAAAATCCTTTGGATCTAGTGCACACGGATGTGTGGGGTCCAAGTAAGGAGCCATCTATATCAGGCTCAAGATATTATGTGTCTTTCATAGATGATTGTAGCAGGTGGACCATTCTGTTTTTCATGAAGCACAAGGATGAAGTGTTTAATTGCTTTAAGAAGTATATTGCTCTTGTTGAAAACCAAACAGGTAGGACTTTGAAACGACTCAGATCAGATGGTGGAGGAGAATACTTCTCTTTTGAATTTGATGCCTTCTTGCATGAAAGAGGCATTAAAAGGGAAGTCACTACAAGGTATACACCCGAACTCAATGGTGTAGCAGAGAGGAGGAACAGAGCTATCGTCGAAGCTGCAAGGTCCATGCTCAACGAAAAGGGATTGCCGAACTACCTATGGGCAGAGGCTGTGTCGACAGCCACATATCTCATAAATAGACTTCCATCTAAGTCACTAGATGGAACCACTCCATATGAAGTGTGGAATGGAAGAAGACCTAGTCTAGAGCATTGTAAAATCTTTGGATGCTTAGCCTATGCTCACATTCCTTCTCAAGTAAGAGGGAAATTGGATCCCAAGGCAGAGAAGTGTGTATTCATTGGTTATGATCAAAACCAAAAAGGATATAGATTGTACAATCCAACCAATAAAGGATTTTCTGTGAGTAGAGATGTAATTTTTGATGAAAACAAATCATGGTTTGATGATGACAGGAAAGTGAAGCTGCCATATGACTTGGATGAAGATTTTCCATCACTTCAACCAAAGGAGCCAAAGCAGATTGAAGAAAGTGATTCGGAGATTGACCTAGAAGACTTGGAAAGACTAAAGCTATGGAAGAACAAAGGTAAAGCAAAGATGCAGGATGCTACATATGGACCCGAGAGCTCACATCAACCACTTAGAAGGTCTTCGAGGGAGAAGAAGAAACCAGAGAGGTTTGGTTATGATACTTCTTTGGTCACCAAGCACTCAATCTACATTGCAAAGGATTCAACCAATGAAGAACCTACCACATTCGAAGAAGCACAAAGCAAGAAAGCTTGGAGAGATGCAATGGATGAAGAAATGGAAGCCTTGAAGGAGAATGACACTTGGGAGCTTGTACCTAACAAGCCATCTATGAAGATAATCGGATCTCGATGGATATACAAAATCAAGAAGAATCCAGATGGAAGTATAAATAGACACAAAGCAAGGTTAGTTGCTAAAGGGTTTGCTCAAACCCATGGTATTGATTATGAGGAGACTTTCTCTCCTGTTGCAAAAATGCCTACAATTAGGGTTCTCATAAGTCTTGCTGCATCTAGAAATTGGAATCTTTATCAACTTGATGTAAAGAATGCTTTCTTGAATGGATGGATTTCTGAGGAAGTGTATATGGCACAACCTCCTGGATATGAGGATGCACATCATCCTAACTATGTATGCAAACTAAAGAAAGCTTTGTATGGATTGAAGCAAGCTCCAAGAGCTTGGAATTTCAGATTGGTGACTTATTTGCAGGACCAAGGATTCAAAGCTAGCAAGGCGGATACCTCTTTGTTCATAAAGAGGAATGGATCTGAAGTGATCTATTTATGTGTGTATGTTGATGATATTATTATCACAGGCAATGATCTTGAAGGAATCAAACAGGTAAAGAGTCAAATGAAGGAGGAGTTCAAAATAAGTGACCTCGGACCACTCACTTATTTTCTTGGATTGGAGTTGATCTACACAGATTCAGGTATATACATCACACAAAGGAAGTATGTCCATGACATGCTCGTCAAGTTCAAGATGGAAAATACAAAGTGTGCAGGTACACCTATGGAGCAAAATCATAAGCTTAGTGCTTATGAAGGAGAGCCAATTGAAGACATCACAAGCTATCAAAGCTTGGTTGGAAGTTTGAACTATGCAACACTCACAAGGGTGGATATATGCTATAGTGTTAGCATATTGAGTCAGTTTATGCATAAGCCGAGAAGACCACATATGGAAGCGGCCAAGCGAGTCCTCAAGTATCTAAAGGGGACCATGAATGAAGGTTTGTTTTATTCATTTACTTCAGATATTGAGCTAAAGGTCTACTCAGATGCAGATTGGGCCGGATCTAAAGATGATAGAAGAAGCACATCAGGGTATATATCATTTGCAGGTTCAAAAATCATTTCTTGGTCATCGAAGAAGCAACCAACCGTGGCATTATCTTCTACTGAAGCTGAATATAGAGGTTTGGCTAATGAAACTCAAGAAATCATGTGGTTAAAATCTTTGTACACAGATCTTGGACTTCATTCTTCAACACCTCACATTTTTGGTGACAACACAAGCTCACTACATCTAGCAGCTAATCCGGTATACCATGCTAGAACCAAGCATATTGAAGTCCACTACCATTATGTAAGGGAGAAGCTAATGAGCAAGGATATTCAACTATCCTACGTCTCTACAGATATGCAATGTGCAGACATGTTGACGAAAGCTCTTGATGGTACGAAATTAAGTAGATTCAAGTTGATGATTGGTTTGCAGGAAATCAAGGACAATTGAAGACTTATTTGGAGGCCAAGCATGTTAGGCTTGAGGGGGAGCTGTTGGTGCATTTTGCCCAAGCCTACATGCTTGATATGCTTGATATTATCCTCATTTGTAAGTCACATGAGTAGTCATGTGAACACCTCTTGTAAAAGAGTACATTTTATCTCTTGTAAATGGAAAAAGAAAAAAATAAAAGGATGGCCTACCTCATCCATGATGTAAAAGCAAATTCGTGGCTCCAACTACCAAAATCACGAATTTTTGAGCTGAGGGAATCTCTCCTAACTTTGGGGATCACTTTTAGGTGGAGCCATTCGAATTCGAATTCAAAACTCCCTCCAAGAATTGCTATAAAAGGAGCAAGAAGGAAGAGGCGATTAGCAAGCCTTGTACGTGACCACTTCATGTCATTTTGTAGAGATTGAAGAGCTTACTCCATAGCTCTATCATTCTACTCCCATTGTGCAAAGATTCATTGCCAATGTGGTTGTAATCATATGTGAATCTATACATTTATTATCATCTACCTCTCTGTTTTGTTCTCTGCTATACTCACTCAGAGCAGTAACTTCAGAAGGTCATATCTCGAGTTTTACTGAACCTTTTTCAGTGTTTTAAAGTGCGTTGGATAGCTCTCAGTGTCTAGTTTCTACCTATAAATTTTCAAGGTCATTGAATTTATACTTTTGGAGATATCTGCATTTTACTTCTTACTGGTCTATCTCTGCAGAGCCCCGAGAATTGTGGGAATGTTCCAGAACTTGATGAAACTTGTTCTCAGTGCTCAGTCCATCATTTGAAGTGTTTTAACTTGGAATAGGAAGCTTGCTAAGTCTATTTGCTATGCCCAAAAGGAATTTTTCTAATTCCTTCCAGGTTGAGAGCACTGTTCATTTTTTCCAGCAGGTGTATGTCCAAAAATAGCAAGTTTTGGGAGCTAGTCATTTCGCAACTAGCCTGTCTTGACTTAAACTTTTGGGATACATGTTCCAAAGTACTTGGCTGATATTTTGGTGGATTTAGGAAGCTCAAAGGGTCTACTAATCAACTCTGAAGTCTCAGTTGGCTGGTGTGAAGCTGGTTGTAGCGGCACCTACTCATCTTTGGATTGCATCCACCATCTCTCTTCACAGTATGCTTCCACAGGATGGACAGTTAACTGTAACTCTTGACAGTAAGACAACTTAACAGCGCTAGTGGCAGCACCTGAGTCAATCAAGGCTCTTACGGTCCTTGTACTCTTTCCTTGTCCTATGTCTATGGTTATGAAAGGACGTCTATCAATTATTCTATTCGAGCTTGTTCCTGCAACTTCACACATGGCTATGGGAAATCCTTGGTCTGCATAGTCATTTGTCCTAGGCTGCTCTCTACCTTGCCTACGTAATTTCATCCTTCTAATGCGTTCTAAAGCTTCTGCTTGAGCTTCTTCTCGCACTCGCTTTTCTTCCTCTTTGCGTTTCTTAGCAGTGTTGAGTCGGCTAAGCATTTCCTCCGTGAGGGGTTCCTGATACAACTTGACTCTGCAACCGCTAATATAATTTGGGAGAACATCACCCTCTAATGTGGCCAATTGTACCGCTCCGCTTGTGGAGATCCTATTGATGATCATAGGTCCGTAGCCTCTCTTTTCTAGCTTCCTCGCGTGTTGTTTGAGTGTATAGACTAGGACTAGATCTCCTGCTTTCAAGCCTTTATCCTTCACATGGGCATCGAAGTATGCCTTCTGTCTCTTCTTGGCTGCATATATTCCTGCGGCGGCTCTCAGTCTTGTTTCTCCTAATCGTTCAAGGTCAAGGATCCTAGAGGAGAGCTCATGACCTGTCCATTCATACTCTTGTGCGACTCTCAATGTAGGGATCAGGAAGTCCAAGGGTAACACGGCATTTTGGCCGAATACCATCTGAAAGGGGGTGGCTTGGAGCACCGTTTTATAGGCAACTCGGTATGCCCAAACAGCATGGTGTAGCTGTTTGTCCCAATCAGAGCGTTTAGTGTTCACTAATTTCGTCAGTACATTGCATAAGATCTTATTAGTGCTCTCAGCTTGTCCATTAGCTTGAGGGTGATAAGGGGCAGACTTCTTGTGTATTACCAAGAATTCTTGGAGTAGATTTTCAATCACTTCATTCAAGAAATGAGTGCCTCTATCACTTACAAGCTCTATAGGTAGCCCGTATCTTGTGAATACATTCTCAAACAAGAATTTGGCAGTTGTTTGAGCATCGTTCTTTGTCGTAGCCTTTACCTCTACCCACTTGGTGAGATAATCTGTCGCAACAATGATGTATTCCGCATGAGAACCCTTAGCTGGGGGATTAATAGGACCTACAAAGTCTATTCCCCACTTAGAGAATGCTCGTCCACCCATCATAGGTTTCAGTGGCATCTCATCTTTGCGTATGGGATACTGAGTCCTCTGACATACATCACACCGCTTCACATAGGTATGTGCATCCATGTGAAGGGTCGGCCACCAGAAGCCCGCAAATAGAATTGCCTTGATCACCCGATCTGGTCCAAAGTGTCCTCCTGCTACACCTTGGTGAGCAGTTTCCAAGATCTTAAGATATTCACTCTCATGGACACACAGTCTCAGGTAACCATCCTTACCGCGTTTGTATAGATTATCACCAACAAGTGAATAATCCTGGGCTTCTTGTTCCAAACTCCTTTTTCTAGCTAGAGTCATGTCTGGGGGGAATGTGTTTGTCCTCAGGAATGATACTAGTGGTTCGCTCCAATCTGGCACAATGGATACTTGATAGAGAGTGGCATGTTCCACAGGTGGTTTAGTGCAACAGATTGGGCATTCCTTGCACAACTTTTGGACATCCGCTTCCATAGTGGGCCAGTGCACTCCGAGTCTCTTTAAGGTCTGTAAGGTTCGTTGCTTTGAATGGTGTTGCTCTAGTGCACCTACATGTGCTAATTGCAACCATTTAGTGTACTCATCCTCTTCTACGCAGCAAGCCAAGATCCCTTGATCTGTGTGCTTGTACATGCTTCCTGCCATGATGTGGTACTTTTGGGCTTTTACAACCTCTCTATTCCGTGTGTTTACCACTGGATGGTTAGGCCCGTATGTCAATACTGGTACCAATGGCTTGGCCCACTGCGGCACCACTTCCAAATTAAACAAGTAAGCATCAGGAAGGTCATCTGACACTCCTTGTGGGGCTTCTCCCGATGTGAGCCTAGAGAGATGATCTGCTCTCAAGTGAGTCCTACCTTTTCTTACCACAACCTCAAAGTCATATTCCATTAGTAAGAGAAACCATCTCACTAATCTTCCTGTATTGCATGGCTTGTTTACAAGATATAACAATGCCTGATGATCAGTAAAAAATTTAAACTTATTTGCAAGCAAATAGTGTCTAAATTTTTTAACTGCATATACCATGCCTAATCCTTCTCGTTCAGTAGTGGTATAATTTCGTTCAGCCGCATTCAATTGTCTACTGGCATAGGCAATTGGAAGATCCATATTACCTTCACCAGTAGGTTGTGCAAGTACACATCCAATAGCATAATTGGATGCATCCACGTGAACATGGAATGGCTTATTCCAATCTGGTGTGGTCAAGATTGGTGCTGAACATAATCTTCGTTTAAGCTCCTGGAAGGAATTCTCACATTCATCCGTCCACTCAAAGTTTGTCAGAAGTCCGTACATGGGCTTTGCAATGACCGCATACATGTGTATAAATCGTCGATAATAACCACAATGCCCCATGAAAGCTTGTACTTCCTTGACATTCTTTGGCTTAGGTAACTCTGCTATGGCTCTCACCTTTTCTTCGTCGGTAGATATGCCATTCTTTGACACTATGTGTCCGAGAATCTTACCTTGCCTGACCATAAAAACGCACTTTTCTGGGTTCAGGCAGACTTGATATTCTCTACATTTGTCAAAGATTTGTCTGAGTTCAGGAATATGAGTTTGTCTAACATTGGAATGAGCACAAAGATCATCAACATAGACTTCTAAACTCTTCCTCAGGAACTCCTTAAACACATGGCACATCAGCCTCTGGAAGGTGGCTGGTGCATTGGTAAGCCCAAATGGCATTACTCTAAAAGAAAAAATGCCCCATTCCGTGGCAAAGGCTGTCTTATGCTGATCCTCTGGAGCTATGGCCACTTGATTGTAGCCCGAAAATCCATCAAGGAAGCTGTACACTTCCTTGCCTGCCACTCTTTCTAAGAGATGTTCTGTGATGGGAAGCGGATAGTTATCTCGAATCGTGGCTGCATTAACCTTTTTCAAGTTAATGCACACACGCAGCTTGCCATTCTTCTTGGGCACCACTACGATGGGGGATACCCATTCAGTGTGCTCAATTTCATAGATAAATCCAGCTTCGACCAGTCTATCTATCTCTTCCTTGATCTTAGCAGCATAGTTATCGTTATATGTATAAGGCTTTTGCTTAGAGGGTTTGGCATCTGAGGTCATGGGGATGGTGTGTGAGCATATGTCAGGGTCAACACCTTTCAAATCCTTGTAACTCCAAGCGAATACATCTCTCTATTCTCTTAGCAAGGTAACCAATTCGTACTCTTCTTCTTCTGTCAGGTCATGGCCTATATACGTGCATCTCTCCTCTCCTTCTTCTATGGCCACTACTATTTTCTTGGTGGTTTCTTTGTTATCATAGGCCTCTCCTGATTGTGCCTCTCGTTTAGGCATTCTTATCATGACTCTCCTGTCATCTATCTCATACTTCTTAAAATTTCCGGGGACCTCAAACAAAGATTCTTCCTCTTCTGGTGAGGCTTCTCTCTTTTTTCGTTTCTTTCCTTCTTCCTTCGGGGTCACATGTGTTGTTAATCTTACATTAGTTGTAACCTCTCCATGCCTCTGGGGTTGAAATTCTACTTCATGGAAGTATTCTTCATCTGATGCAAATGGTGGGTCCATAATGATTGACTCTAGATCGGAGTCACTTGCATCCTCAAATGCATCAGGGCTAGGTTCGCATTCTTCTAGAACTGCCTCTCCCATGATTGGCTCTATGGAGAAGACTGAAATATCATAACCATCCTCATCACAGTGAGGTGTCCATTGTTCTTCGTTGATGGCTACGTCCATTGTTGCTAAGATTTCTGCCCAACCGTGAGGTTCAAATTCTTCGTCTGGAAAAACTACAGGTGCATAGGCTGGGTCTTGGATTGATCTATGGGTTTCTTTCACACCTACCTCTCTGGCTTTCTCTCTCTTCTCTTCTTCAACTGCTACCTTGCACATCCATAAGTGAGTATCTTCATGCATCCATGAGGATCCAGATCCTATAGAATGCACCGATTCTGTGTCATCTTTGGCTCTATGGATGGGATTCCATTGGATAGGAGGGACGTCTCTGTGAGAAAAATCCTTGAGATTGACTTTGGTTGTAACACCCAAGTGTTGCAGATACAAGGAGTTGGTTCCCCAATCCTGTACCACTTGCAATTGTCGCATAAATGGCCTTCCCAAAATCATCTCATAGGCATGATTTTTACTGAAGTCACAGATAGCAAAACTATGTTCAAACTCGACACCACAAGTGGTGAGAGTTATTCCTTCTAGCAATCCTAGGGGTCTCTCTATGTGGCCATCAGCCATCTGCAATTTCATTCTCGTCGGCCTGAGTGCTGGCTTGCCCCAACGCTTCCATAAGGAGGTAGTGGCAATTGCAACTCCTGCACCTGAGTCCAAAATTGCCTTAGTGGTGTAGTCCTGGTAGGTAATGGGAAGATAGGTGTTCCCTTCTTCACCCTCACACATATCTCCTATTTTATCCAAGGGAATTTCTGGCACTGTCCTATGGGATCCTACCCTGGAACGAGGTTTTGCACTTTCAGTTACTCGACTAGCTACATATTTCCGCGCTTCTGGTCTATCCTTGGGCAGTTCTTCCAAGGTGAGATTGCGCTGCACTTTGGTGTTCTTTACTATCTCCGTGTTCCTAGGTATGACTGAATCGTCGTTCCTTACCATGACTGTGGGTGCTCTCATACATGTGGACTTTGCTTCCCATGGGCCTGTGAAGTGGGGTAGCTCCTGTATGGAATTAGACTCAAAGTCCAATCTCTCGTGAGACTGAACACTCTCATGCTCCCCGTAAATTGATGGGATGTCTTGTGGAAATTGGTCGTGTGCATCGTCCACCAGTTCAAAAGGAGGGGCGACCTCACTTTCGTTATCCCATTTGTCTTCTTGAATCTCTCGTAGGAAGTCTGGTGCAAACCGATTCATAGAAGAAGAAGTGTCTGGCTCCGTAGAATTAGGTACATATGCTACCTGGGAAGGAGGGCTTATCCTATCGTTGGCTCTTTCCTCGTTGTCATAGATAGCTGAAGCACAAGCTTCTTGGGGAGGATTACTTATGCTATTACTTTTCCGCACAGGCTCATACGCTCTCTGGGAAGGAATGTGGGTTACCTGTGGAGGTACATAAGCTTTCGAGGGAGGCACCTGTGACCTTTGGGGAGGAAGATAGGCTCCTTGAGGAGGCACATGAGCTTCCTGAAGAGGCTGGCTTATCCGTTCTCTTGCCCTTTCCTTTTTTTGAGGGATAGGCTCCTTTTCTGGCTGTGCAGTTAGCCTCTCTAATCTTTCTAAGGAGGGGAAGTTGTCTGGTTTAGTGGAATTGGCTGCATAAACTTCCGATGGGGAATGGCTCAGGTTTTTGCTTGCTTTTTCTTTCTCCTGATTTTTTTCTTCCTTGTCAGATCTGGCAATTATCCTCTCTAACTTTTCTAGGAATCCATCCAAGTGTAATTGCGTCTTGGCTGAGTCCGAGTAATTGAAAAGGTGACTGGCTTCAAACATAGTCTGAGCCAATGCGACCATTTTCGCGCACAGTTTGGTTCTTTCTATCTCTAGGTCAGCTCTAGGATAGCACTTGTCATGATCCGTGACGTTTGGCCCTTCTTGGATTCTGGCCTGATATGCTTTAAGCATCATGTTTAGGTCTTCAGGAGTGGGATCTGCTAGAACTGATCCTACTCTAGGGGGTGGTGGGATTTGATGAGGCGGTGGGGAAGGTGGTGAGTCGGATGGAAATGGGAGTGGTGGAGGCGGGGTGATGTGAGAGGGAGTTTGAGCTGTGAGTTCAGTTATCCTCGCTTTGGTTTCTCTTATGCTTTCCTCAAGCTCACTCATCTTTTTGGCCCATTGTCGTTTCATTCTTTCTCGACTATCTTTCCATGCTCTAGTCCTTTTCTTTGTTACGCTCTCGGTTTCACTAGCCTCTGGGCCCTTTTCCTTGCTTGTCTCTTGGTTTTGCTGTAATGCCTGAGCTCTAGTGACTACCTGCACTGGTGCAGTGGAAGTGACGCTTCCTGAGGGATCTACAACCAAACCGATCACATTGATAGGAGTGATTTTTGGCATATTATTGGGGTTCTTAGGGCAATCTCGTAAGAGATGTTCTTTTCCACAATCTTGGCAGAAACCTTGGATAGTCACTGACTGGGGTTGTGTAGGTGGAGGCAAGGGACAATCACGAATGAGATGATCTCCTTGGCATCTGTAGCACGGTCCTCTTGGGAATGGACGTCTTACTTGCCTAGGTTGAGGCCTGGGGTTGGGGTTTGCATACATGACGTTCGTGTAATCTGACTCCCAACTAGGTTCACTTGGTTCTTCACTATAGTAAGACTCACCATGTTCTGGAGACTGCATGTAGTAAGCCTGGGGACTATCGACATGTGTAGAATCAAAGCTATGGTCACTTGGGTCACTTTCTGAGATCAATGGGGTTACTGGTACAATGGCCCTATTCAGGTTTTCTTCTACAACAGTATACTTTACTGGAATCACGTTAGCGGGGTTTGGAGGCTGTTGAGCCAGCACCGGTTGGGGTCTCTGTTGGGCCTGATATTGTGGTTGGTAGGTTTGTTGGGGTCTAGCATATTGTGGTGGTGGATTTTGGTTTTGGTATCTGCCTTGTTGGTAGGGCTGCGGGTAGGGTTGCCTAACTGCCTGCTTGTTGTATGGGCAATCTTGTGCGGTGTGATTGGTGTATCTCCGTTCTATGGTGCAGTACTGGCTACTAGGGTTTACTTGGGGTTGAGCCATAATAGGGCAGACATTCGCCATATGGTCACCACCGCATGTATAGCACCTTTTCACAGAGGCAAACCTTGGGATCTGTTTGCTAGTTACACCTAATTTCTGAGCTACCTTCTCAGCGAGTTCCTCAATTGATGTAGATTGCGTGGAAGAGTGGCTAGATGCGCTATCTGAGTCTTTATAGATTTTGGAAAGCTCTAGCTCTTCCCCTAGGTTATCTTCAATGTCAATGCACATGCGTACACACTCTTCTATAGTCCTAGGGTCCTTCAGATACACATAGGATCTCAATTTCGTACTCAGCAATCCATCGAGGAATAAGGCTACCTGTTTAGCAGATGTGGGTAGCTCCGAAATTGGGCACCTTTCAAGATATTGTCTAAATCTTCTTCCTGCAAGTCTCACAGTCTCTTGAGGGGTTTGCTTGAAGCTGTGAATCAATGAGGAAGTATTGTGTCTTATGCCACTCTTAGAGAACTCTACAATGAAAGCCTCTAGGAGTTGGTCTATGCTCCTGAACTGACGCTCATCTAATGGCTGAAACCATGTAAGTGCCGTGTTCCTGAGGGTTAGACCGAAGGCATTGTACTGCGTGAACAGATCTTCCACTTGTTCAGCTCTCAAGACTTGCTTGAACTCCGCCACATGATCATAGGGATCTCCTGTGCCGTCAAAGTAATTCTTCATGGACTTAACTAGCTGGGTGGGTCTCAAAGTTCTTGTGTGCTCTCTAGGCCTCGGCAGAGGGAATCCATCTACATTTCTTTGGTTCCTGTGGGCTCTATGCATCTCAGGTTCTACCCTATTCGTCTCCGTTCTCGTTCTTTCTCTGCCCACTGGATTGGCAAAACTTACCTCTGGTCTATCTTTACTTCTGTCTCTTTGCATACCATGAGCCTGGGATGTTCCAGCTCCAGGGTGACCATAGGCTACATTTGATCTTGGTTGGGGAAAAATAAATTCACCCTTCCAAGTGTAGGCATGCCTATCATTTTCTATCACCACAAAGATCCGTTCTGAAGCATGATCTAAGTAGGTCACTCTGCCTGGGCTATCCGGATCCTTAAACTCATAGATCATGATATTTCCTATCTCTGTTGGCTGATTAGACTTATACCTCCAAAAGGCTTCATCAGTTTCTCGATTGAGGAGCAACTCTATGCTCTTGTTGTCTTGGGGGACCCATTCAGGCGTGATAATCCTAGTGAGAACTGATTTACCTCGAGGGGTTCTAGGTTCCGCATCCATGTTCCCTTGTTCTAGGTCACCTAAGTCCGCTTCTGAGATTACATTCCCGAAGTCATCTGTCCTATCAGGGTGACTAGTGACAACATATATAGTTCCTTCTTTGTCCAGGTATGCACCATTTTCAAACTTGACAGCTGGATGTTCTAGTCCTATAGATTGGTCAGGGTTTTTAATCTGGACCACGGATCTTCCTAGGCCGTCCTCATAGATGCTAGCACCTAATCGGTTGGTCCTAAGGTACTCCAGCTGCGTTTTGTAAGGGCCTTCTACCCTGTATAGGTAAGGCACTCCTGAACTTCCCGTGGGTCTGTCCATGCCTTGAGACATTTCTGACTCACTGGTCTCAGAGCTAGGGTAGTATGAGTGGTGGCTCAACTGCTGGGCCCAAGACCTTGCAGTGTGATTGACACTAGCCTCTGAAGACCTAAGGCTTTGTCTCTCTCTTGCTAGGTGTCGTCCTGATCTAAGGTTCATATGCCTAACTGGTTAGCCCAATTTTTTCCAGAGTACAACCTCGTTGCCGATCAATTGGTACCAGTCACTTGATTCTTTTTAGTTAATTATTGTGTTTATGGTCTTGTCTGATATCACGTCGTCAGGAACACTTGAATGTTCTTCGTATTTTAGGTTGATCGTTCCACGTTAGATTCTTTTCCTTTAGGTTATCGACAGTACAGAGATTATGTTTTTAACTTGAACTTGAGTTTTTAGGTAGTCTTCAACTTGATAACTGCCTATCGTCGCCCTGACTTACTCCTATCTCTACTCGTTCTTAGCTTGAGCTAGGAAATGACAGAGGGAGTTGAGAATAATCCAACCTTACTTGTTGATCCCTTGCTTTATGGTGCTCAAGAACCCGGTTCTCAAGCTTGCAAAGAAACCTTGCTTTGTACGCTCTCAGTTGCTCTCAATGGACCTATAAAGGACCCACGGTTAGCTCAATGCTTATATTCAAAGAACAAAACCAACCACTTTCATTCATGTGACACAAACACACATTTGCATTGCGACTTTTAAGAAAATAATTCTAAAGACCCCTGACTTTGAGCCCCCTGGGTATGGTCAACTTCAAAATACCCTCTCTGAAAATCAACACATTATCTTTATAAAAAATAGTTGAGGGCGTGTAGTATATGCCACGAGCTTTCCAACAAGCCCAAGAGCTCAAAAATTGGATTTCATATGAAAAAGTTATGACTGTTCAGGGTTTAGGGGGTTAAATCAGGATTCAAAACGAGCTAACAGTCAAACAGGATTACTCGAGTAACTTGTGGTACGGCCTCGCGATGCAATACCACACCCTAATGTTTGTTCCACACTCAATCAAAATTTAGACCAATAATTTTGCCTTGAAAATTTGACCTAATTTGCCCTTCTAACGCGTTCGCAAAGTCTGTCGGTCGCGATTGACAGGTCAGTCGCGATCGACGTGTCGATCACGATTGACAGGTCCGTCGTGGCTGTCAGTCGCGATTGACTGGTCAGTCGCGATTGACACGTGGCCGAAAAGTCAATCAATCGTGGTCAAAGCGTCGTTGACTCTGTCGGTCGCGATTGATGAGTCGATCGCGATTGACAGGTCGGTCGCGAGGGTCTGTCGATCGTGGTCAAACAGTCGTTGACTGTGTCGGTCGCGATTGATGAGTCGATCGTGGGCTGTCCGTCGTGGTCAAACAGTCGTTGACTGTGTCGGTCGCGATTGATGAGTCGATCGCGATTGATGACTCGATCGCGATTGACACGTGTCAGGCGTATGGTCAGTCGGTCGTGGTCAATCGGTCGTTGACTCTGTCGGTCGCGATTGACAGAGCCGTCGTGGGCTGTCGGTCGCGATTGACGTGTCGATCGCGATTGACAGATCTGTCCGTCGTGGTTTGTCGATCGCGATTGACAGAGCGATCGCGATTGACAGAAATCTGTGGAATTTCAAAAAACTAAACACATTTTTGGGAAGCTCTAGGCCTGTAGGTCATGGATATGCACTTTGTTTAGCAATTAGAGCAATTTTTCAGTCGGTCGCGATTGACAGAGCTCGGCGACACACAGACAGTTACTCAGAATTCCGTACCTGCGCAGAGTGCTGGGGATGATGATGCGGCCTGTACCTGCAGAATGCTCACAAAACATGCAAAAAACAGCACATGCAAATTCGCTCTCGCTCTCTCTCACAAGTGAAATGAGGGAAATGAGGTGGAGATGGGGATATAGTCAAAAAACTGAAATTTTCGCGATGATGGAGATGGACGTGGGAGATGGTGATGATGATGATGGTGATGATGATAGTGAAGAAAGTAAAAGAAAATCAATGAGCGTGAAGAAAATACCTACAACTCCAACGCGTCAACTCTACGTCTTACCATCACACGCTCGTCCTCAAAGCTCGATCCCCGGCAACGGCGCCAAAATTTGGTGTAGCTCAGTGATGAGTAGCACCTCCTTTAATGTCAATCCGGGAAGACGTGAGGATGGTATGAAGACCTCGAGCAAGTGGCGGCACAAGTGCGTGAGTGAGAAGCACACTAGCATGCACACACATACACACACACGCGCACACACAGTAAGACAAAGAGTGAGAATCAATGGAGCTTTTAGATTACTTTCAAAATGCTCTTTACAAATTCGTTTCAATTACAATCTACCCTCAAAAATGAGCTCTCTAGCCCTTTTTATAGTTTTTGACTAGCTTCTGGTCCTGTCCAGACCTAGTGTCCGGCCTAGTTAAAAATTAGGTTCCAGGGCTTATTTGGGGGCTCAAACGAGATCTAAAAAATACGAAAATTGGTACGCAACTACTTCTAAGGCTCCTCAAGCTCAAGGACTCCTTGGCTTGCACAAAATGGAGCTACAAAAAGGTGAAATGATATTTACAATGATTGTTAGTGACAAAAATCACTGTTGTTGTAGGGATTTCTTCTAGTGCTCTGCCATACATATCTTCGAGCTCCCTACTTGCTCTTCCTTCCTGCATGTCCATCTCTTTGATTTGCATTAATGTCTTGAAAAAATATTGGCCTACTTGCCAGATCTTCTTTGACTGCCCTGTTTGCTTGTGCTGTCCCTTCGCTCTGACTCCCTTCTTTGACTTTCATGTCTTGTACGTCCTGGTGTACCAAGGCTACTGCCAACATATGGTTTCACTTCTGACACTAGGATCAAAGTGTTTAGTGATGCAAGGTGGTCAGGAAGTATAGATGATAGAAGATCTACTCATGGATACTTATGTTATATTGGGGATAAGCTTGTGTCATGGTGTGCAAAGAAGCAAAACACACTTGCTTTATCATCCACAGAAGCTGAGTATAAAGGAATGGTAGAAACAATAAAGGAAGTCATATGAGAGATTTAAAGAGATGACATGAATAAAGAAGAAGAGCATACTCACAATTGTTGATATATTTAGGTAGTGATGTGTGAGAACACTCTAGGACTGCCAGGGCACTTTTTTCGCTCTTTAGGAGGTCTTTTTCCCCCGGCTTGTATATATGCCTATTGCCCTAATGGGCTACTTATCTTTGTACATTCTAGTGGTAATACATTCACTATTGTGTGTTGTGCTCCAAGCTTCTTCTTCTTCCTTGTACTGTTTGTGTGCTTCCAGAGACATCTAACTCCAACAATTGGTATCAGAGTAGGTTGCCACTTCATCTAGGACGTCTCTGACACCCCTCCGATCACAATCTCAAAATTGCAGAAAAATTGGTACGCATACTCAGGGTGATTAGGAGATCAAAACAGCTTTGCTTTGTGGTGCTGAAATTGCAATTTGAGCTTGTTTCAACATCCAAATGCACTATTCCAGCTTATGCAGGCTATTTCATCTTTTTGTGCCAAAGATATATACCAGTTTTGGTTTGCCAGTATAAGTGTCTCAAAGTCTTCTACACGCCTAGTAGAACTTCTTTAGGTAGTTCTGTTCAACTGTTCCAGATACAATCATTTTTCTACATCAAGGTATTTTAGTCAGTGGCCATGGCTGAAAACAGTGATGTATTCCGTATGTTGGCTATTGAGGATAAGTTGGATGGTACCAATTATCTGTTGTGGGCTTATATGATGCATCATGTATTGTTCGCAAAAGGAACATGGAATATTGTGCATGGTGTTCAAAGATGTCCTCTTACACCTGCAAATACAGGTACTGAAGCTGATGCAGATGGTGTCAAAGATGGTGATATCTTTCTTGGCTAGTCAGAAGGGCAAAGAAAAATGGAGCTGTTCTACTAGTAAGAAAAAATATGCTAGTTCTGCACAATCAAAGAAGGAAGACAAATATGAGAAGAAATCAGAGAAGCAGAAATTGTTTTGCAAATACTATAAAGAAGATGATCATGTCATTAAGAGTTGTCCAAAACTTTCTGCTAAAGAGGCAAAGAAGAAAGAGGCCGGAATGGTTGTTGCAGAGGCCTCTACACCAAAAATAGAGTCTGCTAATCTTGTGCAGGATGAAGAATGGGTGTTTACTACTGTTGGCAATTTCGACCCATCTTCTCATGAGCAATGCATGTCTGCAGTAGACTCAGATGTTTGGTTTTTCCTTTGATAGTGGGGCGACCAAACATATCACCTCACAGTGTAGTTTCTTCTTTTCACTCAAGCCTACCCCTACAAGGAATACTCTTACATGCGCAAACTCCTCTTATGGGATTTGGTAAGGTCATTCTAGCTACTACTGATGGTAGTTCTTTCATTTTGTGAGATGCTTTATTTGTGCCAGGGATCAAGAAGAATCTATTATCAGTTTCGGCTTTAGCCAGGATTGGCTTGGTTGTGAAATTTGTTGATGACAGGTGTATAGTTCATGATCTATCAAATGGTGACATGATTATTGCTTTTGGCATTTTATCTCGTAGGTCGTATAAGCTCATAGATTATGAAAAATTTGTGAATGATTCACCATGTGTAGTACATGATTCTTAGGCTATGTCAAATGCAAAGCTTTGGCATGCACGCTTTGGTCATCTAAATTTTGCTAGTTTGCTACACCTACAAAAATCAGAAAATGGTGTCCAATTTGCCCAAATAGGAGGCCCCTAGTAAACATGTATGTGAAGGCTGTATTTTGGGCAAAATGTAATGTTCCTGGTTCCCAAAAGATGGTTTTGTTTGAGCTACATAGAAATTGTAGCTTGTTCATAGTGATGTCTCTCGTCCTATGCAAACACCCTCTTTTGGAAACTATCTTTACTTCGTGACTTTCATTGATGATTTTTCCAGGCATGCATGGGTATATCCATTGAAAGCAAATTCTGAAGTGTTTATGTGCTTCAAATAGTTTCTGGTTTCGGCTGAAAATTTGTCACCATGCAAAATGGGCACCCTCCATTTTGATCGAGGGGGGGAATATATGTCTTCTGACTTTAATGCATTTCTGGTTGAACGTGGGATAAAACATCAGTCTACAATGCTATATAAACCTCAATAGAATGGATTTGTTGAATGGAAGAATAGTTCACTGATGGAGATGGCGAGGTGTATGGTCAAGAGTCAGGCTTTACCACATAGTTTCTAGCTTAAGGGTGTCATGTGTGTAGCATATGTACTTAACAGGTGTCCCACTAAAGCGCTGTAGTCTATCACTCCATATGAGTCTTGGCATGGCCACAAGCCATCTATCACTCATCTGCATGTTTTTGGTTGTTTGTTATGTGCATTAGTGCCTGAACAACATCGCAAAAAATTGGATGATAAAGCAGTAAAATGTATTTTTGTTGGTTACAATTCTAAAAGCAAAGGTCATCATCTATATCATCCACAGACTAAACACATTCGTGTTAGCCGTGATGTTGTTTTTGTGGAAGATGCTATTCTACCCTTACTTTCATGTACTAAGGAGACATCTATTAGCTCCAAACACATGTATGATACTTTGCCACCTCTTTTTACAGGTGGACAGTCTAGTGCTATTCCTAATGAGGCAACTTCTCAACCTTTGCACGTTTCATGTGATGATGTAGATCATTCCATTTTTTATGCAGATTTACATGGTGCACATGTTCATGAGAGAGCTGATACTGGGCAGGCAAAAACTATGCCAAAATGGCTGGTGTAGACTTTGCGTGAGAGCAAATTAGATGCACCTCTTTCATATCATACTTGTTCAGGATCTCATAGTTCCTCTTTTGCATCAAATTACTATGCTATGACTGCCTCTAGTCTCTATGATGAGCATGAGCCTGTTTCATTTGATGAAGCACAAAATTATGAAAATTGGATGGGTGCTATGTAGTTTGGATATGATGTTATAATGAAGAATGGTACCTGGTCTTTATGTGACTTGCCTCCTAGCAAGAAGGCCATTGGAACTAAGTGTATTTACGAGCTGAAGCATAAGCCTAATGGAATAGTTGACAGGTATAAGGATAGGCTTGCTGTAAAGGTTTATGCACAAGAAAGAGGCATTGCTTTTGAGGAGACCTTTGCACCTACATTCCGTCTGTCTACTATTCATAGCATCTGTGCACTTGCAGCCCATCATGGTATGTTTTCAATGTACATCAATTGGACATTAAAAGTGCATTTCTGAATGCCATTGGTGACTTGCATGAAGAAGTGTATGTTTCTCAGCCCCGTGGCTTTGTGCTGAGAGGGCATGAAAACCAAGTGTGCAGGTTAAAGAAGGAATCTTATGGCTTAAAGCAAGCACCATGTGCTTGGTATGAAAAGATACATGCTTATTTGATTGCACATGGTTTTGAGAACAATCCAATTGAAAGCACCTTATATGTTAATCGTGTTAATGATGTGCTTCTGATTATTGTTGTCTATGTTGATGACATGCTACTCCCTACTGAGAAGCATATTACTGATTTTAAGGCTGATTTGCATGCCCCATTTGAGATGTCTAATTTGGGGCATTTGCATCATTATTTGGGCATTGAATTCAAGCATTGGCAAGCTGTTAAGCGCATCTTTTGCTACTTGAGTGGTACTCAGCTACTTGAATTGTTCTATCCCAAGGGGGGATCACTACCGCCAGATTTGCATGATTTTTTTGATAATGATTGGGCTGGTTGCTATGACACTCATGTGTCCACTAGTGGCTTTTGCTTCATGCTTGGTAGCTCATGTATATCTTGGTTGAGCAAGAATCAGCCTACTGTGGCCACTTCTAGTTGTGAGGCTGAGTATAAGGTAGCTTTCACAACGACTGTTGAGTGTGTAAGCCGCCGGATTGGCAATTATAAATCCTTTTTCCTTTTCATACTCCGCACGAACTGAGAGGTCACTGCGAAGAGATGTAACCATTTATAAAGCAATGAAAAGACACTTTCGGTGACGACTAGAAAATCACCAGACTGTCTGACTGGGCGATACGTCTGTGGAGTTACGTTGTGTTGTTTTTGGAGAACTTTGAGTCATACTGTGTCTTTTCTATCTTTGTTTGCTTGTTGCACCTGTGCGGTAAGGACTATGTTATGATAGTGTTTGCAGTAATTGAATCACTGTTCCGTTAAGTTAAGTATTGAGAGTCTGTATTACGATAGTATTTACCTTGTGTGCCGGTTATTGAGAAGTCTTATTCTGTGTATGAGTCGGAAATCTGTGATAGAACAAATCAGAGTATTGATAGTAACTCGTGTTAGTAGAGGTTTAACATTACGGTACTGTAGTATGAGTGTTCAATTGGGAAAATCAAGTATAGGGCCTTTGATTATTCAGACCCCTTCCACTCCCAAGAACCCGAATAGAGTTTAAACGCGTTCTGACGGAAAACGTGCGTTTAACACTGGCGCCGTCTGTGGGAAAGTGGCACCAGAATGTTGCAAATTAGTTGTGGGAAAGTGGCAACAGATTGTTGCAAAGTGATTATCGGAAGGTGGCAACAGAGTGTTGCATAGTGATTGTTGGAAGGTAACCATAGATTGTAAATCGACAGTAAGATAGAGTAGTACGCAAGTGTAGCAAAGGTGCTATATGCCGGTTACTCGGTCCGGTGAGTCGTATCCGAAGTACAGATAGCCTTGGCTGGTACCAAATTTGCGAAGGACACCCCCAGGAGGAAGAAGCACAGATCGGTTAAGTCTAGTCGTCGAAGAAGCGAAGCATATTAGTAGTGATTCCGGTAGCATTCCGGTGGAACATACTGCAATTCCGGTAAATTCTAGTGAAATCTCGGTGCAGTCTGCAAAAGATACAGTAACTTTGGAGTCCACAGGAACACAGTGTGCAGTTGATCCGACACCGTCTGGTCAAGATTCAAATCTCTCTACGGATAGAGGTGTGTTATCCAGAGAGGTCATTGAAGGTGAAAGAATACCCTGGATTGGGGAAAGTTCCACTAATTCCGGTGGTAGTTTGATCCTGGTTGCAGAAAATTTACAATTTTCCGGTGATAGTGTTATACTTCCCGGTGAATCTTCATTCCGGACACCACTGTTCGGAGCAAGTTTGCCTACGTTTGATACCGCAGAAGAGGATAAGCTATTCGAATTAGAAATTCGTAAGAGGTTAAGCGCTATTTTCGAACTGGAAGGAGAGCAGTCTAATCATACAGACTCTAAAGAACCAGAAGTGCATCCTCAGAACTCAGGAATTAGTAACAGTACCAACATGAGTGGGCAACAACAAAAACAACAACAACAACAACACCAGCAGCAATAGCTACTTCCACCTCGTCCGGTTCCAACAGGAGTCACCTACACAAAATTCAGTGGATTTCCAGGTGATGATCCTGATGCTCATGTATGTACCTTTGAAATTAGTTATGCAGTACTAAACCATCCACTGATCCGGCATACAAGGCCATAGTATTCCAGTCAACCTTAGTTAATGAAGCCGCCAGGTGGCTTACAGAATATGATATCAACCATTTCGGCACCTATGAGGCGGTAAGGGATGCGTTTTTGCAGAGATTCTGGCTGAAGAAGAATCCTGCCAAAATTTTCGATTACCTGCAGAACAATAGACAGAAGCTGAATCAAACAGTGCAAGAATATGCCACCCTATTCAGAACTCATTTGAGACAACTACCTCCGGCACATGCTAATTTACCGGATGATGTCATCACTCAGTGGTTTATTAATGGGTTAACTCCACAACTAAAACAAACTATGATCATCCGTTGTGTGGGATCTATGACATTAGATGCGGTTATTGCAATGCCTTTGCAGCTCAAGCATAAGGTTGGAGGCTTTACCAAAGATTTGGAGTGGTTAAAAGCCAATAAAAGTGTTGCAGAGGATCCGACTAGACAAATGTACTGCACTAAGTGCAAGAATCCAGGGCATACCAGTGTCACATGTGCCCTTAATCAGATGTATTGCGCTATCTGCAATACAACCGAACATTCCACCAAAAACTGTGCTTATAATGCCAAAGTGCAGGGACCAGCAACCGTAAATGCTATTATACAAGAACCTGGGCAGCCGGCCACTCATTATGTACCACCTCAGATGAGAAATAATCAGCAGCAAGGATACAGAAATTATCGAGGACAGCGAAATACAAATTACAATACAAATCGCAGACAGGAACATCACAAGAAGGTAATTCTTTGCCACCCCCTCACTGTCATTTTTGCGGTGAGTTAGGCCACATATGCAGATTCTGTAAAGATGCAGTTGAATATGATCAGAGGAAGAAAGAGCGTCAGAACCCTATGACCAATATGGTATATATTTCACCAGTAGAAACTCAGGCCGCAGTGATTCAAACAAGATCTGGTAAGCAGTTACAACCAACAGTAGAAGTGTTTGAACCAAGCATCCATGAACAACAAAGAATGTATGACAAAGCTAGTCAATGGACCACCAAAGAGCCTATAGTGTTTCAAGATCCCATTCCAGTAACCCAAGTTCCGCTGCCAAAGGAAGGATCGCAGGAACAAGATTCTACCCCTGTAACAGGCGCATCATCTTCAGAATCGGTGAAAAGTACAATTCAAATAGATCATGCATGGGAAATTTATCTAAGGCGTCCATTACTCTCCCTCTTGGATAGTTACTTGCACTAGTATCGGGAGTTCGGCAGCAAATCCAACAACAGCTCAGTCCTGGATCTTCCTGCATTCCAGCGACAGCAACGGTACAACCGGAATCTGATTCTACGGTGGATCATTCGGTCCCCTTGATTACGGTATGGTACAAAAATCACAAGACTACTCAAGTACTAATTGATGGTGGGTCTGGTGTAAATATAGCCACTGCAACACTTGGTAAAAAGTTGGGATGGACGCAAATCGAGCCTGTTCAATTTTTCGTTAGAATGGCAGATCAATCTCGAGTTCATCCAGTAGGACTCATACGGAATGTCTCGATAACCTTGCAGGGTACAACGTTTAAGATGACTTTTGTAGTCTTAGAGTTACCGGAGTCTAGTCTTGATTATAATCTTCTTTTCGACCAACCCTGGTTGAAACAGGCTAAGGTTATACATGATTGGTCAGCACAAGAACTTACTTTTAAGGACAATCACCGTAAATATGTTGTCAAATTGGATGCTATTCAGCCCTGTGAATTACATGCCAGACCATATGTAGCAGAGCCTGTCCATATGTTGGATGGCTTATCTGACGATGAAGAAGAAGCATTTTTGAAGAACAATGAAGATCTGATTTCCTTAGGTATTGTAGATCTGCAATCTATTGTAGATAACTGGAGTCTGGCAGCTTGTACAGTGGTGCGTGTGACCGAAGAAGTGGAGACAGAAGATACTGTTGCTATGAATGAAGCCATTCTACAACATCTTTTATAGTCAGCTGAAAATCCAGGCAAACCTCGTCAATTCTATGTTCTCGAAGATCAGTTAATCACCTATAATTTGGGAGATGAAGTAAACCCGCGACCTGGGATAAAGGAAGGATTGTCTGAAGTATTTCAAGTAGATTTGATCCAACTTATTCGTGAATTCTCTGATGTTTTTGCATGGGATTATCGTGATATGAAAGGTCTGGACCCTCACATCTATCAACATAGGGTCGTACTCAAACCTGAAGCAAAGCCGATTAAACAACCCAGCTACTGTATGAATCCCAACTATGCAGCACAGGTCAAAGCAGAACTTGATCGCCTATTAAAGGTAGGATTCATTGTACCTATTGAGCATGTTGAATGGATCTCCCCGATCGTGATTGTACCAAAGAAAAACAAGCAGCTCCAAATATGTGTTGATTACCGGAAATTGAATGCAGCCACCGTACCTGATCCATTTCCTCTTCCATTTCTTGACACCATGCTGGACAGAGTGGTTGGACATGAGATGTACTCATTTCTCGACGGTTATAGTGGTTATAACCAGGTCCGAATGGCTGAGCAAGATATACCAAAAACAACGTTTATTACGAATTGGGGTGTTTTTGCTTGTACAGTCATGTGGTTTGGATTAAGAAATGCTCCTAGTACCTTTCAACGATGTATGTAGGAAATCTTCTCACCCTATCTTACTTCTTTTATGCAAGTATATCTAGATGATTTCTCTTTATTCGGTAAGATGGTTGCACACCTGTATCATTTACGGTGTTGCCTTGAAAAATGCCAAGAATACCGACTCTGTTTGAACCCCACCAAATCTGTCTTCACGGTTTCTTGTGGTAAACTCCTTGGCCACATTGTATCTGCACACGGCATACAAGTTGATCCAGACAAAATTGCAGCCATGTTAGAAGCACCTGTGCCTACTACACCGAAAGAAGTCATGCGATTCATGGGTCAAGTCAGGTGGCATGGTCGACATTTACAGTGGCTTGCCCATTTGGCAATACCCCTAAATCGGCTAATCACTAGTACTCCTCGATAGTTTGATTGGACACCGGAATGTCAAACTGCATTTGATCATCTAAAAGGATTATTAACGTAGGTTCCAATTCTACAACCTCCTGATTGGGAACACCCATTTCATGTTTTTATAGACGCATCAGATATAGCCATTGGAAGTGTTTTAATGCGACAAACTGATAAGTGGTTTAGGCATGTCTATTATGCAAGTTGAAGGCTTGCTCCTACTGAAAAGAATTATTTAGTCATTGAAAGAGAATGTCTTGGATTAGTGTATTCTGTAAAGAAATTTCGGCATTATTTACTAGGCCGAAAATTCGTCTTTCATGTAGATCATGTTGTGCTGGTATATCTGGTTCGGCAGTTGCATTTAGGTGACTGCTCCACATGAAGTAAACTCAGTAATTGCTCTGGCACATTCCATACCCTCCGGTGGACATTTTGCAGCAGATTTAACGCACCAAAAAATTCTCCAAAGTGGGCTCTGGTGGCCTACTATGTACAGAGATGTATCTCAATTTGTGCAGCAATGTGACAATTGTCAGTGATCTGGACAACCTTTACAATGCCATTTCTTTCCTCTGCAGCCTGTCTTACCTTTAGAACCTTTTCAGAAATGGGGTCTTGACTTTATTGGACCAATCAGACCTCCAGCAATCCTTAACAACAACAAATATATTCTGACATGCACAGATTATGCTACCAGATGGGCAGAAGCTTGGGCTTTACGGTCCGCCACAGCTGTTTCGGTGGCAAAATGTTTAATGAAGGATGTATTCCCACGTTATGGATTACCTTTGGAACTTGTCACAGATCAAGGGACCCACTTTATCAACAATTTAATGCGAGTGCTCACACACACTTTTCAAATTTTGCATAAATTCAGTTCACCGTATTATCCTCGTGCTAATGGCCTAGCTGAAAGTACAAACAAAACGTTGTTGACTATGCTTCGAAAATTGATTGTGGAATCACCAGAAAGATGGGATCAATTACTACCTACAGTATTATGGGCATACCGGACTACATACAAGGTCGCAACCGGACTAACTCCTTTCAAACTTGCATATGGAATGGAGGCAATTGCACCAATGGAACTTGTAGTACCAAGCTTACGTGTGGCCATCTCTCAGAAATTGTTACCTGAAGAATCTTTACCATTTCCGTTGGACACACTCAGAGAATTAGATGAGTGCGCTGGGAAAGTTTTCTGACTCTTCAAGAAGTGCAGTTGCGGCAAGCTCGTACACATGATCGGTATCTTAAAACTCTAGTTTTTACAGTAGGACAACTTGTGCTGTTTTATAATGCAAAATCAAATCGTTCTGCTGGAAAATTCAACTTATGATGGTTTGGTCCTTACCGGATTACTGAACAAGTGGGCCCAGCTACTTTTCGGTTGACTACTTTGACCAGAATTCCTCTTCCAAAAGTGAGAAATGGTTCAAAGTTGCGGCCGTATCATCAAGCACCTAATTCGCACTGAAGTATTCTGCGATTGCCCACGTATGTTTTTCTTCTTTTTTTCTCTTTTCTTTTCCATTTTAGTTTTGCGTGATTAATAAAATAAGTCTGTAAATATCCTCGTTTTGATACCTAATTATGATCAACAATCGCCCTGCATTATCGTTCTGCTCATGCATGCACACCATAGTTATGAAGGTTATCATCTCAATATCGCGCGATGATTAACAATTTCGATCGCCTCACACTGCCAAGTATCTACTTAATCTCTTTTGTTTCGTTGTTAATCGCTATTGTGTCTGTGTGCTCTGTGTGCTTTGTGTTTCTTGTATTCACTGTGTCTTTGTGCTACGTTGTGTGGGCATCATGGAAGCCCTGGCAAAGTTTGCTACCTTCCGTGACAGACTCCCTGCAGATGTGGGTGAATTCTTGCACGTCCGTGGGTTGTCTAATTTCACTGAATTGCCTTGGCATTCAGTGGAATGTCACCCATTCTACGCCCAGATTATTGCTGCAATCACTGCCACACCTGCTACGGAGCAGAGTTGGCCAATTACTTCCTTACCATCTCGGGTAGTAATCACCCTACAGTCCTTTGCTGATGCTTTCCGACTCTCTCTGGAAGGTCGAGAGAATGGCCCAAATCTGCCAATTGCTACCATGATTCAATTGCTCCCTAGGTACTCTTCAAATGAGTATGCTATACTCTGTCGCCCTGAGCCTGAGAGAACCGCTTTACAGTTTTTAGTAGCCATCTTAAACCTGCAGAAAAGAACATATGGGATATCTCACCCATTCTATTCAGTAATTGATATGGCTGCTCGAGAGCCTATCAATTTTGCTTCCTTTTTTTTCCGGCGTATTCACCGTGAATGCGTTGCGATTATTAAGCAAGTTAACAAAGGAGATATGTCGCGTTCCCGTCTTCCACACATAATCAGTTTTCTGTTTCTGACCATCCAAGCAGCACAACCACCTCCACGAGGTCCAATTTTATATCATGAGGAATCTGCTCAGATTTTGGAAGACGACGAAGAAGATGACAAAGAAACCTTCCAGCTCCTCCGCCAAAAACGCATCAGAATAAGTTCGTCTGACAATCAAGTGCAGGGATCTGCTGATGGAAATAAAGCAGACAACAATGAAGAAGAAGGACATGAAGAAGAGACTTTCCACGATACAGCCACCTCCATGCACCATGATTCATCAGCTCAGTCATCTTCAAACCAACAACAGGATCAAAGTGTTTCTGCTGATTCTAAAGTCACATCTTCTAAGGACGAATATCAGCAGCAGTCCAAACAAGAGGTGCAAGAAGATTCGCAGGTAATTATTGCACAACTTTTTCAGGAATTGATTACGGCAGTAGAAGCTGCAATTGCCCAACCCAAAGTGACTACGCAACAACTTACCGAAGCAGCTAATACTCTGCAACCCATTTCTCCACCCATTGTTCCTATTCCACCCCTTGCTCCTGAGGAACCTACCACTTCATCCTCCTCACTCAATTACTCTCCACTAGATTCCACTCATCGAATCTATGGGACGCATGATTATTCAGTTTTCCCAACAGCTTCCGGTGCAATTAAGAATGGTGATAGAAAATATTCGTCAGGAATTGCAGCATAAGGTAGATACCCTTGAAGTAGATATCACTCCATTGCAGGAAGAAGTAGATTCAGTCAAAGCAGAGAATCATAATGTGCACTTCCAGATTAGCCAGCTTCAAGCACAGCTTGCTCAATAGGAGACCGTAATCAATCAAAGAGATGCTGCCTTGGCTGAAGTCAGAATAAAAGAAGATTTATTATGTGCTGCTGATGCCGAAATTCTTCAATTACGGCAGATAGTTAAAGATAAAGAGGATGCCCGCAAATCCCTAGGAGATTTGTTAAAGGAAACTAGAGATCAATTGGTTGAAGCAGTGGAGAAAGGACAGGAAATGTCCATTTTACTAAAACAAACCAATACAGAGCTAGAGTTCGCAAATGCCACCCTGACTGAATCTAATTCTGCTCTTAAAATGCAGATGATGTTGGTCGCACAACTCCAGAAAGAGATCCCAGCAATTCGAAGAGAGCATGATGCTTACTACCGGACTATTCAATTTCAAAATCAAGAGTTGGAAAGAAGAGAGACCAACTGCAAGCAAAAAGACTATCTAGAGTTGATAAACAGATTGCAGACATGAAAGTGAACCGGGATGCAGCTTTATCAAATGATTTTTACTTACAGGAAGCCTTTCTGCAAACACAGGCAGAAATTTTGATGAGCCAAGTAATTTCTTTAAGCTCTGTACAAACTGATGCTCAATTAGTAGAACCAGAGATCCTGAAGCAGATGTTAGATTCGTTGAAAAAGAAAATTTCCCGGATATTTAAATTAGCTAGAACAATGTATCTACAGGGTATAATAGATGAACCATAGAATTTTGTATACCTGCGGGTTCGAGTCCACCATGCGCGCCAGTGTAAGCCGCCGGATTGGCAATTATAAATCCTTTTTCCTTTTCATATTCCGCACGAATTGAGAGGTCGCTGCGAAGAGATGTAACCATTTATAAAGCAATGAAAAGACACTTTCAGTGACGACCAGAAGATCGCCAGACTGTCTGTCTGGGTGATACGTCTGTGGAGTTACGTTGTGTTGTTTTTGGAGAACTCTGAGTCATACTTTGTCTTTTCTGTCTTTGTTTGCTTGTTGCACCTGTGCGGTAAGGACTGTGTTATGATAGTATTTGCAGTAATTGAATCACTGTTCCATTAAGTTAAGTATTGAGAGTCTGTATTACGATAGTATTTACCTTGTGCGCCAGTTATTGAGAAGTCTTATTCTGTGTATGAGTCGGAAATCTATGATAGAACAAATCAGAGTATTGATAGTAACTCGTGTTAGTAGAGGTTTAACATTACGGTACTGTAGTATGAGTGTTCAATTGGGAAAATCAAGTATAGGGCCTCTGATTATTCAGACCCCTTCCACTCCCAACAACCCGAATAGAGTTTAAACGCGTTCTGACGACAAACGCGCGTTTAACAAGTGTGTGTGGCTCAAATGCCTTATGGCTGATTTGGGTGTTGGTCAGTCTCAAGAAGAAAGGAAAGAACGGTTTCATTAGGAGATGAAATGGTTCTTACTAGAGGAACTTAAAGTTCTTAAGGTGAAAACATGAAATGGAAAGATGTACCTTTAGAAGTTCCTCAAAATTTATATTTTTTGTGCTTTGATTAGACTTGAAGATAAAACCACTTCTTTTTACACAAACAAAAACATGAACTCATATTTTGGGGAACATTGGAATTCATGGACTAGAAGTTCATAAGTATGTTAGGACAAGTGGGAGTTGAGCTACCTCTAGAAGATGTTTTAATGAATACCAAAAATATAATTCCTTTCTAGTACATCTTCTATATACTTTCAAGGCCCACACAAATATATGAGTGGTTGAATATTCTAATCATGGAGGATTCATAGCAGTGACTCCCTAGTAATGAATGAAGCCATATATTTTACAATTTTTGAGGATGAAAAACTCTTCAAAGGGGGGATAGAGTAACAAAATTATGAAAATTGGTACAATTTATTCCATGATTATAGAATCATGGATAAAGAAGAGCAACTTTTAGGTGATAGATGTTGATTAAAGTAGGAGTTATTGAGAAGACAACTTCATGGCATGCTGAAGATAAGTATTGGAAACCCACCAAGGGTAGAAATGATTTGGAGAAGATATTCTGCAACCACCAAGTTGATATAACATGCCAAAGCCTAAACTTTTGTAAGAGAAGTGAAAGTGAAAATAGAATTTACAATTCCAAGAAGGTAATTGTGGCAAATGCTACTTCGATATGTTGAAGTTGAGCTTGTATTCTTAAAATGAAATCTACAAAGCATTAATAGATGCTTGGACTCAAGAAGTAAAGAGATTCCTTGAACAACCTAGGTTAGCTCTCAGAAAGCTTCAGATTAAGAAAGGAATCTAAAGACAAGAAAAAACCCTTGTCACCACAAGTTGAGTTGAGAAAGAATTAGCTAGATCTTGAACATAATTCAAGGTGCTTGGAATTACACACAAATATTAGAAAAGAAGAATGGATATTTATTCCATGAGAAGGTTTGATGCTTCCAAGATAAGCATGGGATAATATTAGATCATAGAAGGATCTTGAGTTGGAAGCCCTAAAAACCTAAGTAGAATAGGAGAGATAGAAGTAATTCCTTTACTTAAAATTCTAGCAAGAAGAATTCGAGTGGAAGGAACTTTTTAGTTTGATTAAGCTTTTGGAAATTTAAGATAATATCATCCACACATCATTGTTGGATATAAACTATGGTGGTATCGAACACTATACTTTATATTCACATTAATGTAGGAATGATGGTATGGGACATGAGACCTTCAGATGGTAGGTATCTTTTAGTATTGGGCTCATAACTTGAAGTGAGATTCAATCCCAATGGGAATTCAATCTTCATAGATAAAAATGAGGTATATGATGGTCAAGACTATGACCAGAAAACACTTCAAGTAGCAATTAACTCGAAAGTTTGAATATCAAGAATTGAAATCACTTTCTAGATCTTCATAAAGTTTTTCGATAAGGCTAGTATAGTCTCATTGAACTTATGAGACTTACCAATAGAGGTTTTGTGGTTCTTTGTAAAAAATGCTACGTTGGTTATTGAAGAGAAAGAACTTGGAAAAGATCCTTTTAAGCTAGGTAAGTTTAACTAAGTCAATCTAGGATAAAGTAATTGGTTGCCAATAGAACAAAGTGAATCAATATCTTGACTCAAATTTACGTCTTTTAGTATAAAGATGTGTCAAGAGAAGGTGAAAAGACTCACTTAGTAATCCACATAATTAAATTTAAATTAAGTTAATCCAAAGACCTTGTTGATAATACAATGAGGTAATCAATCTTCTAAAGTAAGAGATGTATACTAGATTGGTATTCTATTATAAAGGAGTCTCAAGGGATAAAAAAAGGTATTGACGTAGTAATCACGATAATTGAAGCATCATGGTTTGAGAGTAAAGCTAAACATCATTAAAGCTCAATGGCTCAAGACACCATTGTTTTATACCACTAGAGTTTGGTAGATGAATGATGGTTTAACCTTAGCCAAAGAATCTTTTTGAGGAATTCTGTTTTAATCTCATAAAGATAGAAACAATGCTTCAACCCCTTGCCTAGAATAAATGCATAGAGTTTTGAGTCTCATTTTGTTTGACACAAGTCACTTTAGTATCTTAGAAGTTGAGTCAATTACACAAACTCTAAGCTATTCCTTCCCACTTGGAGCCTTGGAGTTAACTTTGAAAGAATATTCAAAATCATTTCTAGACCTTGTTCAATTGGATGGAATAGGTAACTAAATTAAAAATCATATGTGTATGCTCTATGTAGAACCCATTCAATTCTGTATGATACTTGAGTTTAAGAGGACTCATTCATCCATTGATTATTTCCTCAAGATCAATGGATGAAGGAAGAATCTAAAGTTCTCTCAAAGAGTTTGAGTGAAACTCTTGAAGAGAAAAGAGTTAGGGCTTATTTCAAGTTCTAACAATTCCAAAAAAGTCATGTCTTTGAGGACGTATCCTAGGGTAAATCATTTTGAAGTTGGTTTTGCAAAGAAGTGAAAACTCTTATTTCTTGAATTTGAATTTGGACTCTAAAGCCCAATAGGACATGGTAGTCTTATGATTGGGAAAAGAGATCAGTAGATGTTGGTTAAGAAGTGGAACATATGCAAGAACATCTAAAGTTGGATGTTTTGGTCAACCTCAACTTAATGAGACTTCTCAAAGTCTCAAACTAGTCAAACTTCCATCTATTTTGATAGGTTCATTCACAATTGATGCATAGAAATGGACCCACATAGCAAAGCAGCAGGAGAGTCTAAGAATCCACCTACTTTATATGTTTGTGTTGTGGATGCTAAGTTTGCACATAGCAAAACATTGAATTATGCATGGATGTTTTAATCCACCTTTATCATTCTTTCCATACTTTGCACTTTCACCTACAAAAGTAGGTAATATTTAGAATGACTTGAGCAAAGATTATTCCACACATGGATTCCCCTCTTTTCAGATTGAGTATGGGATAGAATCCCCATCTAATAAAGAGGAAAATTGGATATATGAAGACAATGATTGACAAGAGTGATCATGGGACTTGGGGGAATACTCCACATATTATACCTACACATATTTTTAATGAAGAAAATGGTAAAGGGGGGGTGGGGAGAGTGTTGTATACCTATGGGTCCAAGCAACAAAAGACATAGGTTTTGAGGATCCATACTCACTCGGAGAACCCTTGGCGTTTATTCAGAAACCCTTGGGAAAGTGTCTTCAAGACCATGGTTTCAACCCTTGAACTATTTGGATTTATTTACTGCCTCTTCAACAATGCCCAATTCTTCATATCATACTAGCCTCCTCATTTTCTTTTCCACTTGTCCTCTTTTGCTCATAACACGATTGTTTGTCGTAGCATCCTTGCACAATGAAATTTACATGGCCTTTTGAATACATATGCATATCTTTGAATATTAGAAACTCCAGGATTTAAAGCATTTAAACCAAAGAGCAGGAGATTCCTACCACCTAATGGTGAGGTAAGGTCATCCAATAGGGTTAAACACCTTGCTCAAAGGTAACTTATGATTCATTCATTGCAAGACACTAGCCTACATGAGTCAAGTTATAGCTTGTGAAGCACCTAACTGTTTTGAAGAAGCAAATAATCATAGGGAATGGATTGAAGCCATGGAGGAGGAAGTCAAAGCCCTTGAAGAAAATGATACTTGGTCATGAGTGCCAAGAACAAAGGAAATGAAAGTCATTGGCAACAAATGGGTGTACAAGGTAAAGAGGCATGTAGATGGGAGAATCTCTAGGTATAAAGCAAGGCTCGTTGCCAAAGGTTTTGCTCAAACCTATGGCATAGACGTTGAGGAAACATTTAGTCCAGTAGCTAAGATTTCCACCATCAGAAGTTTGATTGCAATTTCAGCCTCAAAAGGTTGGAAGATGTACCGATTGGATGTGAAGAATGCTTTCCTAAATGGAGAGCTTGAAGAGGTAGTCTTCATGGAGCAGCCCCAAGGCTTTGAAGATGAGAGGTTTCCACATCATGTATGCAGGATAAAGAAGGCTTTTTATGGACTCAACCAAGCTATGCATACATGATTGATATATGTTTTTTTATTGTTATATTAGATTTTGATAAGTCAAAGGGTAGTCCACCACGTCCTACCCATGCAAAAACTTCACATGTGTCCTTCCACAGGAATTATGATGATTTTTATTATCAAGAGCATATTATATGTTGGTGTAATTTTTGTTATGGCACATATCGAAGACCACGATTGGAATATATTGAACATGAGGTAGAGTATGATAGTTTTGAGCATGCACCACCACCTGATCAATGTGATAATGCTTGGGTATGTAACGATTATATAAATTAATGTCATTATTTTATTTGAAAATCATATACAAGATCAAATTATACTTACTATAGAGGAATATTTGCTTGATGATGGTGATGATGATTCTCCTACTAATATTGCTAATATTCCTCATACACATCATGGACGCCATTCATCAATTACAAGAAGAGGTTTCTTGAAATCCTCTACCTCCTAGATTATAGAGTTAAACGATGAAATAGAGGACCACTTCCTTTGGATGGAGAGTTTTTTTAACTTTTGGGGTAATAACTATATGATTGCTCCCTTCACTATTACTACTGTTGGTCATGGTCTCTTTATTGTAGAGGATTTCTATGTGCCTCCGAACTCTAAAGTCACTCTTTTGTCATTTTGTGGTCCTATATATGGATGGAGAGATTGGCACCGACTTACAAGTTATGTTCAAAGCTTGTGTACTTATGGATTATGCCTGAATGCATCTTCTCTTACTAATAGAGGGATTACACATGCAAAAAATGAAAGATTATATATTGATGGAAGACCTTACACGCATGGATATAGAGTGGGTTTAATAGACAATAATCCAGGATATAATAGTTCAATGAAAAATTGCACATTTGAGGAGCCTGAAAATAGTCATGAATCACCATACATGAGTAGAGATGTAGCAAGATACATAGTTGTTAATGCTACTACTTCATTACATGCTAGTGATGAGTTATTCGTGAATTATGGATGGTTTAGACCTTCAAGAGCACCTTTAAGCTAGAGAGAAATGAAAATTTTCTATCCACCTATCCTATGTTGCATTGAAAACTCTAATTGATTGAAACTCTTTTCAAATTAATTTACATATTCAAGTTTATGTTTAAATTTTACTTTTCATTCATTTTATGGAATACTAATGCATTTTATTCATGTGTGTAGATTCCAATGTATGATATTGATGATCTTCCACCAAACCATTCATAGTTTCAAGTAAGACCTCATTTATCAGAAGCTTCCATGAGGAAGCTACACAAAAGTGATCCTATCAAATATGCAAGATTGAAAGACCTATATTCAAAAGACCATAAAGTACAAGATTTATGTAATAATGATGAAGATGAGGGCATGTCAATTTTTATTGAGGATTGGTATCAAAATGACAACAAAAGCATTCATATTTCTAAAAATAAGAAATATCTTCAAGAAGAATGTATAAAGCATATATATGAAGGAAGTCAAATAACATGAATAAGTACAAGCTTACTTATTCTCAATCTTCAAAATTGTTTTGGATGGAGTAATGTGTCTGTTTTGGCACTATTAAGGTATAATTCTTATTTTTCTATCCAATTATTTATTTTCATTCATATCACTTTTTTTCATGAACTTACATGTTACTATTTGAAAAGTTTTTACCAAGCAAGAATATTCTTCCTACATCACATGATGAAATGAAGAGATAATCAACAATCTTGGTATCAGTGTATAAATGCATGTCCTAATGATTCTCTTTTATATAGAGGTAAATACGTAGACTATTTGACATGTTGAAAATGTCAATCTCCTCGATATAAGGACGAAGAGGGTAAAATCCCAGAAAAGGTATTGAGACATTTTACATTGGCTCCAAGAATTAAAAATATGTTTCAAAGCCCTGAATTATCAAAGTTTTTGACATGGGAATTCGATCATAAAAGTAGTGATGGAGTAATGAGAATTCCTACAAATAGTGCAGCTTTTCAAGGTATTGATTCTAGATGGCTTGATTTTGCACAAGAACCACACAATCTAAAATTAGGTGTTGCATTAGATGGGGTTAATCCATTTTCTATGAAATCTATTAAATGATCAACATGGCCAATGGTGGTCAGCAACTACAATCTCCCACCATACCTTAGCATTAAAAAGGAATATTTAATGCTTTCACTTTTAATCCCATGGAAAAGACACGTTTTAAAGATATGAATACATATCTTGCTCCTCTCATTGATGATCTCCAAGAGTTATGGAGAGGTATTAATGTCATTGATGTATCTAAAAGCATTAATCAAAGACACATTATGGTTCATGGAATTGTGGATTGGACTATACATGATTTTCCAGAATACGATGTTTGTTCAGATAATGATGTAAATTTTTTATTTAATATGTATACAATTGTATGTGAGTTAATCTAATTATATTTTTATGGTTCTCATGATGAAGGAATATCTACGAAGGGATATAAGGCTTGTCGTTATTGTGGTGATTGGTTGATATCAGTTTGTAGTAAGAATCTCAATAGAAATATTTATCTTTGACATCGACGGTTCTTGCTTGACGATCATCCGTTAAGATGCAAGAGAAGCAATACATTTTAATGGAAAGATTGAAATAGTTAAATGTTCAAAACCAATGACACCTATGGATTCCTATCGAGAATGGACAGATCGGCCTCTTATAGATCCACAATCCAAAACCTTCATTGATGATGAAGATGATGAGAATGTGAAGATTGAAGGTAAAGTAAAATTGGTGCTAGAAGGGAATACATCGATATGGTATTCTTTGGAGTATTGGAGAGAGTTAAAGATCTATCATCTTCATGATCTTATGCATATATTGAAGAATATTGGTTATTCATTATGGAAACATCTTCTTGGATTAAGAGACACAATAGCATCGAGAGATGATTTAATGAATCAGAACTCAAAACCAAAGTTATGAGCAATTTTTATAGAATTCAACAGGAAATAACTTATGCACCTGCTCCTTGTATACTTACAACAAAAGAGATGAAAATTATCAACAATAGGATTCACTCTACCCGAACACCTATAGGATATGGAGCATCTTTCCAAAACATGTTTACTATGGATGATAGGAGATTATCTTGGTTAAAGACACATGATTGGCATAATGTTCCGAAGCACATTCTACCTCTGGTTATTGATGGATATACACCAAAAGGATTACAAGATATGATCTATCATCTTGGATTTCTCATAAGGTAATTATCATACTTTTATATTTAATATATAAGACTATTTGATATCTTTTTTTTATGAATTATTTCTTTATAATTTAATTTATGATAATAATAGGTGGATTACATCAAACAAGATTTACAAAGATTTGATCCGAGAAAGGAACTGTGAATGCAGGGAGCTACTATGTTTGATGGAGAAAGAGCTTCCAACATTATTTTTTGATACTCATGTCCATTTATTAGTCAATCTTGTGGATGAAATAGAGAGTGTAGGTGTTGTAAACACTCAATGGATGTTTTGGGTCGAGTGATTTATGGGAATATTAAAAGGTTATGTGCGACAAAGAGCAAAACCAAAAGGATCTATGGCAAAGGGGTGGATGCTTGAGGAGTGCATGTACTATATTCGTGAATACCTTAAAAGAGTTCATGAAGAATCTCCACGTGCATGGACCAATGAGTCTTCTTCAAAAATAATAGATGAGGTACTATCAAGTAAGGGAGTTCCATTTCAATTTACATTGAAAGAAAACAGTGATATCTCTACTTTTATAGAATATAATAGCGAATGCATGCAAGCATTCGTCAACAAGTATGAGCACGCCCTTCAAAATCTCCAAAGTAAAAGATGGAGAAACAAAAGATATAGACATAATCTTGATAGTAATGAGAATACATATGTATCTTCTTTCACGGATTGGCTATATACTTGTATGCAATGAGCCAATGCAAATAATGAACGAATCTCAGATGAGCAAAGAAAGTTCATGATAGATTGTGAAAGAAAGTAATTTTATTTAAATAATATTCTATTTTTTCACATATATGTATATTAATTTCTCTTTAGTAATTTAATTTTTATTTTGAGCTCCAATGTTCACTAATATGTGGGCTTTTTGATAGCATACTAGAATCAAAATGATTGATTCTTTATGTTAAACAAAGGATGCTAGCATTGTTGCTTCTTTCAAGCAATTATCACGTGTTAGCTCAAAAGTTACGAACCTTATAGATAGCAAACTTGGTTACATAGGAACCGTTGTTGGTATCTACGAAATATCGTTTCGTATGTTCAAACACGTAAAAAGGTTTTTATTTTTTATGATACAATTTATTAATTTTTTAAGCATATAATAATGAAATTTTTTTTATAAATATTTTGATAGGTTATTTTGAGGGTTGATTGGTTTCGAGCTGAGTATAAAGGTAGTAATTCCACATTGAGAAGGGAATTATTTGGGTTTTGGGCAATTGATTCTTCGAAAATAATGCGATTACGTAGAGAGCTATTTATTCTTCTTATGCATATTGAAAATGCATTGTTTTATAAAAACCTAATGCTCATCCTTGGTGGAAAATCGTTCATGTTCAACCTAGAGGTCGGTCATTGTTTGAACAATCCATTGTTATAAAGATCAAAGAAAGTCATGTTGATGATTCATCATCAGATATTGATATATCAACATCTCAAAGATAAATTTGAATCGTTGTACATGATAATGATAATAATCTGCTTGATGAAGATGATAATACTCTACATACTAATTCTACTCATGATGAAGAGGAATTAATAGAAATTCATATTAGTCCATCAATAGATGATGTCATTTATGAGAACATAGATTTAATAGTAGAAGAAATAATAGAACTCAATAAGGATAATGAAGATGAGACTATATTGTTGTTTTACCAAAATGATGGCAATAATGAAAACACATGAGTAGATTAGATATTAGATCCTACTCTAGTTATCGATTGCTAAATTGAATCATTTGAAAGGCTATCACACAATAGGTTCTCCTTTATTCAACTAGAATATAGGTGAATCCCCCCATACAGATGAAAACATGTTCTTTTAAGTTAGAACATGAAGCTCGGGGGTATGCCTAAAATTTTATATATAACTTTATTTTTTAGGACCAAATTTCTCTCATGTATGTATGCATACGTTTGTGTATTCATGTGTGTTATATGTATACATACTAATATGTGTGTTTCATGTATATGTATGTGTGTGCAAGTTTGTGATATATGTATGCATGTGTTAGTATGCAGAAGTGTATGTATGCATGTGCAGTTGTGTGATATATGCAAGTGTGTTTATAATTGTGTTTGCACGTATATGTATACATGTGTGCATGTAGGAATGTATGTGTGATGTGTATGTATCTCCATCTGTGTTTTACATATATGTATGTGTATATACATGATGTGTATGTATCTTTATATGTATAATGGTCCTCGTTGATTCACGTAGCTACATATAGAGGCATAAGGTTGGAAGGAGAGACTTCTCTCTAGTAGGTGGTGTGCGGAGTAGATGTGAGTGTGTGTGTGTGTGTGTGTGTGTGTATATATATATATATATATATATATATATATATATATATATATATATATATATATATATATATATATATATATATATATATATATATATATATATATATATATATATATATATATATATATGTATATGTGTGTGTGTACACACACATGTATACATACACACACATATGTATATATGTGTGTGTATATATATATATATATATATATATATATATATATATATATATATATATATATATATATATATATATATACATAAATATAACAAATAAAAGCAATGCATACCATGCATTACCACAACGATGTACCATAAGTATCCCCATGTCTTTCAAACACCACTTATGAGAAGAGCTTGTGCCAAATTCTATCTCCAATGAACTAACTACATTCTTTTTGTCTCTCTCATCAAACTCACTACAAAAGAAAAAAAAATCATATAAGTAAAACATAAAATATTTATCTCAATGTATATGTAAAACTTATACTTAGTTCCATTTCAAGTGAACAAAACGCAGGTAGGAGTCACATAAAGCTCTCATTCTTCATTTAAAATCCAACCCATGCCTCATGTATACTATATTCCCCTCATGTTCTATGTCGCACTCGAGCCCTAGGCTACCTATGCCCGTCCTCATAGGCACATCTACTATGCTCTCAAAAGCTACAGGTGGTATAGGTGTCTTGAAATAAATAGATAAAAATGAATAAAAAGATGTGTTATAATATCATTAAAAATATTAATTTATGAAAAGAAAACATACCTATGGGCTTATAAGTCTCTTCTTGCAAATGGAGCCCCAAAGGAGCCTTTCTTTGGCCACTAGGTAAGCATCTGTATGGTAATTTGTGTAATTCCTCATTGGGCATTGCATACTCATGCATGACAATCCCTAAAGAATCAAACGAAACTTTCCCTCTCATAAGATTCCTTATGAGAGTAGGTTTCACCTTTCTCTTTCTATTGCGATCCATAATATATATATATATATATATATATATATATATATATATATATATATATATATATATATATATATATATATATATATATATATATATATATATATATATATATATATATATATATATATCAAAATGAATTAGAAATCAATCTCTCTCTCTCTATATATATATATACGTGTGTGTGTGTGTGTGTATATATATATGTGTATGCGTGTGTGTGTATGTATGTGTATGTATTGTATGTATGTGTACATGTGTGTAGGTATATGTATGTGTATGTGTGTATGTGTTTATGTGTGTATGTGTTTATGTGTGTATGTGTATGTGTATGTGTATGTGTATGTGTATGTGTATGTGTATGTGTATGTGTATGTGTATGTGTATGTGTATGTGTATGTGTATGTGTATGTGTATGTGTATGTGTATGTGTATGTGTATGTGTATGTGTATGTGTATGTGTATGTGTATGTGTATGTGTATGTGTGTGTATGTGTATGTGTATGTGTATGTGTATGTGTATGTGTATGTGTATGTGTATGTGTATGTGTATGTGTATGTGTATGTGTATGTGTGTGTATGTGTATGTGTATGTGTATGTGTATGTGTGTATGCATATGTATGTGTGTATGCATGTGTATGCGTGTAATCATGTGTGTATGTATGTGTGTATATGTGTATGTGGGTGTGTGTGTGTATGCATGTATGTATTTATGTATGCATGTGCATTGTGTATGCATATGTATGTATGTGTGTGTATGTGTATGTGTGTGTATGTGTATGTGTGTGTTGCTATGTACCTGTGTATGTCTATGTGTCTCTCTACATGTGTATGTATATGTGGTCTATGTATCTATGTATGTGTATGTATATGTGTGTATGGTGTGTATGCATATGTACGTATAGTGTGTGTATGTGTGTGTATGTATATGTGTGTATACATGTGTGTGTATATGTGTATGTATACATGTGTATGTGTGTGCATGCATATGTATGTATAGAGTGTTTATGTGTGTTTTTATATGTGTATATGTGTGTAAATTTGTGTGTATGCATGTGTATGTGTGTGTCTCTATGTGTGTGTATGCTTATGTGTGTGTATGTATATGTGGGTGTATGTATATGTGTGTGTATGTATACGTGTGTGTGTGTATGCATATGTATGTATATGTGTCATGTATGCATGTGTGTGTATGTATGCATGTGAGTGTATGTATGCATGTGAGTGTATGTGTGTGTCTATGTTTGTGTATGTATGTGTATGTGTATATGTATATGTGTGTCTATGTGTTTGTATGTACATGTAAGTATCTATATGTGTATGTGTATGTGTGTGTCTATGTGTGTGTATGTATGTGTAAGTATGTGTATGTGTATGTGTGTATGTGTATGTATGCATGTAAGTGCATGTATGGATGTAAGTGTGTGTATGCATGTAAGTGTATGTGTAAGTATCTATATGTGTATGTGTGTGTATGCATATGTGCTTGTGTGTATGTATGTATACATATGCATGTGTGTATATATGTATACATATGAATGTTTTTGTACAAATGCATGTAAGTATGTATGCACATGTGTGTATGTATATGCTTGTGTATGTATGTGCGTGTGTGTATGTGTGCGTAGGCATGTGTTTGTATGTGTGTGTATGCATGTGTTTGTGTGTGTATAAGTGCATATGCATGTATGTATGTGTTTATGCATATTTTGTATGTATGTGCATGTGTGTATGCATGTTTCTATGTATGTATGCATATGCATGTGTGTGTATGTATGCATGTGAGTGTGTGTGTGTGTGTCTATGTGCATGTATGTATATGCGCAAGTATCTATATGTGTATGTGTATATGTGTATGTGTATGTGTGTGTATGCATATGTGTGTGTATTTGTATGTGTGTGTATATGTGTATATGTGTGTATGTATGTGTGTATGTATGTGCACGTGTGTGTATGCATGTGTCTATGTATGCATGCATATGCATGTGTATGCATCTGAGTGTATTTGTGTGTGTCTATGCATGTGTATGTATATGTGCAAGTATCTATATGTGTATTTGTCTGTATGCATATGTGTGTGTATGTGTATGTGTGTATGTATTTGTATGTATTTGTATGTATGTGTATGTGTGTGTATGTGTGTATGCATATGTGTGTATGTATGTGCATGTGTGTGTATGCATGTGTCTATGTGTGTATGCATGTATGTGTATGTATGCATGTGAGTGTATGTGTGCATGTATGTGTGTGTATGTATATGTGTGAGTATCTATATGTGTATGTATATGTGTGAGTATCTATATGTGTATGTATATGTGTACATGTGTATGTGTGTGTATGCATATGTGTGTGTATGTGTATGTGTGTATATGTGTGTATGTATGTGTGTGTATATGTTCTATCTATGTGTGCGTATGTATATGTGTGTATGTATGTGCATGTGTGTGTATGCATGTGTCTATGTATGTATGCATATGCATGTGTGTGTATGTATGCATGTCAGTGTGTCTATGTGTGTATGTATGTGTGCAAGTATCTATATGTGTATGTGTATGTGTATGTGTGTATGCATATGTGTGCATTTGGATATGTGTGTACATGTGTGTCTGCATGTCTGTGTATACATGTATATGTGTATATGTATGTGTGTGTATGCATATGTGTGTATGTATGTGCATGTGTGTGTATGCATGTGTCTATGCATGTACGCATATGCAAGTGTATGCATGTGTGTCTATGTATGCATGTGAGTGTATATGTGTGTGTATGTGTGTGTATGTATATGTGCAAGTATCTGTTTGTGTATGTGTATGTGTATGTGTATGTGTATATGTGTATATGTGTATGTGTGTATGCATATGTGTGTGTATGTGTGTATATGTCTGTATGTATGTGTGTGTATATGTGTGTATGTATGTGCGTGTATGATATGTGTGTATGTATGGTCATGTGCGTGTATGCATGTGTCTATGTATGTATGCATATGCATGTCTATGCATGTGATGTATGTGTGTGTATATGTGTGTATGTATGTGTGGGTATGCATATGTGTGTATGTATGTGCATGAGTTTGTCTATGTGTGTATGTATATGTGCAAGTATCTATATGTGTATGTGTATGTGCATGTCTTTGTGTGTGTATGCATATGTTTGTGTATGTGTATGTCTATGTGTGTGTATATCTGTATGTGTGTATGTATGTGTGTGTATGCATATGTGTGTATGTATGTACATGTGTGTGTATGCATATGCATGTATGTATGTGCATGTACCTTTGCTCCTTCACTCTATGCTTTCCTCACTCCTTCGCTCTCTCACTTGATCCGGCACAAATGTGACGCGAAAGCCATTTTTTTACAATCCCTATTGCATCGCTTATGCAACGCTAAAGCATCGTAGCCAGTTTGCCACCGTCGCTACAAGTGTTGCTAGGCTTCGATGCTATTAGTGACAATCATTATGAGCATCGTAAAAGCAACCATTGACTATGCTTAGGTGATGCTCTAGGTTTGCTTTTTTATTCTTATTTTTGGGCATCACTTATGCGATGATTTCTTACAGGATCGTTTCATAAGCAACGGTCCCCTCTTTTTTTGTCAATTGGGGACGTTGCTATGCCCCGTTATTCTTGTAGTGATATTCCATAGACTGATGGAAAAATAGAATAAGTGAATTAAGTCCTATAACAATATCTCCATTGCACCATAACCTATCATCAAAATGATTGGTTTGAGCTCTTACCATTTGGAGAGTTTGCCTATAATAACAATGTTCATACATCTACTAAGAAGACTCCCTTCTTTGCAAATTATGGAAAACATCCAAGGATGGATATACAACTCTCAAATCATGTCAAGAACCCAACTACAAGAGATAAGGCCTAGTACCTGATGGATATTCATAAAGATCTTAAGGAATAAATCTAGCCTATCACATTAGGGATAAAGTGTAGCTACTCTAAAATCATCTACAGACATCAAGGCCTTCTGCAAAGCTAGACCATCAAAGATTTGGTCCGTTCATCATCTGGTCGAGATTAATCCAATCACTTTCAAGCTCGAGTACCAAGTACCATGAGAATACATCTAGTTCTTGTTGGATACCTCTTAATCTCCAAAGGTCTGATCTATACTGATTTAAGAACACTTCTATATTAGTTATAGATCAAACTTTACACAAGTATTGTTTTTCTTTATCAAACTTTCACCAACACTTCTCTAAGTAAAGAAGTTCCTTCTTCAGAAAGTCTGCTTCAGAAATTAACTTCAATACTTGCATATATCTTCAGATATCTTCAAACTAATGATTTGCAAGTCTCCACACTACCTTTGCGCAATCATACCAGCCATTAGTTCTCCAAAATAATCATTAAAACTTTAATTTGATCCTTAAGCTCAAAAATATGTCAAAACTATCTTCTAGAAAATGGCGACTTTGACATGGTCAACTCCTTAAGTTGATTTCTCACAGCACAAATCCCATTTTGCTAAACTCTTTTAGCCATAGCTTCCTTACCTTCTAACTTAGATTTTGAATGTTCATTCATTAAAAACTTTACACTATGCACTGAGATCTAAGCAAAACATTGACACGGAAAAGTGCGCAACTTTGAGAAGTCTGTCTGCAGATTCTACATACAAATGTTCCTATTGATCATTCTCACAGTAGGAAAGAAATTAGATCATAAAATTCTGAACATAGCTTCATTAGCTTTGAGATTAGATGTGTACAAAAGGATTTCTGATCCACATGATCAGACTAAGAGAACTCAGAGAAAAACCCGTCGCTAATTTCCTGAGTAAAACTCTCTACACATCTCTTTAAGACACTTGTCTTCAAAATGACTCTCTCTCATATTTCTTTACATCATTGACTTATATACATATAGTTTTAGACTTATCCCGCGTCTATTACATTTCTCCTTATCATCCTAAGGATTATCTTATGCTCAGATTACAAGAATTTCCACCTATAATGTACATATGTATACATACTTCACTTCTGAGATCTCTTCACTCTCTCAAGTGTTTTCTTCCACTTCAATCTGATCATAAGCTTGATTCAAGGTCTTTATAATCCCCAATTTGTGATTGGTTTGTTCCAACAGCTCCCCCTCAATCACTAATTGTGATTATTCCATTCTTCTTCACTCCTACCATCTCTTTGAATCTCTGTAGCTTAGGTCCATCCAAGCTTTTTGTCATCATCTCTGCAACTTGTTCTTTTGTTGAAGTATACATCACTTCAATCTTTTTATCAAGTACCTTTTCCCTCAAGAAATGGTACTAAATCTCTATATGCTTAGTCCTGGCATGAAAAATAGGGTTAGCTGCCAAATACAAAGAAATCATATTGTCTCCAAAAATAATTGGAGTACTCTGATCAGTTCCAAAACTCTTCAACAAGGTCTTTAACCATATTACTTCTTTTGCAGGCTCTACCATTCCTTTATACTCAGCTTCTGTGGATGACAAAGCAATTGTATGTTGCTTCTTTCAGCACCAAGAAACTATTTATCTCCAATATAACAGAGATACCCATGAGTAGACCTTCTATCATCTGAATCACCTGCCCAATCTGCATCACTAAACACTTTGATTCTTGTGTCAGAAAAAAATCCATAGTACAAACCTTCACTTAGGGTTCCTTTGATATATCTGAGTACCCTTTGAGGTGCAATCCAATGAGTCTTCTTTGGACAATGCATAAATTGTGATAACACACCTACTGCATATGATAAATCTGGCCTTGTCAAGGTAGCATAGATTAAACTACCTACCAAACTCTGATATTTCTTCATGTCATTAAATTCTTCACCTCCATACCTGCTCAACTTATGATTTACCTCCAATGGTGTGCTTGAAGGCTTGCAATCCTCCATGTTAAATTTGACTAGAAGATTCTTCAAGTACCTCTCTTGTGTAACATATACTCCATGTTGAGTATACACAATCTGCATTCCTAAGAAATAAGATAAGTTTCCCAAATCACTTATCTTAAACTCCTTCTCTATTTGTTTCTTAAGTTCATTGATTCCTTGAGCATGTGTACCTGTGACAATAATACCATCAACATAAATACACATGTATATGTATCCATTTTCACTTGCCTTCACTAGCAACCTACTATCTGCCTTTGATGCTTGAAATCCACAATCATTCAAGAACTTGACAAGCCTGTAATTCCATGCTCTTGGAGCTTGCTTCAACCCATACAAAGCTCTCTTCTGGTTGTTCCATGTACACTTCATCTACAATGTATCCATTCAGAAATGCATTCTTCACATCTAATTGTGACAACTTCCATCCTTTACAAGCTGCAATAGCAATCAATGATCTAATTGTAGACATCTTAGCAATAGGACTAAAGGTTTCATGATAATCTACCCCATAAGTTTGGGCATAACCTTTGACCACAAGTCTAGACTTGTACCTAGACACCTTTCCACCTGCAAATCTTTTTGTTCTAAACACCCACTTACATCCATTGACTTTCTGATTCTTTGTTCTTGGCACCAATTCCCAAGTTTCATTTTCAACTAGACCATCATACTTTTCTTGCATTGCCTTCTCCCAATTCTGTTTACCTTTAGCTTCTTCATATGTGATTGGATCCTCTTCTGTCTTCACAATGTAAGCATAATCTTTTGTTGTTAGAAAAGATGTATCATAACTATACCTTATAGGCTCTTTCCTTTCCCTTGAGGATCTTCTGACCTCTGCACTTCTTGAAGTCTCAGCCACATTTGATTCTGTATCAAATCTTGGCCTATCTTCTACATTATCCTGCAATTTACTTTTATAGTCAACATCATCAATATGTTCTTCATACATATTTTCTTTTGCCTTCCCGTTCCTTTGTATTTCTTTGTCATCTGCATAATTATTTGTTGACCATGTATACCATGTGCTTTGCTCATCAAATGTAACATCTTTGTTAACAAGAAATTGCTTTGTGGATGGACTCCACAACCTGTAACCCATCTCTCTATCATCATACCCAATAAACACATACTTCTCTGCTTTGGGTTCTAGCTTATGTCTTAATTGTGAAGGAACATAAGCATATGATAAGCATCCAAATACCTTACATTGATCAAGAGTAGGTTTCTTACCCCACCATGCTTCATAAGGAGTTCTTCCATCCAAAGCTTTACAAGGTAATCTATTCACAAGGTATGTTGCAGTGGTGATAGCTTCTGCCCATAAGTAATTTGGACAATTCTTTTCCTTCATCATTGCTCTTGCAAATTCTACAAGAGTTCTATTTCTTCTTTTTGCAACTCCATTCTGTTGAGGAGAGTACCTGCAAGTTACTTCTCTCTTTATACCTGCATTCGACAAATGATCATCAAACTCTTTAGAGAAATACTCTCCCCCTCCATCTGATCTCAGCCTCTTAAGCTTTTGTCCTGTAATCCTTTCTGCATAAGCATGATAATGTTTGAATGTCTTGAAGACTTCTGATTTATCCTTGATTACATATAAAGTAATCCATGTGGTTGCATCATCAACAAACAACACATAATATCCGGATCCATTTATGCTATAGTCCCTTGAGGGACCCCACACATCTGTATGAACCAATTCAAGCATATTTGAATACTTGTACCCTGATTTATTGTATGAACTTTTGTGTGCTTTACCTAATTGACAAGCTTCACACTTGTACACCATATGTTGCCCTTCAATTTTTGGCAAATCAAGCACCACGTGATTCTTTGACATTTCCTTTATAGCTCTCTCATTGAAATGACCTAGCCTTTTATGCCATAGGTCTAACTCAGACATCTTTTGACTTCCATAAGTAAATAAAGCATGTCCCACATTACCTTGGACTTTGAGAGTAAACGACCTTCCTTCCTTTTTACCTGCAATTATATTTCTATATCCTTGATTTGGATCTTGCACATAAACACCATCATTTGTGAATCTTACTTCATATCCCCTCTCCACAATTTTCCCTACACTTATAAAATTTTAAGGAATAGTAGGAACATAAAGTACCTTGCTCAAGAGTATACTTCCACTCTTTGTCTTCACTGATCCACTACTCTCCACTTTATGTTTGGTATTGTCACCTGTTTGAACTGTATGTCCATTCACCTTTGCTTCCATATCAGTCATCAAGGATATATTGCCACTCAGATGATTGCTACATCCTGAGTCAATATAAAACACCCTTTGATCTTCTCCTACTGATTCATGAGTTGCATTCAAGATAAGAGTCATATCATCCTTCTGATCTGATGCATAGTTATAATAATTATTGTTGTAGGACTGAGGTTGAAAATGTCTTCCACCTCCTCTAGCATATGATGTCCTACCACCTCTTCCTCTGAAATTGCCTCTTTGGTTTCTGCCTCCTCTACCTCTTTGATTAAAACTCTCATTATTGCTTCCACCATTTTGATTGTTATACCAACAATCATTTGCCAAATGATTGGTTCTCCCACAAATCCAACAAGCTTTACTATTATCTTTGTTCTTACCTCCTCTTCCTTTACCTCTGAAATTCATTTTTCCTTTTGTAAAGTTAGCTTGGCTTGAAGATCCTTCATCATCAGTTGACTGCTTCCCTTTGCCATTCTTTTTCTTGTCCTTGGAGTACATGACTTGACTTGCACTCCTATCATTATCTCCCTTAATGTCCTGCTCAAAAGTTAGCATGTGTCCTAGCAATTGATTAAGATCAGGAGTAAAATGATCAAGTGACAATTCTATGGACAATATGAAAGGCTTCCACTTCTCATCTCCTCTCAGACCTGTAAGTATTTGCCTTACCAACTTATCCTCTTCAATTTCTTCATCTACTGCTCCCAAGCTATCTGCAATATCCTTCATCCTTGCCACATAATCGGAAATTGATTGTGAGCTCTTCTTCTTGAAAGTTGTAAATTCAGCCCATAGTGAAGACTTCCTTGACTTGGTTGTGTTGTGGAAATGCTCTTCCAAAGCATTCCAAACATCTGTTGCACTTTCCAATCCTCTAATGTGAGGTAGAAGATAATCATTCACAACCATGTAAATGATGCTCCTAGCTTGAGCATCCTTTCTCATCCAATTCTTCAAATCTGCAAGCTCTTCCCTAGTTGGAATACTAGGATCTGCAAATTCAAGCTTTTCTTCTTCTCATGTAATGAATGCCATCAAATCTTTGCTCATGAGGTGTGCCTCCATCCTCATGGACCAAGCTAGATAGTTCTCCCTATCTAGCTTATCAATCTGCAAGCTTTCTCCCATCGTTTTATCTTCTGTATCTGCAATTACTATGATTTATGATAGTAAAGTGTACCTTTGATATGAAACTTCGATCCTTTTTTATCCTTCGAACTCGTGCTTTATACTTCTGCAGGTTATCTTCACGAATTTGTCCTTGTCCACCTTCGATTAGAAAGAACTTCAATATCTGCAGTAGTCGGGACTTCCAATGCCTTTACTTCATTTGTATTGCACCTTCAGTTGTGATACCACTGTTGGAGACCTCTTAATCTCCAAAGTTCTGATCTATACTGATTTGAGAACACTTCTATATCAGTTATAGATCAAACTTTACACAAATATTGTTTTTCTTTATCAAAACGTTCACCAACACTTCTCTGAGTAAAGAAGTTCCTTCTTTAGAAAGTCTGCTTCAAAAATTGACTTCAATACCTGCATATATCTTCAGATATCTTCAAACTAATGATGTGCAAGTCTCCATACTACCTTTGCGCAATCATACCAGCCATTAGTTCTCCAAAACAATCATGAAAACTTTAATTTGATCCTTAAGCTAAAAAATATGTCAAAACTGTCTTCCAGAAAATGGCGACTTTGACATGGTCAACTTCTTAAGTTGATTTCTCACAGCACAAATCCTGTTTTGCTAAATGCTTTTAGCCATAGCTTCCTTACCTTCTAACTTAGATTTTGAATGTTCATTCATTAAAAGCTTTACACTATGCATTGAGATCTAAGCAAAACATTGACACGGAAAAGTGCGCGACTTTGAGAAGTCTGTCTGCAGATTCTACATACAAATGTTCCTATTGATCATTCTCACAGTAGGAGAGAAACTAGATCATAAAATTCTGAACATAGCTTCATTAGCTTTTAGGTTAGATGTGTACAAAAGGATTTCTCATCCACATGATCAGACTGAGAGAACTCAGAGAAAAACCCGTCGCTAATTTCCTGAGTAAAACTCTCTACACATCTCTTTAAGACACTTGTCTTCAAAATGACTCTCTCTCATATTTCTTTACATCATTGACTTATATACATATAGTTTTAGACTTATCCCGCGTCTATTACATTTCTCCTTATCATCCTAAGGATTATCTTATACTCAGATTACAAGAATTTCCACCTATAATGTACATATGTATACATACTTCACGTCTGAGATCTCTTCACTCTCTCAAGTGTTTTCTTCCACTTCAATCTGATCATAAGCTTGATTCAAGGTCTTTATAATCGCCAATTTGTGATTGGTTTGTTCCAACAGCTCCCCCTCAATCACTAATTGTGATTATTCCATTCTTCTTCACTCCTGCCATCTCTTTGAATCTCTGTAGCTTAGGTCCATCCAAGCTTTTTGTCATCATATCTGCAACTTGTTCTTTTGTTGAAGTATACATCACTTCAATCTCTTTATCAAGTACCTTTTCCCTCAAGAAATGGTATTGAATCTCTATATGCTTAGTCTTGGCATGAAAAACAGGGTTAGCTGCCAAATACAAAGAACTCATATTGTCTCCAAAAATAATTGGAGTACTGTGATCAGTTCCAAAACTCTTCAACAAGGTCTTTAACCATATTACTTCTTTTGTAGCCTAGTCTACCATTCCTTTATACTCAGCTTCTGTGGATGACAAAGCAACTGTATGTTGCTTCTTTGAGCACCAAGAAACTAATTTATCTCCAATATAACAGAGATACCCATGAGTAGACCTTCTATCATCTGAATCACCTGCCCAATCTGCATCACTAAACACTTTGATTTTTGTGTCAGAAGAAAATCCATAGTACAAACCTTCACTTAGGGTTCCTTTGATATATCTGAGTACCCTTTGAGCTACAATCCAATGAGTCTTCTCTGGACAATGCATAAATTGTGATAACACATCTACTGCATATGATAAATCTGGCATTGTCAAGGTAGCATAGATTAAACTACCTACCAAACTCTGATATTTCTTCATGTCATTAAATTCTTCACCTCCATACCTGCTCAACTTATGATTTACCTCCAATGGTGTGCTTGAAGGCTTGCAATCCTCCATGTTAAATTTGACCAGAAGATTCTTCAAGTACCTCTCTTGTGTAACATATACTCCATGTTGAGTATACACAATCTGCATTCCTAAGAAATAAGATAAGTTTCCCAAATCACTTATCTTAAACTCCTTCTCTATTTGTTTCTTAAGTTCATTGATTCCTTGAGCATCTGTACCTATGACAATAATATCATCAACATAAATACACATGTATATGTATCCATTTTCACTTGCCTTCACTAGCAACCTATTATCTGCCTTTGATGCTTGAAATCCACAATCACTCAAGAACTTGACAAGCCTGTAATTCCATGCTCTTGGAGCCTGCTTCAACACATACAAAGCTCTCTTGAGCTTACACACATAATCTGATCCAATTGAATCCATGAAACCTTCTGGTTGTTCCATGTACACTTCATCTGCAATGTATCCATTCAGAAATGCATTCTTCACATCTAATTGTGACAACTTCCATCCTTTACAAATAGCAATCAATGATCTAATTGTAGACATCTTAGCAACAGGACTAAAGGTTTCACCATAATCTACCCCATAAGTTTGGGCATAACCTTTGACCACAAGTCTAGCCTTGTACCTAGACACCTTTCCACCTGCAAATCTTTTTGTTTTAAACATCCACTTACATCCAATGACTTTCTGATTCTTTGTTCTTGGCACCAATTCCCAAGTTTCATTTTCAAGTAGAGCATCATACTTTTCTTGCATTGCCTTCTCCCAATTCTGTTTACCTTTAGCTTCTTCATATGTAATTGGATCCTCTTCTGTCTTCACAATGTAAGCATAATATTTTGTTGTTAGAAAAGATGTATCATAACTATACCTTATAGGCTCTTTCTGCCTTCTCCCAATTCTGTTTACCTTTACCTTCTTCATATGTAATTGGATCCTCTTCTGTCTTCACAATGTAAGCATAATATTTTGTTGTTAGAAAAGATGTATCATAACTATACCTTATAGGCTCTTTCCTTTCCCTTGAGGATCTTCTGACCTCTGCACTTCTTGAAGTCTCAGCCACATTTGATTCTGGATCAAATCTTGGCCCATCTTCTACATTATCCTGCAATTTACTTTTATAGTCAACATCATCAATATCTTCTTCATACATATTTACTTTTGCCTTCCCTTTCCTTTGTATTTCTTTGTCATCTGCATAATTATTTGTTGACCATGTATACCATGTGCTTTGCTCATCAAATGTAACATCTTTGGTAACAAGAAATTGCTTTGTGGATGGACTCCACAACCTGTAACCCATCTCTCTATCATCATACCCAATAAACACATACTTCTCTGCTTTGGGTTCTAGCTTATGTCTTAATTGTGAAGGAACATAAGCATATGATAAGCGTCCAAATACCTTACAGTGATCAAGAGTAGGTTTCTTACCCCACCATGCTTCATAAGGAGTTCTTCCATCCAAAGATTTACAAGGTAATCTATTCACAAGGTATGTTGCAGTGTTGATAGCTTTCGCCCATAAGTAATTTGGACAATTCTTTTCCTTCATCATTACTCTTGCAAATTCTACAAGAGTTCTATTTCTTCTTTCTGCAACTCCATTCTGTTGAGGAGAGTACCTGTAAGTTACTTCTCTCTTTATACCTGCATTCCACAAATAATCATCAAACTCTTTAGAGGAATACTCTCCCCCTCCATCTGATCTCAACCTCTTAAGCTTTTGTCCTGTAATCCTTTCTGCATAAGCATGATAATGTTTGAATGTCTTGAAGACTTCTGATTTATCCTTGATTACATATAAAGTAATCCATGTGGTTGCATCATCAACAAACAACACATAATATCCGGATCCATTTATGCTATAGTCCCTTAAGGGACCCCACACATCTGTATGAACCAATTCAAGCATATTTGAATACTTGTACCCTGATTTATTGTATGAACTTTTGTGTGCTTTACCTAATTGACAAGCTTCACACTTGTACACCATGTGTTGCCCTTCAATTTTTGGCAAATCAAGCACCAGTTGATTCTTTGACATTTCCTTTATAGCTCTCTCATTGAAATGACCTAGCCTTTTATGCCATAGGTCTAACTCAGACATCTTTTGACTTCCATAACTAAATAAAGCATGTCCCACATTACCTTGGACTTTGAGAGTAAACAAGCTTCCTTCCTTTTTACCTGCAATTATGTTTCTATATCCTTGATTTGGATCTTGCACATAAACACCATCATTTGTGAATCTGACTTCATATCCCTTCTCCACAACTTGCCCTACACTTATCAATTTTTTAGGAATAGTAGGAACATAAAGTACCTTGTTCAAGAGTATACTTCCACTCTTTGTCTTCACTGATCCAATACTCTCCACTTTATGTTTGGTATTGTCACCTGTTTGAACTGTATGTCCATTCACCTTTGCTTCCATATCAGTCATCAAGGATATATTGCCACTCAGATGATTGCTACATCTTGAGTCAATATAAAACACCCTTTGATCTTCTCCTACTGATTCATGAGTTGAATTCAAGATAGGAGTCATATCATCCTTCTGATCTAATGCATAGTTATAATAATTATTGTTGTAGGACTGAGGTTGAAAACTTCTTCCACCTCCTCTAGCATATGATGTCCTACCACCTCTTCCTCTGAAATTGCCTCTTTGGTTTCTGCCTCCTCTACCTCTTTGATTAAAACTCTGATTATTGCTTCCACCATTTTGATTGTTATACCAACAATCATTTGCCAAATGATTGGTTCTGCCACAAATCCAACAAGCTTTAGTATTATCTTTGTTCTTACCTCCTCTTCCTTTACCTCTGAAATTCATTTTTCCTTTTGTAAAGTTAGCTTGGCTTGAAGATCCTTCATCATCAGTTGACTGCTTTCCTTTGCCATTCTTTTTCTTGTCCTTGGAGTACATGACTTGACTTGCACTCCTATCATTATCTCCCTTAATGTCCTGCTCAAAAGTTAGCATGTGTCCTAGCAATTGATTAAGATCAGGAGTAAAATGATCAAGTGACAATTCTATGGACAATATGAAAGGCTTCCGCTTCTCATCTCCTCTCAGACCTGTAAGTATTTGCCTTACCAACTTATCCTCTTCAATGTCTTCATCTACTGCTCCCAAGCTATCTGCAATATCCTTCATCCTTGCCACATAATCGAAAATTGATTGTGAGCTCTTCTTCTTGAAAGTTGTAAATTCAGCCCATAGTGAGGACTTCCTTGACTTGGTTGTGTTTTGGAAATGCTCTTCCAAAGCATTCCAAACATCTGTTGCACTTTCCAATCCTCTAATGTGAGGTAGAAGATAATCATTCACAACCATGTAAATGATGCTCCTAGCTTGAGCATCCTTTCTCATCCAAGTCTTCAAATCTGCAAGCTCTTCCCTAGTTGGAATACTAGGATCTGCAAATTCAGGCTTTTCTTCTTCTCATGTAATGAATGCCATCAAATCTTTGCTCATGAGGTGTGCCTCCATCCTCATGGACCAAGGTGGATAGTTCTCCCTATCTAGCTTATCAATCTGCAAGCTTTCTCCCATCTCTTGATCTTCTATATCTGCAATTACTATGATTTATGATAGTAAAGTGTACCTTTGATATGAAACTTCAATCCTTTTTTATCCTTCGAACTCGTGCTTTATACTTCTGCAAGTTATCTTCAGGAATTTGTCCTTGTCCACCTTTGATTAGAAAGAACTTCAATATCTGCAGCAGTCGGGACTTCCAATGCCTTTACTTCATTTGTATTGCACCTTCAGCTATGATACCACTGTTGGAGACCTCTTAATCTCCAAAGGTCTGATCTATACTGATTTAAGAACACTTCTATATCAGTTATAGATCAAACTCTACACAAATATTGTTTTTCTTTATCAAAACTTTCACCAACACTTCTCTGAGTAAAGAAGTTCCTTCTTTAGAAAGTCTGCTTCAGAAATTGACTTCAATACCTACATATATCTTCAGATATCTTCAAAATAATGATGTGCAAGTCTCCACACTACCTTTGCGCAATCATACCAGCCATTAGTTCTCCAAAACAATCATTAAAACTTTAATTTGATCCTTAAGATAAAAAATATGTCATGATCATGAAGAATTTGAAGTCGAGCATGTCTTGGATTCAAGAATATTTCGGGGAAGATTGGAGTACCTTGTTCATTGGAAAGAGTAAGACATCAACGATCATACTTGGGAACTTGCGAAAAACCTTTGGAGAGCACCAATCAAGGATCGATAATTTCATACGAAAAATTGAATGAAGCCAAGACCAAAGAACATGAGCGTTGCTCATGGAACTCATCGCTTGAGGGAGAGGTGATGCAATGGACAAGGGAAACCATCTTGAACCTCAAATTCCATGTGACCTTCTATATTTCATGATTGAGTCAAAAGTTGGAGAAACTAATGCTTTCATCATGTATAGAATGTGCCAAAACCTGAAGATCCGTTGTCTACTTGCTTGATTCTAATATACAGAGGTCATGTTTCAAATTGATGATATCATGAATTTTTTAACCTCTATTGATGAACCGCCCTTCAAAACATATATGAGGGGTTTGCCACATACATACCCAATGTTGCCAATGCTAGTCTTGGGAGCTCAAGGAGTCGTGATCACTAAGTAAGTACTTTAAAGTTCCAGTTTGAGTTCTAGTATTTTCCTTTGCTATAGTCTTGTCTAGACTTATATCTTGGACATCCTCTCTTGTCCTGTTGTAATCTCGTACTACAAGATCCTTTCCAATTATTCCTTGTATCTAGTTCATCTCCTTAAAGGGAGTTCTTGTAATCCAGAGGTCTTGCTTCATACCTACGATCTTGGGTTGTGGGATCTTTTGTATAATCTCTAGCTGAGTTATCTATACCTATCGGTCTCATGTTGTGCGACTTCTTGTATCAATTATATATTCTTGTACTATTTCCCTATGTGGGTGATCTTGTAATTGAAAGTGTAATTCCAAAATCTTGTCTAGTCTAGTCAGAGGGCACAATCTAGTGCTCTCGTGACACGATGTACTACCAATAGCCTTTGCCCATCACGAAATTCATCACTCTAAATCTCCAAGCATGGAAATTGTTCTTGTCCAGCTTATCGCTCATAGGCTGGCTCATTCTATGAGCATTTTTTTCTACAACAATTCAAAACACTTCAAATACACTAAAAGAAATATGTATGCTTGAAAACTATCACACTATGATGCGACAATTCGATCTTAGAGTTTTCATGTATCAATAGTACACGACATCGCTTGGAATTCTCGATGTGGGTTTAGTTGAGTGTTGTTGAATAGAACACAAGTTACAGTTTCGCAAGTGACCTTGCTTTTTTGTGGGACCCGTCTTTGTGGGCTCGAAATGGAGGTCAAGATGGTTCCGAAACAGAAATATGATATCGTTTATGAAGCGCACTTTTTTCAGACCCTCTCACATACTCTTCACTATCGGCCTTGTCCATGAGCTCTCTATAGCCACACTCACTTTGATACCACGTCAAGAGAAAGGAGATAAGAAAAGAGCTCACTCACACACTCTCACACTCAAAGAGTAGCACACACAGATTGAGGCAAGAAAGAATGATCTTCTTCTTCTTCTATTACATAAAAGGAATACACCTAGTGCAATATATAAAGAACAGTACATAAGGAAAATCTTAATGTCTGTGAATGAGTGGGCTAACAAGAAAAAAATGTGTCATTAGTCTCGGTAGGTAAATTTAGTAAAGCTCACTAAAGTATCTCTGACATATATCAATGTGACCACTATACATGTTAGAGAAATTAAAAAGTAATGTGTATCATCCATGATCATCACATGTTGAGCTTGATATCTCAACAATGACTTGAATTTTATTGTTATGGAATCGTTTGAGGAGTTCCTCTAATCTTTTTCCATTTTGAATGTAACTAATTTTATTTAATATTTTGTTTTTTGAGAGTATAATGAATTGGAAAGACACATACCCAACCTCGTAAGGTAGAGGCATCCATCTTGGGGAACTTCATGGACACTCATCTTTGGGAACTCATGGATATGTCGAGCCAGGACTTGAATTCAGAACTTCATCCTTGAGATTCAAAGGATCAACCACTAGGTTATGCTGGCTTGGACAGTTTTATTTAATCTTTTTTTATCATAACAAGCTTTGAAAGAGGAAGAAGAACGAAATGAGGGCTCACGGATTTTTTGAGTGGTGGAACGACCCACTAAATTTTGAAATTATTAGTGTTTTATGGAGTCGAGGGAGGCGAAAAGCCGTCCGATGTACTGATGGACTCTCTCTCTCTCTCTCTCTCTCTCTCTCTCTCTCAATCAATTTTCTCGCTCTCGCATGCCTACTGCGCTGCCTTACCATAGCTTGTCTTCTTTCTTCCCGAACTCGAGATCTCTCAATCGCCGGAGCTCGGCGTACTCTTCAGGAGCTATTACGGCAAGGCCCCTGCTCTGCAAATGGTCTCTCATCTCCGCTTCATCTTCTGCGAGCGATTCTTGCTTTTACGTTTCTTCGTGTGTTTGCATGTGTGATTGCGCGTGAAGCTTCACATGCTGATTTGCTCTTCTAAAGTTTTCTGTCTTGTTCATGGTCGATTTGTTATATTTAATTGTCTACTTAATTTCCAAATCTAATCCAGTCTATGAACTGAGGAAGCGCGTGGTCACAACTTCGCATAATCCGACTTTATCAGAATGAATTATTAATCTAATCGGCAGAGGAAGTTTCCGGTGTTTACCTTCAGATTTATATCATATTATAAATTAAGCGTTTTCTCAAGAAACATACTTATTTTGCTTCGGCAGGGTAATCACTGTAGGGTTTAAGGCTGTCCATAGAGGTTTTACAAGCGATGTGAGCATGGCCGATTTGATTCACTAGTGGAACGTTTTGTTTATCGTATTCACTCTTGGACCTGCATTTACTTGTGCATTATATTATTGATTCTCAACACTCACATATAAGGAGGTTTAACTCGATATATTCAGAATCATAGTTGGACTTCAGCAGTGATTGTTGTATTCTGAGTGATCTAAGTAGTTGATGCAGAAGAAAGTGTGGATTATCTTTTTGTCTACCCATTAATACCTTAAAATTTCCGGAGTAAAATGCAGCTAGAGTATAATTTGCACAAGCCCGCATGGCTTGATGGCCTCTTGAGGTCGGAATTCTTTACGGCATGCGCAGAGAACCATGAAACTCAGAAAAAGAACGAGAGAAATATTTACTGTTTGAATTGCCGTGTGTCCATCTGTCAGCATTGCGTACCTCAACACCCGCAGCCACACGAGCTTCTCCAGGTAAGGTGAGATGAAGCGCGCGGATCTTTCTTTAGTTTTCAGCGAGATCGTTGGTTTTGCGCAAGGAATCATGATCATTATGTCCTTTTCTGCTCTTGAAATAATCCGATTTTCTTTTCATGTTTGCAGATCCGCCGCTATGTGTATAATGATGTGATCCGGCTGCAGGAGATTCGAGATTTCATCGATTGTGCGCTTGTGCAGGTAGTTTATCTTCCATAGCATCAGATTGTTGCCCCATGGACACGATCGAGTGTATGACCTTTGAGTTCTGTTTAAACTCTGATGGTATCCATATTTGTGTCCACGCTTCCTCTAAAGTGACTGTACATTGTATGAGCCGAAACTTGGTATTTGTAAGGCTAGAACTATATTATCCATCAGAATTATCACTCTTTTTGTCTGTTTTATTGCGGTGCATCATGTTCCTATTTTCCTTCGGCACTCCGAACTTTGCTCATTTAATAAATTGTGCTGAATATGCTTCATGGTTTAGACTCTGTGATGGAGTACTTCGCTCCAGACATGTTTTGCGAGCAGATCCTGATTAGGGCTTTTCTGCAATGGAAGATTTTCAAGATTTTCGCATATTATGCTTTGGAAGTGCCGTCATGGAATCCTGGAATTAAGTATGATTTATTGTAATTGAGGGTTCTTCCAGTATTTTTGGTTTGGTGAAGATGTGCGAATTCCACATTGAATCTATGAAGTGTTCAGAACTTCGATTCGGATCCAGTTAAATAAGTAGTGCTTATCATTTTAGTTCTTATTATCACTCAGTTTGATATCTATAGCTCACCACTTAGTAGTTATGAGATTAATTATTAATCATGCAGATGATTTGCACTATCCATGTTCTCAAGTATCCCGTGAATCCCTATTGCATCTGAAAGTTCAAGGCATTGTAGTGGGTAGGAAAAAGTTAAATCTGTGGTTCTTTTTTATTATGTATTTGCTTTCCTTGCACAGGCCTACGTAATCCACAGCATTTATTGCATTGTTTCGTAATCATGCAGATACTTTGCAGTGAAAATGCTATTAATGCTACCGTCATGATCTAAATGTTTAAGGCATTGAAATTTTAATGAACAGGTTAAATTTATTTAATTCCATGTTCTACTTGTCTGTTCTGGAGAGCCTTATGTAATGAACAGTAAATCTGAAATCATTTAGTCATAACGCATACAGCCTACACTATCGATGCTTGTTAAACATTCCGTGTATTGCCATCCTTATCTGAAAACTAGCGGCACTGCACTCATTATGGATTGGTAATATCTGATTAATTTCATGATTCATTTGCATTTTTTGGACAGCTTTATCTAATTAACAGTACTTGTAGAATTATTTAGTGATTGTGCTAATACTTTTGCACTGTCCAGTATCATTAAACTTTCTGAGGATTGCCATCCTTCTCTGTAAATTTGAGGCATTGCAATTGTCTTCAACAGTTTAAACCTGATAACTATCATTACTTCTATGCATTTCCTCTTTTCTTTTTCGGTTTGGATATCCCTATATAATGAACCATATTTACGAGATTATCCAGTAAATGCGCATGAATGTTTTTTTGTCCATGCTTGTTGAATTTCCCGTGTATTGGGATCCTTGTCTGAAGATTAAGGAATTGCAATTACTATGAATAGAATCAATCTCAACAATCTCGATACCTATTCGCATTTCTAGGGCAGCCATACACAATGAATAATAATCATGAAATTATACATTATTCATGCAGATTATTTGCGTTGTCAATGCTTGCTAAATATTCCATGTGTTGCTGTCGTCATCTGAAACGTCCAGACATGGCAATTACTATGAATTTATCTAAACTAATTAATTTCATTATCTGTTTGCATTTCTTGGACAGCCTTACGTAATTAACAGTGCCAAGGTTGTGTTTTTGAAAGAAAGGCCGCAGCTTCGGCCATCAAAAGGACAGGGCAATGTCTGTGCCAGCTGTGAGAGGAGCTTGCAGGCTGCATATAGATACTGTTCTGTGGCATGCATGGTGAGCGTTTGAAGCATTTAAGGTTGTGGTCGAGCAGCTGCGATCGCATTTGTTTAGGAGTATGACATGTGATAATGCTGTTTGTATGGAGTAAAGGTTGAAGCAGCCACAAAGCAAGGTGAAGGAATTACACTGTCAATGCGGATTGATCATCAACACTGTGGGCATTCGGAGGGCGTTTCTATGTCTGGTGCAAAGGCTAGCACGTGTTTTGTAAGCTGCAAGGAACGCGAGGATGAGGGGCAGCTCTCACCAAACTGCATCCTTCATGGTCTAAGCCTCAACTCTCCCTCCCTATCATGGTCCACAGATACTACGGAGGATGCTAATTGGGATCTTCATTTAGCGTTGCACGCCCCAGCTTCACCGCACGGATACAAGAAGCTGAATAAGTCATCATCATTTCTATCGCCAGGATTCTGTGGGACTTCTTCCAAAAGAGCACGATCCTTGCAGCCAAGCAAGCAAGTTGCAGTCCTGTGTGCATCACGAGAACGTGAACGTAGAGGCATCATGCTTCCATCCTCGAACAGGCGTAAAGGAAAACCAAGGCGATCACCTTTTTGCTAGAATGTCGATGATCGCTTTGTTAAGCAGATCTCTTGGCCAAACCACGCAGGATCTTCCGCCAGTCAAACCAAATGAAAGAAATCACAGAGATGGGTAGATGTGAACGTCGATTGCGCTGGCCCAGATAACTTGCCAATGAAGGTTTATGTCTGTGTAAAATGGAAGGTGAAGGGTTGGGGGAGACGAACGTAGTGTGAGGAAGGACCACATATCTAAGATGTTGCAGAAATTTTGAAATCACGTTGTAGCAAATTCATGCTAATAGGATCATTCGTCATGCACTCATGATGGGAGTCGTCACCTAACAATCTTTTCCATCGCTCGTCTTCGCAGGATCATTGCCGTGCAGAGTTTCTTACAGTCGCCATTGATAGCATATATGCTCTGTTGGTGTCGCTCTATGCATTCATGCGTACGTATATCTACAAGCAGATCTCTTCCGCCCTTTTAACGAAGATAGAGATTAGCTGCATTAGCAGCTGCATTTTGTGATGTGCTTTGAGCTAATCAAATGTTGAAATGTAGCGTCCTATATGCGACGATATGCATGTGCTGCATGAAAAACTGCATTCCGATGGAAATGAAGATGCAAGAAAAGCCAAATGCTACTTTCTTCAAACGGTAAATCATACAGGATACTAAAATAATCAGATAGAAAATGAGTATATGCATGTGCACGTTATGTATATGATGCTCGAGTCAGCAATGGACTCTATGTTCCAATTTATGGTTATTAGTACGTATATTACAACAATGTACCTGTTTGATTGTTCGATTCAGAGTGGGTGAGAGAAATTCATTGGATTATTTCAAGAACATTATGACTCGTAGGTGTTTGTGTACATATGTATGTATGTATGTATGTATGTGTGTGTGTATGTATGCGTGTGTGTATGTATGTGTGTGTGTGTAGCTATGTATATGTTTGTATGCATGCATGCATACTATGTAAATCTGTGTCCAGGAGTACTATATGTATATGTGTATGGATGTGTGTTCTACTTCATGTTTAGTATAGCTTCATGGATGTGTGTATCGATTTATTACTTTTGAAACCCCATCTTCTCGTTTCTAAGCAATCTATTTACCGATCTTATAGCCAAAGAATGTCTTTGAAGCCTATAAAGAAAAATTGAATAGAACAAAGTGAAGATAAAAAAACTGCAACGGAATAGACGGATTACTTGGAAACTCCAATCCCAATAAAGCATGGTAGAATGTTGAATGATAAAGTGGGAAAACTCAAGATGAAGGGATCTTTAGGTTATATATGATTATACTTGAATGATCTCTGAAAAATGTAGTAAAAGTACTTATATATTCTATAAAAGAGAAAAATATTAGATACTTATTAGATGATTGTTTTTAGCTTATCTCTTCTACTTAAAGCTTAATGTGAGGATGTGAATCATGGAATATTAGAAAAAAGGTATTGCTGACATTTTCCATTCATTTGCTATGATTGTTGTGGGAAATCAAGTTCAAACCTTAGAGGCTTAATGAGTTATTCTTTGGTGCTAAGTGGAGCCTTTTAAATCAAGGAGTTATATGTTTCACGCACCAATAATTAAAATTTGAATCCGATTCATCTATCTCATCCAATTTCCCCAATCACATTTAGGTGTGATGATCTTAGAAATGTAAAAAAATGAACCAAATTTGTAGGAATCTTTTCTAGCTCGTATACAGTTAAAGATCTCATCGAATTGACACCCTTGCTTAACAAGCCTCCTACATGTTTCTACGTGACCTTTAGGTATCCATAGCTCTTTATCTATTTTGGTAGCCATCCATCTAGTTAGGTCTGAGTTCATATTAGACTTTCTACTTCATATCCCTTTTTTTGGTTTTATTATTATTAGTGCTTTTTCCACATACACATACACATATATAAAATTATATGCATATATATATGTATATTTATTTATTTACTTTTTTAAATATATCTTTTTTTGATGAACTTATAGGTTATTATTAGAAAAGTTTTTACCAAGTTAGAATATTCTTCCTACCTCACATGATGAAATGAAGAAGATAATCAACAATTTTGATATAGGTTATCAATGTATACATGCATGTCCTAACGATTGTATTTTATATAGAGGTGAATACGCAAACTCTTTGACATGTCCCAAATGTCAATTTCCTTGATATAAGGGCGAAGAAGGTAAAATCCCAAAAAAGGTATTGAGACATTTTCCATTGGCTCCATGGATTAGACATATGTTTCAAAGCCCCGAATTATCAAACCTTTTGACTTGGGTACATGATCGTAAAAGTACTTATGGAATAATCAGAATTCCTCATGATAGTGTTGCTTTTCAACATATTGATTCTACATGGCTTGAATTTGCACAAAATCCACAGAATCTAAAGTTAGGAGTTGCATTAGATGGGGTTAATCCATTCTCCATGAAATCCACTAAATGTTCAACATGGACAGTGGTAGTCATAAACTACAATCTTCCGCCATATCTTAGCATTAAAAAGGAACATTTAATGCTTTCACTTTTAATCCCAAGCAAAAGACAAGTTAAAGATATGAATATACATCTCACTCCTCTCATTGACTATCTCCAAGAGTTATGGAGAGGTATTAATGTCATTGATGTATCGAAAAGCATCAATGAAAGACACATTACGGTTCGTGGTATTGTGGCTTGGACTATTCACGATTTTCTAGGATATGGTGTTTGTTCAGGTATTGATGTAATTTTTTTATTCAATATGCATGTAAATAAATATGATTTAATCTAATTATATTTTTATCATTTTCATGATGCAGGAATATCTACTAAGGGTTATAAAGCTTGTCCATATTATGGTGATTGGTTGAGATCAATCTATAGTAAGAATCTCAACAAAAATATTTATCTTCTACATCGACGATTCTTGCATGATGATCATCCATTAAGATCTAAAAGAGAAGCGATACATTTTAATGGAAAGCTTGAAACATGTCAGCGTCCAAAACCTATGACGCCTATGGATTGGTATAAAAAATGGACAGATGGACCTCTGATAGATCCAGAATCAGAAATCTTCAGTAATGATTCATTTAATGAGTATGTGAGAAGAGGTAAAGGAAAATTGGCACTCGCACAGAACATATCAATATGGTATTCTTTGGAGTATTGGAAAGAGTTAAAAGCATGTCATCTTCTTGATCCTATGCATATATTAAAAAATATTGGTTATTCACTATGGCAGCATCTTCTTGGACTAAAAGATACCATAGCATCAAGGAATGATTTAAAAGATCAAAAATCAAAACCAAAGTTATGGCCAATTTTTGATAGACATCGACAAGAAACGACTTATGCACCTGCTCCTTGGGTACTTACAACAAAAGAGATACAGACTATCAACAATAGAATTTAATTGATTAAGACTCCTACAGGATATGGATCATCTTTTTGAAAACATGTTTACTATGGATGATAAGAGCTTATCTGGGTTAAAGACCCATGACTGGCATAACGTTTTGAAACATATTTTACCTTTGGTTATCGATGGATGTACAACGAAAGGAGTACGAGATGTGATCTATCGTCTTGGATCACTTATAAGGTAATTATGATACTTTTATATTTAATATGTATGAATATTGGATATCTTTTATTTTTGAATTAACTTCTTTATATTTTTTTTTATGATATGTATAGGTGGATTACATCCAAATAGATTGACAAAAACTCAATCCCACAAAAAAAACGTGAATGCAAAAGAGCTACTATGTTTGATGGAGAAAGAACTTCCTACTTCATTTTTTGATATTCAGGTTCATTTTTTATTCCATCTTGTAGATGAAATAGAGATTGTAAGTGTTATCAACACTCGATGGATGTTTTGGATCGAGCGATTTATGGGAATATTAAAAGGTTATGTACGACAAAGAGTGAAACCAGAAGGATCCATGGCAAAGGGTTGGATGCTTGAAGAGTGCATGTATTACGTTAGTGAGTACCTTGAAAGAGTTCATGAAGAAGCTCCACGTGCAACGAGTCTTCTTCAAAAATACCATATGAGGTATTATCAGGTAAGGGAGTTCCATTCTTATTTACATTTCAAGAAAAAAATGATGTTTCTACTTTTATAGCATATAATAGTGAATGCATGCAAGCATTCCTTAGTGAGTAGGAACAAGAACTTCAAAATCTCTGAAGTAAAAGGCGAAAAAACAAAAGACATAGACGTAATCTCGATAATAATGAGATTACAGATATTCTTTCACCGATTGGCTATATAGTCGTTTGCAACGTGCCAACGCAAATAATGAAGAAATCTCAGATGAGCAGAGAGAGTTAATGATAGGTTGTGAACGAAAGGTAATTTTATTTTAATAATATTTTATTTTTTTCATATATGAATATTAGTTTCTATTTACTAATTGAATTTCTTTTGCAGGCTCGAATGTTCACTAATATGTGGGCTTTTGGACATCATATTAGAATCAAAGCCATTGATTCTTTACGTAAAACAGAGGATTCTAGTATTGTTGCTTCTTTCAAGCAACTATCATGTGCTAGATCAAAAGACACGAACCTTATAGATAGCAAACTTGGTTACGTAGGAACTATTGTTGGTATCTACAAAATTTCATTTCGTACATTCAAACAGGTAGAAAAAAGTTTATATTTTTTATGATAGAGTTAGTTATTTTTTTAAGCACCTAATAATGAGTTTTTGTTTTTATATATTTTGATAGGTCATTTCGAAGGTTGACTGGTTTCAAGCCGAGTATAAAGGTAGTAATTCCACATTAAGAAAGGAATTATCTGGGTTTTGGGCAATTGATTCTTCTAAGGTAATGCGATCTACTAAAGAACCATATATTCTTCCTAGGCATATTGAATAAGAATTTTTTTATAAAAACCCAGATGCTCACCCTTGGTGGCAAGTCATTCATGTGCAACCTAGAGGTAGGTCATTGTTTGAACAGTTTATTGTTAGAAAGATCGAAGAAAGTCCTCTTGATGATTCAGCATCAGATACTGATCCATCAACATCTGAAAGAGAAATTAGATATATATGATAATGATACTAATCTTTTTGATGAAGAGGATAATTCTCTACATGTTGATTCTACTGATGAGGAAGAGGAATTACCAGAAATAGATATTAATCCATCAATAGATGATGCGACTCATGAGAACATAGATTTAACAATAGAAGAAATAAATGAAATCAATAAGGATAATAAAGATGAGACTATATTGATTTTTTATTAACTTGAATAATGATGAATCGTACTAGAGAGATGAAATCATGTTCTTTTAAGCTAGAACATGAAGCTCGGGGGTATGCCTAATTATTTTATATATAGCTTTATCTTCGAGGAGCAATTTTTTATCATGTATGTATGCATATGTGTGTGTATTCACATGTATTATATATATACATATGTTAGTATGCATATATATGTATTTCATGCACATGTATTTCATGTATAGGTATGTGTGTGCATGTGTGTGATATATGTATACATGTGTTAGTATGCATATGTGTATATATGCATATGCATTTATGTAAAATATTCATGTATTCATGTAATATATGCAAGTGTTTATAATTGTGTATATGTATATATGTATATGTGTCTATGTGTAAATATGTATGCATGTATATATATATATTTATGTGTGCATGTAGGCATGTATATGTGATGTGTACATGTATATATGTATATGTGTCTATGTGTAAATGTGTACATGTAAATATGTATGCATGTATATATATATTTATGTGTGCATTTAGGCATGTATGTGTGATGCATAATATATCTACTCCATTTTATATTTATGTATGTGTATCTAGATGATGTGTATATATCTTTATATATATTATGATCCTCGTTGATTCGAGTAGCTATATATAGAGGCATAAAGTTGGGAGGAGAGACATCTCTCTAGTAGGACGTCGGATGAATAGATGCAATGTGTACATATACTTCAATCATATGACTAAAAGGTTGAATTAGAGTTTTTAAATTAGGGGTTTTAAAAACCCTAATATCGAAATTGTGTTTTCAAATTAGGATTTTTGAAATAGAATTTATTTATTTATTTATTTATGTGTATGCATGTGTTGTGTATGTATGTGTATCTCTATGAGCATATGCATGTGTTGTGTGTGTGTATATATGCATGTGTATATGTTTATATGCATGTAAATATGATTATATGAGTCTATGTGTGTGTACATATGATTATGCATGTGTATGTGTATGTGTATGTGAGTATGTGTATGTGAGTATGTGTATGTGAGTATGTGTATGTGTCTATGTGTATTCATTATATGTGTGTAACTGCATGCATGTGTATGTGTGTGTAAAAATGTGCATGTATGTGTGTGTATGTATAAATGTGCATGCATGTGTATATGTGTGTAAATATGCATGTATGATGTATGTGTGTGTGTATGCATGTATTTGTACCTCTAGTCTCACTCTTTTCTCTCTCTCTCTCTCATATACATACATACATACATACATAAACACACATACTCATATCCACATATATATACATAAAAGTAGTGTGTACCGTGCATTATTGCGACGATGAGCCATAAGTGTCTGCATCTCTTTTAGACACCACTTATGTGACCATCCTGTCCCAAACTCTGTCTCAAGTGAACTAAGTATGTATTTTTTATCCCTCTCATCATGCTCACTACAAAAATAAAAAAAAATCATGTAAATAAAACATAAGATATTTATTTCAATTTATATGTAAAATTTATACTTACTTCCACGGTAAGTAGACAAGGCGCAGGTAAGAGCCGCAAATGCCCGCATTCTTCTCTTGAACTCCAATCCATTCCCTATATACACAATGTTCCCCTCTGGCTCTATATCGCACTCTAGTCCTAAGGTACCTATGCATGTCCTCATAGGCAACTCTACTCTGCTATCATGATCTGGAGGTGGTATAGGTGTCCTGAAAATAGATAGATAAAAATAAATAAAAAATGTGTTATAATATCATTAAAAAATTTTATGAAAAAAAAACTTACCTATGAGCAGATAGCTGTCTTCCTGCATGTGGAGCCGCAGAAGAACCCTCCTCTGATTG